>JAOTON010001770.1:0-537950 GCA_034440635.1 Lepas anatifera | reverse complement strand
CTCCCCTCTCACATCACTGCGCAGAAAACTGACACCGACGTATTCGGCCGGACCAATCAGCGCACATTAGCTCGGTCTCCATCCCTCGGGGCGAGCGCCGCCTGCGGGCGGGCAGCGAAGCCGCTCATTGGTGGAGCAGTTGTCGCGGTTTGACCTTTGGCCCCGCCGGCAGTTTCTGTGTCGGCGGCAGGAGCTGTTGCTATGCTGCTGGAATGGAACTGGGATAGGTTCACAAAGTTCGCGTGTTTGAAATATTGACATAAAATGTTATATTTGTAACAGATGATTTGGCTGCTGGGTCTGTCCTTTCTGTTGGCTGTTAGATAATAGGAAGGTGAACCTATGCCTGCACAACTACCTAAAACGTTCGGAGCAGGAACCCGGTTTATATGTTAATTTTGGTTAAGTTTCGTCACCAACACATGCTCAACGCCCGCCCATGCACCTAAATGTAAAGTAGGTAGGAGTTAAATCCTGGGTCGGACGCATGGTCCAAAACAGCAAAATTCGAAGAGAGCGGCAAACACACGAGGCGAACAGTTTCAAAAGCAGGTTGTGGTCTGTCTTTGAACCATGCAGCCTTTTTAGACAAGAAAACTGTGATATCGCTATATGACGGCAGTCGCAGACAAATCCTGGTTCTGATTAGAAGTTTCGCCCACGCTGGGTTTGAAGCTTCGTGAGGGAGATTCGACCGTCATGTCTGGGACATCTGGGTGTGTGCAAGAAGGACTGAAAAACTGGACAGTGTGAAATTGATCTTTTAGGATGATAAAATTATGACCACCATGTCTGAGACATCTGGGAATGCGGAACAAGAATTGAAAAGCTGAAAGGGATTAGCTAACGTAAATTTAGGATCGATCGGAAATTATTGTCCTACAAAGGGGCAATCAAAGAAAACACACCAAAAACACATCAAAAGAAAGCACATTTCTCGCAATTGAGAGGCAATTTTCCACGAGGCTAAGCCCAGCAGAGAAAATTTGGCCCCATGTTCCGAGTCACCGCTCAGTTCAATCAATTCTACCACATTGAGTCACTTGAGTCACTTTCGTCTATCGAAGAAAACCTGTCGAAAATTTGGATGCACAGCAAGTACGAAAAGGTAGAGACATTCTTACACCAGCACCAGGCTTTACCAAAGCAACGTATTTGCTGAGACATCACAGACAATTCAGCGAATTCCGAACTGGCGACAAGCTTATGAATTTCCACGACGTCAGGGTCATGTAAATTCGTCGGCATGGCTTGGTTTCGTCCAACACGGCAGCCCGGCTCAGACCTAAGGCGAGCGATGGAGTCTCCCTGTGCCAATCCGGGCCTGGCCCACACCAAACCCCTAACCGGACAGCTTTCGAAACGCCGCTGGTCCAGCTGAGCTGGCGCCATAATCCTCTTATACACATGTTGCAAGTGTTGAACCCGTGCCGACCACTCGTGAGCCGACTCATGCTACAACGCAGACCGCCCAAGGGATGCTTCTGCACAAGTAACGGCAATGTATTTCAGTGGATCACATTTAATTGTTTTGTAGCTTCCCTATGTTTTTAAAGGAACACTGTTGCATAACGCATATTGTTTGTCCGAGCGATTTCTATTTCGGGACAGAACTTTGCTGCCCTGAGGACATTGTGTATGGGGATTGGTGTGATGGATTCTAATTCAGGCAAGGGAGCAGTGACAGCCCCCTCGGCAAAGGCGGATCCAGGACCTCATTTCGGGGCCGGGGATAGGGGCTCGAACCTCCGCCCCCACTGACTCGTAACAGACTCCGGCTATGCATGCATTAACTATTGACGTTCGGAGTTTCCGGAGGGGGGTGGCTTGAGCCCCGCCCTCTTGTATCCGCCACTGTCCCTCGGAGTCCGTCGGAGGTAAGGCCTTTGGCATCGCCCATCCAGAACCCCTTGCCCCGCCCGAGATATATCCTCGGTCTTGCCGCCAACACTTGGTGACTGACATAAACCGTACGGCGCTCTCCTATGGGGGTGCCACCTTATTCTCAGTCTCGTCTGCGCTGACCGAAACTGACCGACACCGGCCCGGGGACCATTACACCCTGCTATGGTCAGCTTACTCATTATCGTTGGGACAAGGGGCGGTTCCGACCATACGTTTTGGGGAGGGTGATATTAGGACATATTTGAACATCGTAGTGTTGTTTCATTGTTTCGATGACAATCGCCCAAAAGTGGACAAAATTCCACCACTTCGGGGACCATGGCAGGAGCGGATCCAGGGTTCACTAAAAAGGGGAAGAGTTAAAGTATCAGGCTCTCTCTCTCTCTCTCTCTCTCTCTCTCTCTCTCTCTCGGGGCGTTCTTTTTTCATTTATTGTGCGTGAAACCATTGAACAAATTCATTTGTCTTATTTTAACCCTCGCCCCACCGGGGGCCATCGATGGCCCCCCTAAGGTTTTTCCGGGATAGCAGAAAAACGACGAGGCGCAGCACCGCGGTTGAGGGCTCTACCTCTCACTGCATCATTTTCCCATCATCCCTGAAATTTTTACCCCGGGTCACCCAAGGTCAGGTCACCAGACGAGGTCAACCAAGGTCACCTCACTTCAACTTTAGAGCTCTGTAAGAGCTACATTTCAAAGTCGATCGATTTGAAACTTCCTTACACTTCATGACCCCTCCAGGGTCTACAAGGTGTATATCCGGGATTTTTCGATTTCGTGTCCTGAGGTCAGGTCACGAGGCGACCTCTCCCATTGGAAAAGCATGGGGAAAACCTGTTTCATGATATAAAAGCCACAAAAATAATTGCAAATACTCAGACTGCTCAGAACAACGTTTTTGGACACCCTTTCACGGATCCCAGGGGTCATATTTACCCTTTGACTTTTCCAAGGTCATCCAAGGTCACCAGGGGTCAAAAACAGTATTTTGACAATAACTTTCGACCTAATTAAGCTAGAGCGGTGAAACAAACACCATCGTGTTTTTCTTGTCATTGGCTTTCATTTGATATACGGCAAGGTCACTTTGTGACCTTTCGTGACCTCAGGTCATATTAGGTCACGAGGTGACCTCTGGAGGTCAAACCACAGGCGGGAGGTCTTTACGTTCCACATAGCCGAAAAAGTACTGGCAATTTCCTATCAAATGAACTTTACCAGGCCTCAATAGCTCTAATGGCATAAGAGTTATGACCAGTTTGCTTAATCATTGCATATTTGAGTGAAAATAGCCGATCTTGACCTAATTTGACCTCTGGAGGTTAAACCATTGACCTGAGCACTAAAACATGCAAAGTAATTTCTTACTGAATTCACGCGAGCGTTCTATTACACTTTGCAGATTTGCGCTAACGCCCATATTTTCGGAGTTAGAGGGGGCCATCGATGGCCCCCGTGGGGCGAAGGTGGCGCCGGACCCCCGGTGGGGCGCGGGTTAACGTGCTTATGGGATCAAGTTTCATACTTTCGGGGTCGGCCCCGGGACCAGCTTTTGGGGTTCCCGAGACCAATATCCATGGCCTTTGGGAATTAACACTCGGAGTGCCCACCAATCATAAGTGGACGGGAACAAGGGCGGACGCAGACCCGAGTTTTTTGGGGGCCAAACCATGTCTGACTCTCTTTCTGGGGGGGTGGGAGCGAATATTTTTTTGCTCTATAGACCTAGTGTAAACACCTTTTTTCGAAAAATTTCCGGCGTTTGGGGGGCCAAAGATAGTTTGGCCCCCTTCCAGCGCTTTGGGGGGGCCATGGCCGGAATGGCCCCCCTGCGTCCGCCAATGGACGGGAAAAGCTCAGGCTAAGGGGACGAGGTCTCTCTCCATTGCCATCTACCCCCTCGGACCCGCCCTGGAGCATGACCATATTTCCTCATACACTGAGCGAAAAATTGATTCCTTTTGGATAAACTGAGTCGGTGCTGAAAGCGAGTCTGGATTCTGGTGTCAAACTCGGTTGGAATTAGGCAGAATCAGGTTTATTGTATTCCCGTTGCAGACTCAATGTAATATATTGGAATAGATTGAGTCTAGCACGTAATGTTTTCTGAAGCTTATACAATGATCATCGTAAGCTCGGGGATAAAATGACTGATGACTGGTTTCAAATGATTCTTCGCTCGGTATAGAAAAACTTAACGGCAGCAATATATTCCATCAGGAAAATCGTCATGGGATCATTATATTCCAGGTCTCCACGAAACATGCATTAGAAAAATATGCCCCTCCACTCAGCCTGGAAACCGAATTCGATGCAAGCCTCAAAGGAAACCGCCTCTTTTGAGTCTGCATTTGGCATAAAATTAGTCTAGTAGCAAAACTGATGCTGGTATAATTGTAGTCTGTATGGCATACTTTGAGCCGTGCCTGGAGTTTCATTGGGTTTACTGAATGTTCCTAGTTAGTCTTCGTGTTGTTTTCTTAAATTAAAACTTTCTGTAAAGATATTACTTATATTGCTGTTGTGGCCTTGCTATTACATTAACTTTGTTTAATGATAATAAGGGCAATCCACTTTGTTTACCTCAGTCTACTTCAACCTCTAGAAAAAAGATAACATAATCATAACTTTGTATTAGGACACAAACATTAAACAAGAATCACGTTCACTGTTTTCCGGACACACATGAAATGCCTTTAATGAACAGTCCTTCTCCCATATCGCCCAAGAGCGGTCCAGGCTTACAATTAAAGCGCATGCCACTGTCGTCAGAGATAGCAGCCCTCGTTTACTTTGGGTACATATATATAATATATATATATATAGATATAATTGTAGACATCTTTGCTTCGAAGTATCCCATCATAGCTGAGAAAATCTCATTCTGTACACGATATTGTACAGAATGAGACTTACCTCTGTCCAGCGATGGACGTGCATTCAGAGGCTTCTGTGAAAATCCTTCCAATCTTTGTTAAGCGCTTCTAATCTGTGCTCAAAGTGAGCTGAAAACGATATTAAGGACACGTGGGTGACTGTATCCAACAGTAACAGATGCTTCTCACTACTTCATCAACTTTGCATAGCAAGGACTGGTCCGCGCGGCCAAACTTGGGGCTTCAGTGCATGTTGCCGTCCTCTAGCTGACACACATGGACTCCTGGTTTTGGCCACCAGTACAATGAATGCCTGAACCGTCGTAGTCCCAGTATGCTTCTTCACTTTCACTAGCTCTCAGCGGAGTCTGTCGGTCATCAGACTCAGCTTAAGCTTCTCCTCTTGATCCGTTATCACCGCTAGGTCTGTCGATGTGGCTTCTCCCGTACACCATGCCAAAGGCAGCGTGACTTCTTCAGGCCTCTGAGGTCAAAACCTGGATTGGATCGATGCAGAAGCACGTGCCAACGTAAAGTGAAAACGGTCAGCTATTCATCTCAAATTTCGCTCGGATTACGACGCCAGAGCTTTGTGGCCAGCTCTGCGTGCAATGGCAGGAACACTGAAGATGGCTCGAAACGGCGAGTAAGTTTTCTCAATCGCGGGTCGAGCACGCGCACGCAATCCCCGGATACGCTTTGACGTGGGATCAAAATACACTGGGGATTCGAATGATTCTGCATCTAAAGCTCCCATATTCCTGGTTATTTCTGGTGACAGAACATATTAATTCCTAGAATAATTTGAAACTTTGAAGAAGATATTAATAGCCCTTTGAATTTCGCAGCTATGGCGACATGCACCTATGGTAACATGATGCTTTGTGGTATAAAAACCCCACTTGCAACACCTTATTGGTATCATATTAAGCTTCTTTCCACCATGTTAAGAAACCGAGAATTATTTTAAGCTTTCAAGGCCTACATAAACACTTCCTGTGCTGGAATTATGCCGGGAAGAGGACCTAATGCGAGGAAGCATGCTCAAATGTTCCTTCAATAAGGTTTCATGGCATCATTTTATGCTCGAGCAGACCGTGATTCCGGATTAGATAGAGCACCAGGAAAAACCCAAACGTCGCCAACCTAATTTTTAACACTGAAAGCTGTCGTTCTCATTTTTTAATATAGGCAATTTCAAAGCACATATAATAGACAAATAGTACCATATGATAAACAACCTTGCAATAACATTCCTGAATTCGCGAAGAGGCTTACTGAAGATCACACACACCATGCATAATTCTGCCACCTGCGTAAGCGCCGCCACAGACACCAAAAAGCATTGACGAAAAACGGAAGATTTAAAGAGGCTGCGCTGGGAATCGAACCCGTTATCCTCACTAACTAGTCGGGCGCGCTTCCGACTGCGCTACCCCATCTGAAAAATTTGCGTGCAGAGTTACATCTGATAATGATAAATAATTATCAATGAATGAGCTAACGCATCCGACAGAGAAGTGAAGCAACCAGTTGCCGACTTGGTGTCGTAAAGCTGTCGTTGCCCGCAAGCGCAAGTTTTGACTGTCGTGCGCGTCACTCCCGTCCAGCGCTGCATTGTGGTAAGTTAACGGGCAGAGGAGGGATGGAACTGGGATGGAACACTTATATGTAATTGGTGTTCATTCACAGAGTTCTAGCCACAAAACATTATCTGTGATATTTCCAGGCCAGTCGAGAAGCTGATCTTATATAAGCACGAACGGGAAGGTAATGACAGACCAATTGGCATAATTAGCGTTGGGAAAACGACTAAGACATATTGTATCCAATGGCTTCACCACCCCTGAATTCTATCGAAGCAGCTAATTTGCGTTATCTATGCTAGTTCATCGCGGTGATTACCCTGTCAGGGAGTTCTTTCTTTGAAACTTCCTGGAAACTCTTATTTTATTCAGCCAGTCAGAACTGTTCTGGTATTGATAGATTTCCTGTCGCACTGATGGCTTCAATGTTCAGGGTCTGTCACTATCCCTGGTTGGTGAGTTGGTGGGTTTTCCACCCCTGTAGAGCACATAGGAATACAAATTTCTCTTAGTGTAGATCCGCACCTGCATTAGGCAGGAGCTTCCCTGAGAGCTAAAACTACGAATGGCACATAATTTCACCAGCTTCGAGGGAATAAGTTATGTTTTGCACATTCACAGATTATATGAAAAGTTTTAGCGCTCCGAGGGTTGGACCCCACGCCTAAAAATATATCAGCTCATGCACCGGTTGAAACAGGTACCTTACCGATAGATCAGATCATTTCACAATAATCGCTAATTACACCCCATTTGCCAAGTGACGAGGAATGCACGCAAAACCAGTTTTTAAGACTACTGTTGCAAAGCGCCTGTCAAACTTCTTATGATGAAAGCTCTCAGACCGTGTGAGTATTAAACACACTTGTTGAGCTGACTCTGAGAGTCGGTTAGTTACCAAACAAGTGGGTTAGTTACCAAACACACTTGCTGAGCTGACTCCGAGAGTGGGTTAGTTACCAAACACACTTGCCGAGCTGACTCCGAGAGTGGGTTAGTTACCAAACACTCTTGCTGAGCTGACTCCGAGAGTGGGTTAGTTACCAAACACACTTGCTAAGCTGACTCCGACAGTGGGTTAGTTACCAAATACACTTGCTGAGCTGACTCCGAGAGTCGGTTAGTTACCAAACACACTTGCTGAGCTGACTCCAAGAGTCGGTTAGTTACCAAACACACTTGCTGAGCTGACTCCGAGAGTCGGTTAGTTACCAAACACACTTGCTGAGCTGACTCCGAGAGTGGGTTAGTTACCAAACACACTTGCTGAGCTGACTCCGAGAGTCGGTTAGTTACCAAACACACTTGCTGAGCTGACTCCGAGAGTCGGTTAGTTACCAAACACACTTGCTGAGCTGACTCCAAGAGTCGGTTAGTTACCAAACACACTTGCTGAGCTGACTCCGAGAGCCGGTTAGTTACCAAACACACTTGCTGAGCTGACTCCGAGAGTCGGTTAGTTACCAAACACACTTGCTGAGCTGACTCCGAGAGTGGGTTAGTTACCAAACACACTTGCTGAGCTGACTTCGAGAGTGGGTCAGTTACCAAACACACTTGCTGAGCTGACTCCGAGAGTCGGTTAGTTACCAAACATACTTGCTGAGCTGACTCCAAGAGTGGGTTAGTTACCAAACCGGTTCCAATCTAGTCACCAAGTATGTTATTCACTGTTACCGATTATATATACCGACTCGGGACCTGACGTTCGCAATCAATTCCCCGGAGGGAATTGTCCCGGAGGGAACAGGGAGGAACTCACGTGCGACGTATGCGCAACGGTGTCCTCCCCAGACCATGGTTAATATCGGTATTCTTTTACATTTCTTCTTTTGTAGACGGTTAAGCCATCAACAAGATCAATATTGATATATTTAACCCTGAAATAAGACCTAATATTGAAATGTGACCATTCTTCAAGACAGGCAAAGCATGCAGGTGGCATGGCCATTGTAGAGTCTGTGCTAGATTCCTTACAATTCCCACTTCCCGCTTAAATGTTGCTATCGTGCTAGTTAGGTTTTTTTGGGAGGAATATACCATACTATTACGTCATGGCTCATTGGTCTTCCACGACTTGAATGCCAAAATTGGAGGGAAGATTCTATGGGACCCCCTTTTATGACTTTTTTCCGCTCTTAGAATATTCCAGACTTTTTTCCACATAATTACAGCATTTCCCAATAGGTTTCCAATTCGGTAAGGATTTGAAATTGATAACCTCGTTTGACATTAAAGATATTGGCATAGGTCAATAAAATTCGGCTATATTGTAGACTACCTTAGGCACCACACACCCCCAAACGAGCGTTTTTCCACGTCTGTTGGTTTTTTATATCTCGGGGAGGGGGCCTATCAGCCTCTCACCCCTCCAGTGTGCGTCAGTGTTAGGCCCTTCTCCTCCAGTGCTGGTGTTGACACTTAATACAGCAGGGGAGTTTCACGTAGTACACACGTAGATTTCACTTTCGCTTCCTGCACCACCCACGCCCTCCCGAAAAACGGGTTACACCGAAACAAAGCAGGGGTGTCTGTTCCAGCGTCAGCAAAAACAGGTCTCCAGCCAAGACAGTGGTTCCAGCAGCGTTCGGTGCCCGGTTCCGCGGGTCTCAGTGATTCAAGCGAGGTATCAGGATACAGTTAGAACCAAACCCGGGCCAGACAACAGTGTTTAGAAACTGTGCTGTAGTAGAAGATTCGCAGAAGCCCTATTTATGGAGCTGGTGCGTAATGCCCTCGAGGTTTCCTCTCTGATACGACTGAAATTTCGCGTATGAGACACCCGGCCGTCACAGTAAGGAAAAGCTTAAGTCTTCGAAATTGCCATATCGTGAGTCGCCTAACCTTTACCACATGGTACAGCATTACATAGCTCGTGCCCTGGTAAGCTGAAACGTTTTAAATTTTCTTTGACAATTTTAGAATTTTCATGCGCGTCGGAACATGAAGGCAGGGGGAGTAGGGCCTATTCCCCATACTTAACAAAAAATCCCACTTCAGCCAAAATATGACACAGTCTAAAAGTGTTGCAACCAGTCAGTGAAGTGGGCAATAATGCGTCCGAGTCCGATCCAGTTTTAGTTCTATAGCGGGAAGTTTCTTTTACGCAGTAGGCGAAAGAATGATTCATCGCCTCACTTTTATGCCGGTAGCAACGCTTATTGGAATATTTCTGAAAATAAAAAAATGAAGGAAAACTGTTAAATTAAAAACTGAATATTCTTTCGGAACGACAAAATAGCGGTCCAGGTAAAACAAAGGTCAAATTTAAAACTACGCATCTACCTGCCATAACATGCCGCAAATAGGAGCAGCACACTGTGAGGCTAAATTACTAAGGCTGCTCGATCAAATTACATTGTTAGATGCACTCGGAAAATAAAGATACCACGTTGCAGTGAACCCATAACATAAAGCAGTTCGGTATGCGTTTACCGTGAAATTCTCCAAGAACACGCGCCAGCTCAGATCCTGCCCTTGCTGCATAAGAGGTTTTCTCTCGATGTATGTATGTGCATACGTTCATGCCACCAGCACCGTCTCACCGCCCTCACCAACTATAGGGGCACCACCGTCAGCAGCCGATGACGAAGTACAACGGATTTCACAGTTGGCCCTCTGGGTAATGGCTCCCTCAAACCCCTGTTTTCTGTTGGCGTTTTCCTCACTAATAGAACGCCTCCGTGCTCGTTGTTTTTTGTCAGCTTTAGACAAGAAGATCCAAATTTCTTGCGGAAGTTTTCCTTGCAAGCGAACGTTGAGGATAGCACATGAAAAATAACAAAGTAAACAGAAGCAGTAATACCAACATACAATGTTTTATTGTCGCAAGGCCCTCATCAAAATGTAAATATAATACAACCTGGTTTCATTTTGAAGGTCTCAAAATTCATGACCTTTTCATAGTGACCTGCTCCAAGATTGATGAACCTTCTCCCAAAAAGAGCAAAATGGCCACACCTAAATGAACATCGAAGTTCGACCAATTTGTCCCCGATAAAATAAGCCGCGTCTTCTAAATTCCTTAACGCAGCACCTGGCGAACATGTTTCAGACTAACTTAAATAAGTCATGGCTTCTACGTATATGTAGAGACCTAGAGCTTGACGCACCCGTTTCCCTCTCTGAGTCCCAGAGCGAAGCTGCGCACTCAGCAGCGCTCAGCAGCGGCTGCTGAGCGGCGGCGCTGACTCAGCAGTACCCGGAGGGCGTCCTGCTGGCTGAGTACAGTCCCAGGCGGCGCCTCTTGCGTTTGCCGTTGCGCATGAACACTCCACCTCGGGGTTTATCGGCCGTCTCTCCACCGACGGCGTGGGCTTGCCCGGACCCTAGCGAGCCATGGCAGTGATGGCTCCCGGCGGCCATGAGGACGTCGGGGTCGGGAGCCCCCGGCAGCGGCTGGTCGTCAGGCAACAGGAAGGTCCACCAGTCGTCCGGAATTAACTTCCAGTGGCGCTCCATCTGTCGTGACGGTGTCGGTTAGATTCATAGTGAATCGACAGTTTGCAGAAAGTCTTCACATTTACCACAACTTGGAACACGGAGGAACATAACTGTAATGTTTATAATTTAAAAGTGGATCCCGGGGTCACCACAATCTTACGGATACTAAGACTCTGGAGGAGAATCTTATCTGCTTAGTTAGGTTTTGCTCGAGCCATTGCTCTGGATACAGTAGGAAGAGGAGAAATGAGCAGTACGCCGTAATTGCTCGAGTGCACAATGATTTTATCTAGTTGTGGTGATTGGGAGATGGGGACCATGCTACTGATTGGTTTCAACAGGGCCACTTCCAACCTGCTCAGTCCCTCTCCTATCGATAAAACAGACCATCTTATCGCTCGTATTTTACTGATATTACTGCACTCAATACCTGCACCGGTTATGCTCACAAATGCTAAAACATGCGACAGGTAGGTATCTAGCACTCACCCTGCAAAGGAGCGCAATAATGAAGAAGATAGCTGCCGCCTTCATGTTTCTTGTATGGACAAGTTTCGAGAAGAGCTAGGCTTTCGTCTTCAGACCTTGTCCTTCGGTGTTCCAGCGCCAACACCGTATCTGAGAACACTTGCCACAAAAATTATATCCAAAGCACGCTTAGACAAGGCAGCGGAGCTGGCAGGGTATTTTCGACCTCGGCGTGACTGCTCTGACGTCACGCTCGGCCACGTGACACCCGTCACAAGTGCTCGTCACAGTCCGGAGTTCTGGTCTGTGCGCAGATGGTGATCAGAGCGTAAAATCTGCGCGGTGGTGCGCTACTGACCACGTAAAGTTTGGTTCCGGCTGACGCTGGTGAAGCAGCCCCTTTTCCTGATGATTGTCACTTGTAGATGTTTTCGTCGGAGATACCTATTCAGATATTGGCCTGCTGTGCTCCGTGTGCCATCAGCACTACACTCAGAAACACACTGTACAGCCCACTGTCGCGGTGTGACGCCCCGTCCTCTGAAGTGATGCCACCTGGTCACCTGCACGTCCGTGCTATCCAGCCGCCACCATATCCGGGAAAATCGACTGAAGACCAACGGACGAAAACCAGACACTACCTGATGCTGGGCCATGTTCGACGGAGAGTAAGTAAACAAGCCGCATCCACTATCTGCGCTATTTGCTCCCCCTGCGCACAGTCCTGGACGCGCTCTTTTCCAGGACACCGCGACGGCACCGACGAGGAAAGTGGCGTCCGACCGGGCCGGCCCCTCCCCGTATATGGGCTGGCCATCCGCGTCCCTGCACAATGCCCAGCCGGCGATGGAGGACCGCGCCTGTCCATTTTCCTGCTACGGCCGTTGGATGCTTTCAGAATGGTGGCTTCGGGAAAAAGTCGAACAGCGACTCAACTTGTCAAAAACTGGGGTGGGCCGTGCACTTACGTCGCCTCTTTCGCTTTTGAAGACGGTATGGATCGTTATCAGAAATACTAAGCAGCCAGAACACACTTTTACTCAGTTTACATTGCTCCTTAGCTCAAATAAAAGCGTTTCGCTATTTAACTGTTGGAAGGGCAAGATGAAAACAGCAGCACTCTGTGAGCAGTGTGTTTATTTGAATCACATCATCCAAGCAATCAATAAACGAGGACTTAGACATATTGCACGCGTTGACATTTTGCACCAGAGACATTGCGGTAAACGTTACTGGTAGCATGATTATTGCAAGGCATTCCCTCGTCTACTCCCAAAAGGCAGCATGACCATTTGAATCAATACCAACGATGCCACCTGGGATAAATAATCCGATACGCTATTGCTGGCTATTTTATCTTCTAAACAAACATGAGCACTGGTTACGGACATATGAGCATCTGCTTCGCACTTAGTACGTTATCGGTCCTGGCTGGCAACATGCTACGCTAGGCGACGTCTCCGACCTGAGCAAGAACCTCCGGTCACAACTACTATGGAGCACAAAGGTCACAGCCGACCACGGTTATTTGACGCCATGCGCTACTACGCTACTGAGATACTGTGACACTATGACACTACGCGAAAGACACCAACCCGCCCATAAACATGCAAAAATAGCTCCCCTATACGTGCAAAACCGCGTTACTCTACAAAACGTGCGATCTAAAATGGAGTATTAGGAAGATCAGCATGTAAAGGCAGGATTTAAATCAATGACAATCACACACACACATGTCTAGTCCCTAGCATTGCAGCCTAAAAACAACAGGTACTACATACACAAAGGACGGAAAATGGAAGCTATTGCTGATCCCCACCGCTTAAAGGCCCGGCAACATCGCATCTCGAAATTCGCCTCCCCTCTGATCGTCTATTTTGTGTTAAAACGACTGAAACGTGAGGAAAGTGTGCAAAAAGGGATAAAGTAAGTTCCCGGCCTAATCTAACGTCAGGATCAATATCTATGACCATACATGGCTGTGCAGCACCTATTTCGTACAGCAAACGACCAAGAAAACTGGCCACAATGTTTCTTCCCAGTCGCTCAGACGCCTAAAGAATCAACCATCAACATTGTTTTAAAGGCACGCCTCACTGAGCACATCCGGCGGGGTTTCCCTGATGTGAGGTTTTCGATTCCGACAATCAAAGTATAGTTAGTTTTTATAAGGCGTTCGAAGCACCTTCCCTAAAGTAAGACAATCAAAAGATGTGTGCACGTATTTCAATCACAAACAGACATCTGCGTAACAGATTGGCAGGCCCAACACAAATTAGGCTGCAAATGTGTCACAAAACGCACATAATCTTCACTAGATGCCCGGATGAAATCACTCGCAAGTTGTCCAACCATGTGCTTCCCTGTTTTGTGCACTTTCCTGTGAGTCTTTTCCCCAGCATGCAGTATTTCCATGAGTGCAGTACCATTTACGGGTACTCTACTGTTCATAGCATATAGTGCTGAGTATTTCCATGATATGCCCATCATTTAGCACTGTGTTTAAAGTCTTACGTAAACCTCCACACAAGCCAACTTATTCAATGCCGAGAAGTTGCATAAAAACTTTTGAAATCAGCCAGCTTCTCATTGCCAAAGTCGACAACTTTTAAAAGGCGCATAGTCTTTTCTCTCTGAACCACATAGCCCTGCCCAATGACGCTCGTGCAATGATGGGGCTTCATACTATCAACCTTCAATACCGGCCGGTGGGTTGGAGGCTTAAATATGCCGTCCCACATAAGGAAACCAAATTTCACCGCGATACACACCTCCGATTACCCAGTCAAACGATGATATTTGAAGTAGGACGAAATCATATAAGGCAATGGATCAAGGCCTCCGAGAGCACGAAGGCTGGGCCACGCCTCTCCTGGGCGTTGGGTGATCCAGATACTGGTCTTTTTACTTCACACGAGTGTATCGCCCACAGCCATTTTGACGCAAACTGTTGCAACGCACCAGCATCCGACACTTAACAAAAAATCTGCCAGCATGAGTAATTATACAGTAATACCCCAATCAAAATGATTAAACAAAAAAAAAAAACATTCCAAAAACACATGGAATCTCATGCGCTGAAACCTATGAAGCGTTCCCAAAGTGAACAGAGCCGATGTTGTACTTACTCTATTTTGAGGTCGTTTCAGGGTCCCTAAGCCCACCCTTGAACGTTGGACGAGTAATACTGACTAACTTGACAAAAGCTTTCCCCAACCCGCAAGCCGCATCGATATTCAGCATCGCGTCTTACGCTGCAAGCGAGACCACCAGCGGCAGCTACCAGGCAGACAAGCGCCTTCCTGGAGACCGCCACCTACTGATGGGTGGCGGCCACCACAGCCGCTCCGTAGGCGGCGCTCCTCTCCTCCGCCATCTTCAGCGGCGTGCCGTAGGTGCTCTCGAAGGCGCGGCGGAGCGCTGCGTTCCTGGCCAGCGCACTGCCCGTGCCCACGATCTGCTCCACCCCTCGCTGGGCTAGCCAAGACGGCGACATCATGCTGAGCACAGGACGTGGCCGCAGGTCAGGTCACCACCACCCACGCGCTGCTCTCCTTACCGACAGTTGATCCGTACAAGTTGGCAGGGTTTTGGAAGCTAAATGCACTCACTCGCTTTGTATGTCAGAATTGTTGAGTCTCATTATCTATCCTCCCCCACCCACCTGCAGATCAGACGAAACTTCATGGAATTTATCCGACCCCTCTTTTAGCCTCTCACCTCGCATATGCCCCACGATGACCTAGAGCACTCTTTAACAGAAATCGTTGGCGTGGATTCCATGAGCAACTGCCACAGATTCATGGAGTGAGTAACTCACCATCACTTGCCCGGGTTGTTGACCCCACCTGTCCAGGTTGTCTTCCACAAACCTACCCAGGTTGTCGACCCGGCGACATGCCCAGGTTGTCGTGCCCACAAACTACCGTGGCTCTGTCCCTCTCACCTGCCCAGGTTGTCGTTCCTACCCTCCGATTCTATCGTGTCCCTCTACCTGCCCAGGTTGTCCTCCCCACCCTCCGATTCTGTCGTGTCCCTCACCTGCCCACGCTGTAGTTCCCACCCTCCGAGGCTGTCGCGCCCCTCACCTGCCCAGGTTGTCGGCGACGCCGCGGCAGACGGCGTTGGTGACGCTGCCCAGTCCAGTGTTGGCGGTGTCGATGCCGGCGACGCTGGCTCGCTGCTCGGGGGCGTGCCGTTCGCCGCGAACTGTCGGCACCACGGTGAGAAGGGACCCGGACGCCGGTCCCGCCGCCGCCTCCGCCTCCGCCAGCTGCAGGATCCGACCCCACACGGCCGCTGCCGGGCAGACAGGCGCTGCTGACGGCTGCAGCTGCTCCGCCGGGGAGCCGACAACGCTGACACACAACTCACGGGCCGACTGCAGTTTTTGTATAACACACCAACAAGGGTCGACAAAAATTCTAGCATCTATGGTAGGAGGGATAGATGCTGAAGAAGACAATTTTTGTCGAAACGCGCTCATCTGCCTGCTGTGTTGGTTTAAATGTAGTTTTCGTGATGCTGAATAATGGGAGGGCGGGGAAGGGTGCAGTTTTGTTGATGCTAAGACATGGGAAAATGTACAGTCTTGGTGGCGCTGATTAACGGCAAATCGTATGCCTGTTGTGAGGACGTTGCGAGATAATGGACTGATAAGAATCGGGAATATTCGTTAGAATTTAAAAAAGTGCTGCAAATGGCGCAAGAAAAGATACCGAGTACATTCCTATACACAACATTGTGAGAAATATGCCGCGATCGTCGTAAAGAAGCATGGAATATCCAAATTCCAGGAGAAACCAGTTTCTTTAATTGGTAGATAGACGTCTGTCGAGTTCTTCATGTCGTTGGAAATACATGTCGGCCATTCATCAGTCTGGGGTCGAGCCTTATCTGAATGTAGCGCCACCGTACTCTGTCCTCTCCCGGCACCAAAACGGTAATAACTACCACTTTGCGGTCAGACCTACGAGATCGCATCAGTGAAGAAATGCCCGACTTAGGTTAAGAGGATAATGAACAAAGCTGCATCAAACCCTGGAAGCATTCAGTAATCATGAGCACGAATCCGCGAGCCACCATGCCAAGGTCCAGGGCTTTGGGCGGCCAAACAGGTTTAAAGAAGTTGAAGTTTGCAATTATCGTAGTTTTTAGCGCGATTTACGTGTTTGGTGCCCTTTCTGTATTTCCCATTTCAAATGGTCAGTTAATCTTGACTGAATGAGACACCAAGAGTTATGAATTCAAAATTGTAAGAAATCAATTTCAATGGGAAGTTTATTTATGGAACATAACCAAAGAAAGGATTACGCTCCCAGAATCCTGCGGCCAGTTTTCTACACATACACTGGACATTTCTACGCGAATGTTCCCATCCATACCCGCCCGAAAAATATTCTTTTGGAGCATTGCAGCCAGAAGCAATTATAGTATTAAAGCAATTATACTACGTATCATTCCACGAAAATCGCACCCGAAATAGATTGATGAATCAAAGACTCGTGATCCGTTGAATTCCGAATTGCTTAATAAAAAATTGATTCCAGGTGTTGAATTACAAAATTTTTCCGAGCAAAACCAACCCGCAATATTTACATCAACGTGTCTACATCACTAAGTACAACCGAAGTTTCCATTACCGAGCAACATGGCATATACCCTGATTCAAAGCCCTGTGGCAGACGTTGCGCTCAGCGCCACCAGTACATTCGGCGGCTGGCGGGCGGAGCTCACATTGCGGCATGCTGAATCCCAGGTGGTGCAGCCACTGCTGCAGCATCTGCACGAAGCCGGCCAGCGCGTTACCGCCGGTGAGGGAGGCGGCCACGGCCAGGTAGCGGCCTCGCAGGTACGGCAGGTAGCTGATGTTGCCGGCCGCCGCCGCCGCCACCGGCAGGAACTCCTGCAAACGGACGCGGCGGACACACAGTCAGGCCCACTCACAATCACGCCCCAGTCAGGCCACCCCGTAATCACGGCGGACACACAGTCAGGCCACAATCGTGTAATCACAGCGGACACACAATCATGTCTTAGTGTTTATGATATTGACCATGAGCAGCAATAGACCTATAACGCTATAACGTAGACCTAGATTGGTGCAAACGTATCTCTGTCCTGACTTGAGCTTTAATTGAGATCCATCCTCTTGCTAATGCAATTTTAGTCAATAGATAAATAAATCCTATTCCGTCCCAATCAAATGTAACCTATTCAATTTAATTCTGGAAAAATTATAAAAAGTCAATCCGTCACATCCTCTGCCGCTTTCCCCTGTTATATTTTCAAAAGAAATAGTAGGTACCGTCCCGTTCCCGTCCCCGTTTTCAGGGGGGCTCACTGCCGCCACCTGCTCTCTTCTAGCACGACACCAGCACCATCTACAACTCTAATGTCAAGGGAGCCGCCAATCACCTCAGGGATCAACATTTACGCCCACAATGGGTCTTCAGATTGTGGATAAAAACATATGCCTATGCAGTCGAATTGTTCCTTTTGGTGTTGGGACTAGCAGGAGAATGATACCTTATTTGTGTGTGCGTGGTACTGGTGTGATCTTTCGCGACGGCTACTTACGGGGTAAAGTATTACTGTGAGAAATTGCCGAGGGCAGGTTAATTACCGAAGGTTGTTAGCCGCCGGTGATTGGGATAACCTGGAGACTTGCTGACGGACAGATGCCATCTAAGAGCGTGCTGTTTGATGCATGTTGTGTACTACAAGCGTGCTGTTTGATGCATTGTGTGCGGTTTGATGCATTCTGTGCGCTGCGATTTGATGCATGTTGTGCGCTACATCGTGCTGTTGGATGCATGCGGTTTGATGCATGTTGTGCGCTACATTCGTGTTGTTTGACGCATTGTGTACTACATGGGTGCTGTTTGATGCATGCTGAGTACTACATGTGTGCTGTTTGATGGATGTTGTGCATGTAGTTAATGATGCATGTTAATTTGACCGAAATTCATTTGTAATAAACATATTTGAATGCGAAAAAAACATTTACGCCCACACCATGTGCTGTGTTTCGTCATGTCGCATTTTCATATACATTAATGAAAAATGGAGGCATGGAGTGGTGAGTAACCGTTTTAATTCTCCTGAAGAGAACACAACGGTTCCACACAAACCATCCCCTGCCCTTTTTGGAAATGCATACACAAAAGGGGAAATACATTTTGTGGGCGGAGAACCGAACCGGGCATGTCGGAGAGCGGTGAAAAGATCATTGTCATTCCGAAATGTCCTTGAACACCCTTGCCTTTTCGTCAGCAGCGAATGGGCGAGGGCATGCTCAGCCCACGCACCTTACACGCAATCAGCACTGAACACGCCCAGCCGCTGAGCAGCGACATCATCCGGAGAACCCGCCCCCCCCCGCCCCCTCCGGCATCAGCAGCGCCATCTAAACTCACCTCAGGCATCAGCAGCGCCATCTGGGCCGAGGTGGAGACGTTGAGGATGGCGCGGTCCAGCCTGCCCTCGAGCAGCGGCAGGACGGAGCACTGGAGGTCGCCGAGGGCGGCGGAGACGGGCGTGCCAGCGGGGATACCCAGCCAGGGGTGCGACAGCCGGCCGGCCACGCTGCCCGCCGGTACCACCGTCGGCAGGAACTGCGCCGGCAGCCCTGCAGCACCCGGAGGCAGGTCACCAGGCCGCAACCCCGGCCACGACCTACCAGTTAATCGGCGGAAACGAATCAAAGTGTGAAAACAAATATTTAGACAATTTTCAGAGCATATGCTGCAGTTCTTACGATCGCTTTTAATGTGGGAAACACATATAGCGTGTTCATAAAAACGCAAGCTCTGCTGGAAAGTTTTGCACTTCTTCATCACGAGTCACACACACACACACACACACATATATATATATATATATATATATATATATATATATATATATATATATATTAGACATTATCTCAAACTGTCGGCCTGCATCTCGCAGTTGATGCTCCTCGTGACAACCAAAAATCCTTCGGGTGACAAACTGTTAATCATGCCAGGAAAATTTTTACCACACCCACCCCGCTGCGATGGCACTAAGTTAAATACTTCAGCAGAGAAAACAGACTTCTCCCGCTCCTGTCTCACACTAACCGGCGGCCTCCAGCTGGGAGACGTTCCAGCGGGTCTCCACCGTGTTGAAGTAGCCCCAGCTGGCCGCGTTCTGGTCCGACATCACCGGCATGTCCAGGTCGCACAGCATGGCCACCAGCAGGTCCTGGATCGTACCTGCCGGTGACACAGGGAGCGAGCTGGTGGTGACCAGGACCCAGCTATTCAGCGGGAGAGCATGGTGCGTTATATGGGGCTCGCCCGGTTCACCAGTACATACAACGCAGCTCCTTCGTTAATTAGGTTAAGAAGGTAACGCTTCGTATGATGAATATGCAGCTTTGATTGCAGCTGCACCAATACTATACCGCAGTGGGGCTCTTTTAAACATTCTAAGATGGCATTCTTTAATGAAAAAACATTGAACAGGTTTTTTGCAGATCTTGCAGGTTTTCCAAAGACATGTACGATAAAGGAAACTTGAACCACACAGCTGAACACTGATTCCACACAGCTGAATATATTGAGACCACATCCCACCATAAACCCTCGGTGAGCACCACTATGCCCCGGGAGCGGCCGCCGACCTGTGCGGTCGAAGGTCTGCAGCCGCTGCGGCTTGTGGCGCAGGAACCAGAGCAGCGTGGCCAGGCCGTAGCCGGAGTGTACCGCCAGATGGCTGTCGGGAGCGGGCAGCGAGGCCAGGAACTCGGGCGTACACCGGGAGTCCTGCACAGCGCAGCACGACCGTCAGGCGATGACGCCACACCAGAACGCCAGCAGTGTGAATGTTTTACCTACATGGACACATCGAAGGTGGCCAAGAAAGGCGGACACCCCCCTTGGTTACATGGGCCACCCCTTTGGACGTCGCACGTCGAGTGCGCCCGGAACGCCCAAACACACTGAAATGTGCGGTGCGGGAGCGTAAAACTGAGTTTTAAAGGTGACCCTGGCAGAAGCGCCCTGTTTTCTGGCGTATTTCAATATTTCAACTGTGCACTGGCAGCCACAAAATTCCGGCCGGAAATTGGACCACCTCTCTATAAACAGCAGCGTTCATTTGGTCTGATTTGCGATAATGCTTCCAGGTAATAATTTAAAACACCCACAGCAAAACGAAAATAATAAAATAAATGACACCCCTCGGAATCCACGAAAGGCGCCCCCAGGTGGCCAGGGCCGTCTCCCTAGTGCTTCGCCCACCCCAACCGCTTTACCGAAATTCTAGATCCGTCTTAGTTGCAGCAGTAGATTAGAATCACGTTTTCAGGCGACAGTTACTGTCAATTAACCATTACTGTTGCTTTTTTAAGCAGCTTTCAAGTTATGCGCCTCATGTCAACTTTTTAGTTACTGCAGTTAAACTGTAAGACTGGTGTGAGCCATATACGTAAAAAGTATGGTATTCCTGTATTAGAATCCCAGCAGAGTCAGTTTCAGGCCGGTGGAAGTACAAGAATGTACACTGACTGCGCGGCAGCCAGCCCAGGCGGCAGCACCTGCCAGGTGTAGAGGTGGGAGACCTCGCCGATGTCGAAGGCGTTGGTGTCGGGCTTGCGGCTCCAGGCACGGCCACTCTTCCAGAGCACGCAGCCGTGCATCTGACCGCAAACGCCGACTCGCTCCACCCGCCTGCCGGAGGTGCCCAGTCGGCTCTCAGCGTGCAGGTCACACACCAGTCTCTCAACACACGCCGACCCGCCCCACCCCACTGCCGGAGGTGCCCAGCCGACTCTCAGCGTGCAGGTCACACACCAGTCTCTCAACACACGCCGACTCGCTCC
Source organism: Lepas anatifera (assembly GCA_034440635.1). Taxonomy (NCBI): domain Eukaryota; kingdom Metazoa; phylum Arthropoda; class Thecostraca; family Lepadidae; genus Lepas; species Lepas anatifera. Next base: position 516,820 of record JAOTON010001770.1, on the reverse strand, counting down.
ACCCCCTGCCGGAGGTGCCCAGCCGGCTCTCAGCGTGCAGGTCACACACCAGTCTCTCAACACACGCCGACCCGCTCCACCCCTGCCGGAGGTGCCCAGCCGGCTCTCAGCGTGCAGGTCACACACCAGTCTCTCAACACACGCCGACTCGCTCCACCCCCTGTCGGAGGTGCCCAGTCGGCTCTCAGCGTGCAGGTAACACACCAGTCTCTCAACACACGCCGACTCGCTCCACCCGCCTGCCGGAGGTGCCCAGCCGGCTCTCAGCGTGCAGGTCACACACCAGTCTCTCAACACACGCCGACTCGCTCCACCCCCTGCCGGAGGTGCCCAGTCGGCTCTCAGCGTGCAGGTCACACACCAGTCTCTCAACACACGCCGACCCGCTCCACCCCCTGCCGGAGGTGCCCAGCCGGCTCTCAGCGTGCAGGTCACACACCAGTCTCTCAACACACGCCGACCCGCTCCACCCCCTGCCGGAGGTGCCCAGTCGGCTCTCAGCGTGCAGGTCACACACCAGTCTCTCAACACACGCCGACTCGCTCCACCCCCTGTCGGAGGTGCCCAGCCGGCTCTCAGCGTGCGGGTCACACACCAGTCTCTCAAAACACGCCGACTCGCTCCACCCCCTGTCGGAGGTGCCCAGTCGGCTCTCAGCGTGCAGGTAACACACCAGTCTCTCAACACACGCCGACCCGCTCCACCCCCTGCCGGAGGTGCCCAGCCGGCTCTCAGCGTGCAGGTCACACACCAGTCTCTCAACACACGCCGACCCGCTCCACCCCCTGCCGGAGGTGCCCAGTCGGCTCTCACCGTGCAGGTCACACACCAGTCTCTAAACACAATGCTTTCTATACTCGGCAATGGAAGATCACCGGTGTAGCGGCGTAGACGCTGATGGTACAGTAGCAGCTCAACACACGCTGTCTCACAGGAGTGCCTCCCGTGGTAGCCGAGATACACGTCTCACCTGAGTGCCTCCCGTGGTAGCCGGGGTACACATATCACATGAGTGCCTCCCGTGGTAGCCGAGATACACGTCTCACCTGAGTGCCTCCCGTGGTAGCCGGGGTACACATCTCACATGAGTGCCTCCCGTGGTAGCCGAGATACACGTCTCACCTGAGTGCCTCCCGTGGTAGCCGGGGTACACGTCTCCAGGGGAAATAATAGTTGGGTAAGGCACGAATTCTTACGCAGTGGGCTTTCAGATACGCATCAACTTTCCGCCGTGCGCCATACTAGAAAATTTACGCAGCGTAAGAAACACGTGGAATTTTTACGCATTTTCGTAAATACCAAGTAAATACGCTTTCCTTAAAGATGTTTTATTTTTGCTTGACAATTCTGTAACACTTTCCATAGAACATTCCCGAATCAAATATTTTCATTAATAGATAGTAGTAATAGTAGAGGACTCAGACTGGTTCACCCTGAATGTTTTGATGACGATGCAGCCGCTCTGCTTTGTATGCAACTTTACGCTATGTATTTTGGGGTCAAAAACCTTACGCATATGGCCGAAGCTTCGAAATTTTACGCTGTGGTTTCTCAGCGCAAAACAACTTTTTTCTCTCTGCACGTCTTACCTGAGTGTCTCCCGTGGTAGCCAGGATACACGTCTCACCTGAGCGCCTCCCGTGGTAGCGGGGATACACGTCTCACCTGAGTGCCTCCCGTGGTAGTCGGGATACACGTCTCACCTGAGTGCCTCCCATGGTAGCCGGGGTACACGTCTCACCTGAGTGCCTCCCGTGGTAGTCGGGATACACGTCTCACCCGAGTGTCTCACGTGGTAGCCGGGATACACGTCTCACCTGAGTGTCTCACGTGGTAGTCTGGATGCAAGTCTTACCTGAGTGCCTCCAGTGGTAGTCGGGGTACACGTCTCACCTGAGTGCCTCCAGTGGTAGTCGGGATACAAGTCTCACCTGAGTGCCTCCCGTGGTAGCCGGGATACACACACGTGCAGCGCGCTCAGAATCTTGGGTACGTACTGCTTGTGGCCGTCGCTTCCCTGGTCACTGGGCACGTTGGCCTGCAAGCAGAATAGGAGTATTCACACTATAGTACCTGGAAGCGGGACAACAAACACATCATCCTGGTCCGGGTCTAATGCAATATTTCATCATTTCACGTATAGAATTGCGCATTTAAGCAGAAATTCCACCACATATTTTGTAGTTTCCAGCACAGCTTTTTCCCTGTCATGTCCTTCAATACTGTTACATCAGTTCAAATCCCGATGTGAAGATATCGTATTCCTTTCAAGCGGTGAAACATAACCAATTTATGCTTAGCTTGAAACAAATTATGCAGAGGGCACTGCCATGCAAGGGGCATTGACACATGAAATACACAAAACACACTTCCTCGGATTGGGGGAGGAGGAAAAGCTGTCCCTTTGGCTCACCCTGTCCCTAATGCAACAGACATACAGTACAAATATATAATGCATGACCTTACAACAATAATTCCTTCTGACCTGGCATTCCTTTGAGAGCTGCTTAATACATTTGTGATTGTTTGCATCTATTAGGCAGACTTTGACAGATGTAGTGCCCAGGTCTATGCCCAGCACGAGCGAATGGTCCCCATGCAAGCTCAGAGCGCTGCCCTGCTTGTTCAACACCTTTTCCGCCATCTGCTCGATTTTACCTGTAAGAAATAACACAGTAAATTAAGCAACAGATTTGGGGCGCTATGTAATAATTGAAATAAGGCAACAATTTTGCAACATCTACACCTAAAGGAGTGAAAAATTAAAAAAACTCATTTGCGACATGTGAAGAAACAATCAGGATTCAAAACTTACGAAGTACTTACGAACTAGGTTAAACTTCCTTATGAACTACTTAGGAAGTAATAAACAACACTGCAATCAAAAGAAAAGCATATCTTCAGGGAGCTATATGACCTCAGCAGGTTTGCGCACCCCTAGAGCCCAAATACCAAATAACAAACATAAGCATGGTTTAGTTGATGGGTCATGGCCATGATATTTATGTAAGTATAACTTTTGAAACCGTCGACATATATTCACACCCTGGAGGTACGTAGAGCATACAGAGACGTAACAACAAGTACCATCCGACCGGAAAAGACAAAACTCAGCCCGCCATCGTGCGCAAGGAGCGCTACACCCACGACCGCCGAAGACGCGAGCGCTCTAAATAACGCCCCGACGGGAACGAGCACGGCGTCTCCCACGCCTCTCCTTGCTTGTCTTGTGTCTCCCACACGAGACAAGGAGACACCCCCTGCAGAATACCCGCTCAGGGTTTTGAACTCGGGTCCGCAGCATGAAAGTTGAGTGCCCTTCCCCACGGCACCTTCCTATGGCCCCAGCGGCCGTCCGAAGGGTGGCAAGATTACCCTCGAATTACTGTCCATGCCCGCAGAGGTTCACGTTCAAAGGCCCTGCCATCCCATGCGGGTACAGGGCTGCAATCATCTTAGGAGTCCGACGCCTGCTAATCCATACAACCAAGGCCCAAGTCGAGATTTCTATCATGAAACCAGAAAAAAACTACTCAGAACATAGAGTCTGGAAGAAGGAGCTGTCTGGGTTACCATCAAGAAGGGGATCCCAAATTCAGGGTGGGCTGTAGAAAAATACCTTTACTTCCAGACACGGTCACAAGTGTAAGCAGTACCCCAATTCTGCAATATTAAGAACTTCATAATATATAAAATTTGAAACTCTAAGGGCTTATTCTACCCCACATCTCTTAATGTCTCCAAAAACTAGAACAACCTTTATTTTGATATGACAGTATTTGTTTCACATTTCACATTCTCATACATTCTCATATGTCTGTAAATTCTCATATGTAAATTCTCATATTTCACATTCTCATTCTCATATGTCTGCCTCTGGATGCCTGCTCATGAGGTGCCTGTCTCTGCGCGGTGTCCGGAGAAGAAAGGGATCATAGAGTCCGACTTTTCAAGTTTGGCGGTGTATCGTCGTCTCTGCCGCCGCCGATCTCAGCGATCGCCTCTACCGGTGGCCCTCTTGGCCCCGACGTTGTGCGCTGGCGGCGCGGGCAGCGCCCCCGGCGTCGCCGATCTGCGGAGGATAAGGTTTCTTCTGCGGTGGGGGTGCGGCGTCAAACTTCCTCGGATACGGCGGTCTTCGTCTGTCGACGCGGGACTGGTTCTGCGCCTCCGGCTGGACATCGGGGTGGCGGCGCCTCCTGGACGGGCGGCTCCGCGGGTTCCGGAGAGGGGAGATCAGAGAGTCCGCCCCCTCGAGTCTGACGGTATGTCTTCTGGGCGGCGGGGCCGGTGGCGAGGATTCTTCGGAGGGCCCCGCCGCCGCGGGACTTCCCACAGCGGAGTCGGGGAAGTTCGTAGGCTGCCGAGCCGTTGAGTTGTCCTGCGGCCGATCAGCCGGGTCCCGTCCCCGGCGGGGGTCGGCTGCGAGTCGAGGGGTCCGGCTTCAGAGTCCGGTTGTTGCTGCCCGGGTGGACAGAGCGTTGTGCGTTTCGCCGGGGCGGTGTGGTGGATTCGCCGGGTCTACGTTGCTGATGCTGGGCGGTGTCTGCGCGGTGTGAGACCGCCTCCGTATTTTATTGGTGTCGCTCACGCCTTAGCTGTGTGTTGCTTGTACCGATCTTGTACCGCTCATTATCATTCTGATGTATTTGTCCACTCACCCGGCCGGTGGGCGTCTGCTGGGCTCCGAGCCCGTGCCCGTTTGGGCGTAATTTAGAGCGCTCGCGCCGTCGGCGGTCACGGGTTCGGGGCCCAGCGCCTCCGTGTGTAGTTTATCTTTGCCCACCACGGCCGGGGCTTGTTTTCTTGTTTTTTAAAATCACTGTATGGATCATGTATCGCCCCGTAGTGTGAATATACGTGTATGGTATCACAAAAAACTTGAAGACCATGGTCAACATAAACACTTGTAACTACCCATGCAATGGAAATCCCCTTTCCTGACTTGCAGTATTTTTTCTAGGGTACCCCAGCTAAATGCCAAATAAATCAAAGCTTGATAAGTTCAGACTCATATTTCAGGTAAAAACTAGAAAATATATAAAAAAATGCTGACCTTTACATATAAGCCAACACTCCAAAACTTGTTAAGCTTCCAGTGGTGAGTACTGATACATAAATAGATAATCTAGTACACTTATAAATTCACAACAAAGAATGTACCAGGGTAGCCTAAGCCATGGCCAGTGGATATCTATAGTCCAGTGATTGAATGACACTACAGATGGCAAATAGCCAGGTAGAGGCTGGCATTTTAAACAAGTTTGGGCCTGCTGAATAATATCAATGCTGAATTTCTGGCATTATAAGTCATCAAGGACATTCTGCACACTTTCTTAATGGTCCATTTTTCTTGACATCTTTATTTAAGGAGCAGCTTCTTCTGTCCCATACCTAACTGATGCTGGAATGTTTCTTTACTGAGAATAATGAAAAGTATCATTCTTCAGCCTGACAGATGAGAAAACATGAAAACAACCCTATTACCTTCCAAAAGATTTCAAGAATGTGAATGCACAGGCTCACTTGCTTGAGGTACTACATTAGGATGTATTTAGGCTGTAGCTTTTGGTAATTTTAAAACAAAAATGCATGGGACGAATGGGACTCTCAGCTCAAGAGCTAAAAACACATGGGACTCTCAGCTTAAAAGCTAAATCTTTGACCCCAGTTACATGTACAAGTTCAATTCTGACTGGATAGTGTATCCAGATAAAATGATCCTGATAGCTTTTGGCAAGAGAAAAACAAGTTTCAATCTGCTTCTCATTCAGAGTGCAAAGTATGGCACTTTTGATGAGATCTGGTTGGTGTGATTGCCCTTGGAGAAAGGAGCAAGTGGGGTGACTTATGAACCTGGTGTGAATTTGTAAGACTGATGCAAGGAAGGCGGCACTGAAAACCAAACAAATATGAATAAATGGTTAAAAAGGCACAGGAGGGCACCTTATGAAAAGTCCTTAACCCAGTCTGCAAAGTATGGCAGCAGACCAGACAAGTCACACTAGCCATCTAACATTCTCGCACCACCAGCCGGTATTATGGTAGTAGGCAGATCACATCTCACGGTTCAAAGGATCACATCAGAATGTCCAAAGTTCAAAGGGTCTAATGTTCATAGCTTCCACCCTTTAAAAGTTAGACCTTTTGAATAAGAAGTCCAACATTCAAAAGGTCCAGAGGCGTGCTCAGATGCATGAGAGTGGGGTGCATGATGCTGCAGAGGTGTGCTAAGGCACATGAAAACAAGAGGAAATGAGGGTTAGGTTAGGTTAGGTTAGGTTAGGTTAGGTCAGGTCAGGTCAGGTCAGGTCAGGTCAGGTCAGGTCAGGTCAGGTCAGGTCAGGTCAAGTGTGTATGCCCTTGGTCCCTATTTCCTAGTTTGGGGATTTCACCCCTCTTTCCAGAATCTGAGTGTGCCTCTGGTCTGAGTACCACTTTATGCTACTTCTCTAACCCTCCCTCCTTCTGTCTGTTTCACCTCTTGGGATTTTCTTGCAGAATGTGGGGATATTTCTAAAACATTTCCCAAAGTGGTACCCAGACCAGAGGCGCACTCAGAATCTGGAAAAAGGGGTGATATCCCCAGACTAGGAAATAGGGACCAAGGGCATACACACCTGGCCTGACCTGACCTGACCTGACCTGACCTGACCTAACCTAACCTAACCCTCATTTCCTCCTATTATCATGTGTCTTAGCACACCTCTGCGGCATCATGCACCCCACTCTCATGCATCTGAGCACGCCTTCTTTGGACCTTTTGTGCGTTGGACTTTTTATTAAAAAGGTCTAACTTTCAAAGTGTAGAGCCTATGAACCTTAGACCCTTTGATCAGTGGACATTCTGATGTGATCCTTTGAACCGCGAGATGTGATCTGCCTACTACCATAATACCCCACCAGCCTCCAAAAATTTGCACCAATCTGCCATATACCAGGGAGAAAAACACACCCATTACTACCCACATGCTGCAATGCTACCTCTCTTATTTGTTAGTTAGTTAAGGACTTTGTATAAGGCCCCTCCTGTGTCTTAATAACCATTCAGCCATTATTTGTTCGGGTTTAAGTGTCACCTTCCTCGCACCAGCCTCGCAAATTCGCATCAGGTTGATAAAATTGGCACCACTCACTCCTGTCTCCAAGGCACTCGCACCGACGAGATATCGTCAAAAATGCCATACTTTGCACACTGGTCCTTAACTAACCCGTAAGAGGTAGCATTGCATTGTGTGGGCAAGGATGGGCAAGTTTTTCTCCCTGGTATATTGCAGACTGATGCAAATTTTAGGTGGCTGGAGATGTGAACTTGTGCGGGAAAATTTTACATGGCTAGTGCAACTTGTCTGGCCTATTGCCATACTTTGCAGACTGGATTCTCATTGATTGTCCAACAAGACCCGGTAATACTTGGCAAAGATGATACTTGAATACTTGAAAAAGATGATATAGACGATATGAAAATTGCAATGATCAAAAAAAATTCAACGTCTTTCTTATTGTTTGTGAATTTTAGGTGATGAATGCCAGTCCATAGTATGCTAACATAATTTTAGAACCCTCTAAAATTACCTTCAAGTAGAGGGGAATTCTCAAGATGCCCACGTCAACTTTTAGGGTAAATTCCAAGGCCAGTTCCAGTTTAGTGCCGATTCATTGTTTGCAATGCCTTGGTCAATTATTTCCCCCAGATTGTGGTCCAATTTACGGTTCATAAATTACAACAGGCACAGGGGGTGTTACGTCCGGGGCAAAGCATAGGCAGATCCAGGATCGCCAGTCGGCATCCCGGGAAGGTGACCCTCGAGGGGGAGGGGGTGCCATTTGGAACAGAGGGCTTGGTGCTCCCCCCCACTTTTGAGTGGAAAAACCTATCGGGTGGGCAAAAAAATCCTATCAGTGCGCGCCAGTTTTTCATCCTGGGGAGGGCACCATTGACCTTGCAGAGGGCACCGTGACCATTTCAAGGGGCACAGAGAGGAGGAAGGGGCACCAGCCCTTTGCCCCCTTGGATCCGTGTATGGAGTAAAGGCGGATCCAGAGAACGGGACATGCCCCCGATCGCCCCTTGGCGCCCCCTGAACCACAAAATATTGTTTGACATTTTTATATCGACGACCGAAACGGTCAGGTACGAGCAATGGCCTGTCTATTGAAAATGCTTGGGACAAATGGCTTGAACCTCGTCCCACGGGGGGTTGTCGATGCCTCCCCTAAGGTTTCCTTGGGATAGCAGAAAAACAACGAGACGCAGCACCACGGTTGAGGGCTTTAACTCTCACCCATCATTTTCCCACTGTCCCTGAAATTGTTTACCCCGGGTCACACAATGTCAGGTCACCAGGCGAGGTCAACCAAGGTTACCTCACTTCAACTTTTGAGCTCTAGAGCTCAAAAGTTAACCCCGCCCCACCGGGGGTCCGGCGCCACCTTCGCCCCACCGGGGGGCCATCGATGGCCCCCCCTCTAACTCCGAAAATATGGGCGTTAACGCAAATCCAGGGGTCTAAAAAGTGAGCTTGTGGTCGCCGACTAAAATCCAAGCTTCTTAGATGGTCGCCGAACCTAATACTACATGTATTACAAAATCGGTCTTAAAAGTGGCATAAATATGGCTATAGGGAATCACTGGCGAGTGCAAGGGGGAAGGTTCCGATAAAATATAGATATAAAAAACCTATAAAATATAGATCGGGTTTCTCGATATCGATAACCTAAGCCAGAATCAAGTCATTACCTAAGTGATTTCATGAGATTATAATTCGGTATTAAAGTCAAAGTTATGATCTGAAAGCAACAAAATTATACATGCTGGCTAGGGTGTTTCAGCCCACTATAGTAAAATTTTGTTTGCTTGGAACGAAGTCATATCGACTTTCCCCCAGTTCTAGACGTAAAACTGAATCGATTGACACCCTTAAAAGCAAAATAAAAGGGCATTTAGAGGTCGCGCACTTTTATCACCAAAAACCATTACACTTGAAAGAGGCGCATTCTTTCTTGGTGCGCTTGGGTAGAGCCCTCCGATGGAGTTCCACCACCCGGAGCAGGTACTGCTTCTGCTTCTCGTCCTTGACGAATCTGTTGAACCTCTTGATGAGGGCGATCTCCCTTTCCCACTGTTTTAGTCTTGAGTCGAAAGTTAAAGTCATTGTGGCGTCCCATTTGATATAATGATCCTTCGCATATGTAGGAGTATCGCAACAGATTCGACGCATATGTTCTAAATTCAACGTAAGAACATATTTTAAGGAACATCAAACGATCAAACAATTACTGGTCAAAACAAAGGACAGGATAGACAACCGGAAAAACCAGGCCCAGTATACAAGATGGAATGTAATGACTGTCCAAAAATATACATTTGAGAAAGCAAAAGGATGATGGAAGTCCGACAAGACGAACACCGAAAATCTCGACAAAAACTAATGCGAGAGTCAATTGACGAGAGAGCAGCGGAGGCCACAGCAAAACAATCATTCGAAAAGGATCATTATATCAAATGGGACACCACAACGACTTTAACTTTCAACTCAAGACAAAAACAGCGGGAAATAAAAGATGCAATTTACATCCAAACCACCACGGAACCAAAATGGATATAAATATCGGCAAAGTTACCATCTTCTCTGGATTTTTGGACCTCTTAAAACGCCAGCCAAACAAGAGGTTGAATTGAAAAATAACACGTGTTTAGAGCTAATAATTCTAAAATGATTCGTCATGTTCATAGCTAAGATTGTTCTTTCAAAGTTTACCCTGTCTTCGTGTTTTTCGCTTAGTTAGGTTTATGTCATAGTGTTTTCTTCATCTCCCTTGAAAACGGGGGCGGGATGCTCCCGAAATCGGTCGGGTTTTATGCTCAGGCTAGTCTTGTGCAGTAATAAATGTTTTATTTAATTTTAAGAATATTTCAGATGTGAAATAGAAAACCAAGCAAAAGAAAACCAGCGCCAGTATCAGTGTGGAAATGTGTACATTCATTGGCGTAGGAACAGGGAGGCAGGGGGCCATAGCCCCCCCAATATTCTTGATTCTTAACCCTTAACCCTATGGCGTTGACTGGAAAGAAATGACTTCCAAATGCACCTTGGCCTCCCCAATATTCTGGACGTTCCTACGCTTATGTGTACATTTGAATACATTTGATAAAAAACTGCAAAAGTGCGCGACCTCTAAATATTATCGAAATACATGGAAATCTTGCACCGAAGCTTGTAAGCAGATGAGGTTTGAGGGGAACGTCGATATGCGTCAAAATATTGCATTTTCGAACAATGAAACACCCTAATGCTGGCCCTTAACCCTAGCCCCGATGACCAGCATGAATCACCTATGACCCCCCTCTGGTGGGAGGGGGTTAAAAATGACACCCTCGATCTCGGAAACAAAGAAAGATAGAAGCGGAAAAAGCGATCGAAAGGTCGTCGGAAATGCAGTCGGCGTTACTCCCGGAATTTTTGCGGAAGGTCAATACTGTGGTCACCAGAGGGGGATAATTCATATACGTCAAAATGTATCAAATGCAGTGCTCTATAAAACCTTGCTTATCTCCGTACGCAAAATAATCGGAACCACTTTCTCAACGCTATTCGACAGAGCCGAACCAGCTCTTTCACAAAGGCAACATCCATTTTCATATCGGTTCAAAGGCTAGGGCGCAACAGGACACTGAATATTGGGGATGTTATCACGTAGCTTCAAGTTATAATAGGAAGAACGCTCGCATTGGGCGTGATATGTCGGACCTAAGAGCCAATGTTGGATAGTGATCAGTCATTTATACGCACTACGCAGTCATGAATACGTGTCGATAGTGCCCACTAATCTTAGGCTAAGTCTGTTTGGAGGTCAATCGAGGTCAAAGATGATACACTGCCCGTACACAAGGGCAATTAAATGGGCGCCGAAAGCGGTGGGACGGGGTACCTACGCATCCTCCTGTTGGCCAACCAGGGGGAGGTCTCCCCAAAATTTTCGGTTCGTCATTAATGCTGTCAGGTACCAAATATGCTCACAATTCCCCTGCCCCGGTCAGCACAAGCCCGGGTCCGTTCCCCTGTAAAAATTCCGTGGGAGCGTCCCCAGGCATTAACATTTTCGCCCATCACTTCTATACCAAGCAAGATACAACCATGATTGATGCAACATTGTTGTTCTCTCATCAATAATGGTTTTATTTTGTGTCCATCCATGTGAAAAATTGTTGGGCCTTATCTTAGAGACAAATAAAAGGGTTTGCAGCACCTTAAAAAGAGCCTCAGAAACAGTTCCGATGTTTCATTTAACTAGAGAAAAATGTTTTCATGTATATACATGCGTCGTGAAATACTTGTGATTCTTCACCTTGAGGCGTCAGAAATCAGATAAATTCCTGTAACATTTCAAATAAATAATTCAAACATTATTCATTGGCAACATTTCGTCAGAAGTGCAGTGGAAAATATCAACCATTGCTAAGATGAGGCCCGATTTTCACTCCATTGTTGAACATGGTTCTATTCAAAGCAATAGCAATGCTGTCTCTTGGGAATAACCTTGTTTTCTTTCCATGACATCATTCCCATGATAACTATTTCCAAAGCTCTTAATTGATGCATTTTAGCATTAATAATCAGGACTGAAAAAGTTTCCAGAATAGTTGCTGATGACCTATTTGGACCAGGATTGGGTACTGAGAAGAATAATTTGCATTTCAGCAACCTGTTCTTTTGTGGTGGACACAATCTCTCTGTGATATTTCTGCTGTACCTCTGTGGCAGTGCTTCCATATTTCATCCATACTAGAGAAAACAAAACGATTCAACTTTCTTGTGACAAAAAATACAAGATATTATCAGAAACTTGGATGCATATAATCAGTCAGTTAAAAACATACACACACACCTTGATCACCCAGTGTGCATCCATCTGTGCAAAAGACACAGCTTATTCTATGTTTGGCAGACTTGGATTGGACCATTGTCCTTGCAGTGGAGTCTTCTGGCAAATTGGAAATGGTTATCACATATTTGTGCTGTGCAGAAATGCACATTTATATCCCTTATGGGGTACCAATGCACAGAGATGGATCTAGGATTTTAGTAAGGGGCAGGCAGCCCTCTGAGATTGCATGCTGTCAACCAAAATGGCACACTTCACCCAAAAGGATGGCTATCATCATCAATCAGTGGGAGAAACTGTGGTTGGTGTGACTTAAAAATGGTAACAGTGCCATAAATGGGAATGTTTGACCCATAGATGGGAACACCCATTCTCAATTATGGGAATGCATGAGACCATTTTCCAGAACAATATTTTAGGCCATGAAACAAACTTTTGTTCTTTCTACCTGGCTTATTTCTGTTCTTAAAATTTTAGAGGACATTTATCTTTGAAGCAGAAACAGGAAATCAAACTTTATACCCTGCTTCAAATATTGAAGCTCAACATGTTTATTATGATCATTCACATGTCTTGGTGCATCTGTGTAAATAAAACCCTAGTCATATACAAAATAAATTAATAGATACCTAGTGAAACAATAAAAAAGTTTTTAATATTTGATTTATACTGCCACTTGAGATAATAATATATACAGACCAAGACACATGGCCATACAGAACATGACGTGAGCCAACCTAGCACAACAAAACCTGTTTTCAGTACCTTTAATACCATTTTTCACAACTTCTAAACTTCAAAGCTCCATCTGTAGCCCCATCATTTGTATTCTAGTGGTGGGGGCAGTAGCAAGGTATTTTCTGCCTCACAGACCTGGTTTAATCAATTTTGGGGTACCCTTTTCCTCAGGCCGCCCTTAATCCTTTCAAACTTAAGGGGTCCTGGACTCGAGTTCAGGGATCCCTTGCACCCGTCACTGCTGTGGCACCCCAAATGAAAGCTCAAGTTATTTTCTGTGCCTACTAAGAGCATCCTTAAAATTTTCCTATTTCTCATTTCAGGGACTTTAAAATTTATAAATAACAGGCCTACTTGGTCACCCAGTTATATGTCCAGCTATAAGGTCCAGTCTGCAAAGTATGGCAGCATGCCAGACGAGTCGCACCAGCCATCTAAAATTCTCGCACCACCAGCCTCCAAAAATTTGCACTAATCTGGCACATACCAGGAAAAAAATGCACCCATTCCTACCCCTACAATGCAATGCTACCTCAATCATTAGTCAGTTAGTTAAGGAATTTTTTATAAGGCCCCCTCCTGTGTCTTAATAGCCATTCAGCCATTATTTGTTTAGTTTAAGTGTCACTAACCTCGCAAGTTCGCACCAGGTTGATAAAATTTGTACCAGTCGGTCCTGTCTCCAAGGGCACTCACACCGACGAGATCTCGTAAAAAATATCGTACTTTGCACACTGGTATAAGGCAAGAACATGGTGGTATCAAAAACAGTATACTTGTTATGGATAGTCTCATAATAAGGCACCCCAAAAATCATTTAGGAAATCCACCCCTTGGGAATGTGTGGCTATACAACAATGTTTACGATGACATTTTAGTGTGATTGTGGTTGGAAAGGGTTTAAACATGCACCACTTGTATTCAAGTTTTTTTCCTTCTGAGACTTTTTCGCGATAAAGCAAAACAAGGAAACATCATTGCAAGTAGACTCCAAAACCCACCTAGATTGCACGGACTGTCTATGATAAGCGCACATCTTGATTTAGCCCCTTGGATTTAACAAATTGAACACCAGTCGTCAAAAACGGCGCTCACTGCTCCCAACAAGAATACAAAAATATTAGCGGCAGCCCGCGCCGCGCTCGTTCTGAAGGCCGCAGACACCGAAAATGTACCAGGGCGACCACCGGCGACCAGGCGACCACTGCAAGTCGGCGGTTTCGGCCGACCTGGTCTCCCATTGGTCGCCTATAGAAAAAAATGAAAATCACCGACTTGGTACCGACTCGTGACAGATTCTAGTACATTCTAGTTTGAACTTAGAAATAGTACATAAATACGGTACAGGGAGATGGCATCATCTAAAGTACCAGGTCATTTCAGTCGTTTTTCATAAAATTGGAACCAAAAATTGTAGTAAGAAGAAACATAACTAGCATAGACTAGCAGCAACTAAGGGCGGTGATGATACCAGATGTAATCGGCCAAAGATGCCCCGTTGTAGCCAAGCTGTCTTTCAGAAACGCCAAACAAGCCGGGAAACGAGGGCTTACTTGGCTCTTTGTCGAAGTAGATTCTGCCCATTCTTGGCCAAAGGAACTGGCAGACTTCATCCAATAGATTTTGATGGGCTCTGTATGTATTACGATGACGGGTGGAGACAGTGAAGAGGGTAAGCATATTTAGAAGCAGGAGCGGATGGTGGAAGCTAAAATCATAGGAAAACAGATGGAATCAGAGTTTGAGACGGTTGCTGGGTCGCCAACCAAAAGATGATAGGGTCGCCGACGGCGTAGGTAGATCGGCAAGTTTTTAGACCCCTGCGCAAATCTGCAAAGTGCAATAGAAAGCTCGCGTAAATTCAGTAAGAAATTACTTCGCATGTTTTAGTGCTCAGGTCAATGGTTTGACCTCCAGAGGTCAAATTAGGTCAAGATCGGCTATTTTCACTCAAATATGCAATGATTAAGCAAACTGGGCATAACTCTTATGTCATTAGAGCTATTGAGGCCTGGTAAAGGTACATTTGATAGCAAATTGCCAGTACTTTTTCCGCTATGTGGAACGTAAAGACCTCTCGCCAGTGGTTTGACCGCCAGAGGTCACCTCGTGACCTAATATGACCTGAGGTCACGAAAGGTCAAAAAGTGACCTTGCCGTATATCAAATGAAAGCCAGTGACAAGACAAACACGATGGTGTTTGTTTCACCGCTCTAGCCCGATTAGGTCAAAAGTTATTGTCAAAATACTGTTTTTGACCCCTGGTGACCTTGGATGACCTTGGAAAAGTCAAAGGGCAAATATGACCCCTGGGATCCGTGAAAGGGTGTCCAAAAACGTTGTTCTGAGCAGTCTGAGTATTTGCAATCATTTTTGTGGCTTTCATATCATGAAATAGCTTTTCCCATGCTTTTCCAATGGGAGAGGTCGCCTCGCGACCTGACCTCAGGGCACGAAATCGAAAAATCCCGGATATACACCTTGTAGACCCTGGAGGGGTCATGAAGTGTAGGAAGTTTCAAATCGATCGACTTTGAAATGTAGCTCTTACAGATCTCTAAAGGTGAAGTGAGGTGACCTTGGTTGACCTCGTCTGGTGACCCTGACCTTGGATGACCCGGGGTAAAAAATTTCAGGGATGATGGGAAAATGATGCAGTGAGAGGTAGAGCCCTCAACCGCGGTGCTGCGCCTCGTCGTTTTTCTGCTATCCCGGTAAAACCTTAGGGGGGCCATCGATGGCCCCCGGTGGGGGCGAGGGTTAATAAAGCTTTATAGCTATAACAGCTGCATTTCTTAGTCGATCGATTTGAAACTTTTTACAGCTTCATGACCCATCCAGGGTCTGCAAGGTGTATCCGGGATGTTTTTGATATTGTGACCTGAGGTCAGGTCACGAGGTGACCTCTCCCATTGAAAAAGTATGGGGAAAGCTGTCTTATGATCTTAAAGCCACAAAAAATTTTAAATTGTCAGCTTACTCATAAAAACATTCTTGGGCTCTCTTTCACGGATCCAAGGGGCCAAATTTGCCATTTGATGTCTCCAAGCTCATTCAAGAACACCAGGGGTCAAAAACAGTATTTTGACAATAACCTTTGACCTAATTAAGCTGGAGCGCTGAATCAAACAGCATCGTGTATGTCTCGTCACTGGCTTTGATTTGATATATAGCAAGGTCACTTTCTGACCTTTCGTGACCTCAGGTCATATTGGGTCACGAGGTGACCTCTGGAGGTCAAATCACTGGCGGGAGGTTATTTAGTTCTACATAGTGGAAAAAGATCTGGCATTTTCCTATCAAATGTAATTTACGAGATCTCTACAGCTCTAATAGTATAAGGGGTATGCTCAGTTTTCTTAAGCGTTGCCTATTTTAGTGAAACTCAATAGCCTAGCGTGACCTAACTTGACCTTGGAGGTCAAACCATTGACCTGAGCGCTCAAACGTGCAAGTAATTTCGTACTGAATTCACGCGAGCTCTCTAATACACTTTGCAGATTTGCGCTAACCCCCATATTTTCGGAGGTAGAGAGGGCCATCGATGCCCCCGGTGGGGCAAAGCTGGCACCGGACCCCCGGTGGGGCGCGGATTAAATTTTTACCCCAGGCCACACTAGGTCAGGTCACCAGGCGAGGTCAAACAAGGTCACCTCAGTTCAACTTTCGAGCTCTGGAGCATTCCAGGACAAAACGACCAAAAATATTTCAATTTGAAACCACCATGTCTGAAAAAATCTGAAACTTTGTCTCCAGGGTAGTTTTGGGCCAGAAACACGCCTGTGAGAATCTTAGTCCCCTCCTACCAACGGTGACCGAGTTATAGCCCGAGGCATTTTCGGGAGGTCACCTTGTAGATTCATCTTTGATGCTTCATAACTTACAAACGTATTGTCTGATTAACACGTTTTGTATATCATTGAAGTCGTCTTGAACCATGAATATTTATGAAAAACGAAAATGTTGAAATTTAAAAAATTTTGACTTTTAATTCGCTTGACCTTTTCTTATATGACCTAGCTTGACCTTTTCGCAGTTGAAATTGACCTTTTAGACACCTTAAAACTGCTGCTTCATAAATTATCTTTCGATAGAAAAAGATAAAAAATGCGTTCTTGCTATAAATGCCAAATTTCTAGCACCTAAGGTAGGTATGCAGAAGATTTTTACCACTGCAGCTGTACAGTCTTATCACGCGCATTGATGGGGGGAGTGGGTACCCGCCCCTCCTTGGGTTTTTCGGAGATAGCATAAAAACGGCGGCGCGTAGCTTCGCCGTACTTGGCATACCTTTTTCCTCATCATTTTTACAACTTCTGTGAAAATTTTAAGGTTAGGTCATCTCAGGTCAGGTCACCAGTACAGGTCAAGTGACCTGACCTCAAAAAAAGTTTAAGATAGCATAAGTCGAAGCAAGGTGAACTTATCCGATTGAAACTCATTTTACATAATGGGCCCACCGATTTTTCTAAAACATGTTCCGGTATTTTTTATATCGGTGACCTAAGGTCAGGTCAGGCAAGACCTCTCCATTAGAAATACATGGGAAAATGGTTTTTACTGTATAACTCAGTAACGGATAGTGATAGAGCGTTTATTTTAGCTTCATTAGACTCGCCTTGGCTTTGCAGTTCTAATGATATGCATTTTATGTAATTTGACCCTGAACTGACCTCAGGTCAGGTCAAATCCTTGATTTCACCTAGCAGTGTCAAATTATACATCATTCGATTCGGCTTGCTGCGGGAATTCATACAGTTGAAGTCGTTTTGCTCTATATTTATTTGTTCAGATGTAATGGTCGAAAAACTTAATTTACATGTTATCCCTATTACGGCATGTTTTGACCTCTGGTGACCTTAAATGTGACCTGACAAAAAAATGGTTGAAATATTTTCGATGGAGAAGTGGATGGGCGACCCAACGCCGTTTACCGTTTTTCGCTACCTATCGTGGTTCTCGAGATCTTAGGGGGGCGGGTACCCGCCCCCTCGTCAAAGCGAAGGTGGCTCAGACCCCCGTCAATGCGCGTGTTATGTTTAACACCGCAAACAAAGCGATTGCTTTTGGAATCGGCTGCTTGCAGTGATATTGCATTGTCTTTACGAAATTTTTATCGTGTAAGTGTCAAAGTTTATGAGAATTAACACGTGCCCACACGAGGGGCGGGCAACCGCCCTCCTCAGCAGAGCTGCAAAATATCTTAAATCTGTCGGGCACTTTCGAAAAAACCTCCAAATCTGTCGGGTGGTTACGATAGGACTATTAAAATTGTCTAAAACCCATTCAATTGGTAAAATGTTCCTACTCTTTTTCCACATTCTTAATAGAAAATACTAAAATTAGCATAAAAACTTCTAGTTTGGCACCAATGGATATCATTATCCTTATTTTTGTGCTCTGATCCTTATATGTGTGATATCCTTATTTTTCGTGCTCTGAAGCCGCCTATGGCAAATCTAAGTGGAATGACACAAGTCTATTAATTTTCAAAACTCTAGAACTGAGACTGTTTTTCGGGTTTTCAATTATCAGACTCGCTCAGGAAATTAAGGTTATCGGCAGAAACCTATAACAAATTGAATACCGAACCACCAATTCTCATTTTCTGGAGTCACCATTGGTAAAGGAAATTTATTATTGGATGTAATTTGAGATTTGTGGACGTACAGCATACAAATAGTGTGTGTCAAAGTCAGCTCGACTGGTTCTTGAATAAGACTCGGTCTTGAATTCAGATGATTTAGTTCACAGGTGGAAATATACAATAACATGAAAAGCAGCCCCCCCTTTTTCCAGTCCTCTGCAGCCGCCATTGACAAAAAATGCTGCACTAGAATGAGAATAAGTGATATTTTGTTATTATGTTACATAGTCCAGCCCAGAATACTTAAAAATATAGTTTGCAATGGAAGAAAGCTGACCTGGTTCCCATACCATGCGGATACTTATGCCAGCTTCTGCAGATTTTCATGATTTCAGTTTTTGGAGGTGGGAGGGGGTAATTTGGAAGGAACCCCCAAAATTTATATATGGATTTTGCTCTGATGGCCAGACAAACAAGATTGGAGGGGTACTTTTTTGATATTCGAAAGTGTTTTTTAAGGATCATGGCTACTTGTAGTTGAATACAAACATGTAATATTAGCTTTCCATGACTTTTAACCCGCGCCCCACCGGGGGTCCGGCGCCACCTTCGCCCCACCGGGGGCCATCGATGGCCCCCCCTCTAACTCCGAAAATATGGGCGTTAGCGCAAATCTGCAAAGTGCAATAGAAAGCTCGCGTGAATTCAGTAAGAAATTACTTCGCATGTTTTAGTGCTCAGGTCAATGGTTTGACCTCCAGAGGCCAAATTAGGTCAAGATCGGCTATTTTCACTCAAATATGCAATGATTAAGCCAACTGGGCATAACTCTTATGTCATTAGAGCTATTGAGGCCTGGTAAAGTACATTTGATAGCAAATTGCCAGTACTTTTTCCGCTATGTGGAACGTAAAGACCTCCCTCCAGTGGTTTGACCACCAGAGGTCACCTCGTGACCTAATATGACCTGAGGTCACGAAAGGTCAAAAAGTGACCTTGCCGTATATCAAATGAAAGCCAGTGACAAGACAAACACGATGGTGTTTGTTTCACCGCTCTAGTGCAATTAGGTCAAAAGTTATTGTCAAAATACTGTTTTTGACCTCTGGTGACCTTGCATGACCTTGGAAAAGTCAAAGGGCAAATATGACCCCTGGTATCCGTGAAAGGGTGTCCAAAAACAATGTTCTGAGCAGTCTGAGTATTTGCAATCATTTTTGTGGCTTTTATATCATGAAATAGCTTTTCCCCATGCTTTTCCAATGGGAGAGGTCGCCTCGTGACCTGACCTCAGGGCACGAAATCGAAAAATCCCGGATATACACCTTGTAGACCCTGGAGGGGTCATGAAGTGTACGAAGTTTCAAATTGATCGACTTCGAAATGTAGCTCTTACAGAGCTCTAAAAGGTGAAGTGAGGTGACCTTGGTTGACCTCGTCTGGTGACCTGACCTTGGGTGACCCGGGGTAAAAAATTTGAGGGATGATGGGAAAATGATGCAGTGAGAGCTAGAGCCCTCAACCGCGGTGCTGCGCCTCGGCGTTTTTCTGCTATCATGGAAAAACCTTAGGGGGCCATCGATGGCCCCCCCGGTGGGGCGAGGGTTAAATGCATGTTTACATGAAAAATCCCACATTTTGAAGCTGTTGGCTATTTCAAAGTTTTTCATGCATTGCCGTGCTCATTTCCATGAGGGTACGTGGTTTAGGATCTGAAGTTCATGAGGCTAATAAATAACCTTAACCCTATTTCCGGCAGGGGGCTAATATTGCCCCCCTTCAGGTTTTTCGAGAATATCTCCGAAACGGCTTGCGATAGAACTTTGAAACTTCCTGACTTTTCCTAAAACTAGTACAGGCAGGTTTTCTGAAATTTTCAAGATTATATATTTACCAGGGGCGGAGCTATGGCTGGGTTTTGGGGAGGTTCTATCCACAAACCAAGTATTATCGTATGCGATGGGTTTTTGTAAAAGGAAGCCGTCTCTGCTGATCCTGATACCAGTTATATGGTTTTATTATATCATTTTTATTTGAGATGATAGTGCATTCACAATTGTCACTATTTGTATTCATCAGGGGCGGTTACAGCAGTTCAAAATGGGGGGAATGTTATCAAGAAGGACTAAACGTTAGTAAGTGAGAAGACTGCTTACAGCCGTGTCAGGGCGAATACAATTGGGTATATGAAAATTCAAAATAGTTATAACCCAATTCAAGATTACCAGAGGCGTGTCCAGTCACTACACATTTTCAAAATGTATATTCCCAGCCAGTATCACCGCCGCGACTCAATATCGTTGTATATTGAAAATGTGTTTCCAATCACCCCCACCCCCGACGACGAGTCCTTGATCCGCCTATGTCACCCCTTTTCCCAGAGCTGCCATGGGAGGGTAAAAATTATCAGAAATTAAATTTCAACTAGTCGAGGGACTAATATACTCATGCATACCATTCGCATATTGTTGGTATGTATTTTACCCCACTGTTTACCTTACTGCATCCGCCCCTGATGAGTTTTTCACTTCTTTCTCATTTATTTATGTGTCAAAGATGCCAAGCAGTATATGACGGCTTCTAATCCGCGTAACAAAAACTTTTTAGGTTGTATATATTTCCCCTCATAGTCCTGGTCCTGGAACTGCCATTGAATTTCGAATTTTTGCGTAACTCGAGTATATGAAAATTTTGGGTCAATTATTTGTAAATCTGAACTAGTTTTGTGAAAATCGTACAACAGAGACAAGGGTTATGGAAAATCTAAAAAATACACAAAAATTGTATATTTTGCACGACATTCTCCTAAAAAATAAAATTTTGAAATTTTTTTTCAAAATAAAGTTTAGCAGCAGAGGAATCTATGGCACTTTGAATTTTCAAAATCGGCCGGTTAGATTACGAGATCTTAGGGGGCCGATATTGCCTCCCCTGCCGGAAATAGGGGTAGCCGGGAGCCTGACGGAAATAGGGTTAAGTCAGTTAGATAGTAAATGTCAAATAAATAACATGTTTCCAAGGAAGTTTAGAGTAAAAGGAATGAGTAAAGGTTGCACTAGGCTGTGTTTTTGTTATATCTTTGTCCCCTTGACATAGATCATAGGCATATTTAGGTAAGTGAATAAAATGAAATGGGAGAAATAGTTTGGTACTTAAAACACAAATTAATGTGGAAAGGAAAACAAATTAATGTACAAATCCACTGATGAAGGTATGCAACTTTTGTGTCTAATTTTGGACAAACAGGCATTGGATTTAAAAGAAGACGGAAGGGAAAATCAAATGTTTTAGTCTAATTTGACCAGTCTGCTGGTAAAATTAATTTTTCCCCTTATTAATATCATTTAAAATTATTGATCAACAGTGAGCATAACATACTGTGTGGAAATAAATGTAAGCTGCCGAAATTACAACGAACACCACATCGCTTACTTGTTTGTTTTCTCCCCACACTGTTCTGATCTGCCCGCTGTTTGATCCATGCTTCAAAACGACCTCCTTGACCAAAACCGCTGTTCCTGAACTTGCAGGGCAGCCCAGGATGCTTGATTGGCTGATGCTCCTTAAAAAAACGTTTTTCGCCAAAATACCCACATCCCTCAAATCCACATTTAAGCTTGACACGGGACGGTGGAAGGGGCTTCAGCTTAATCGGAGCCATTTATCAGCCCTTCAACTATGGACGATGAAATCCAGGCTCAACCAGTTTACTCAAGATGTATACCAAAGTAATGCAAGAGAAACATAATCAAAAACACAACCTTGCAACGTATTGCCTCCACCACACCACGGGATTCTAGGGCCTTGGCCTCCGCCATATCCACAACGCAACACGCCAAACCGCAGGGCTGCTTTTCAAACCAAAGATACCTTTTACACCGGCTTTACCGCAAGGCCGCTGTTCAAACAGCGCCCTTGCGGCAGCGTTGAGCGTACTTCCAAACGAAGGAAACGAAGGAAAAAAACTGTTTTGCCTGTCTAAAGGCCTTTACGGTGGCCTGTCGGGCCAAGCTGTCGCGTGCTATGGAATACAAATCGGGCCCGACAGGCCGGTGAAGGAATTTTTCCAGCAGAGGATTTTCTGGGTGACGTTTAAAAGGCCCTCTGTGCATAAGGCCCTCTATTCAAAGGTCCCTCGATTCATAAGTCCCTCGAAAAAGACACTCTGTGCATAAGGCCCTCTATTCAAAGGCCCCTCGATTCATAAGTCCCTCCATTTTCCATCGGTTCTTGCCGCACACTGGCTTGATATGGGAGAGGTGCAAATTCATGGAAAACTTGCTGAGTGAAAAGGTGACAATTCTAATATTGAGTTTTTTAGAACAAAAATATTTTCTGTTTCCTTTCAAGATTTTTTCTCACAGATTGTAAGGTCTGTCGCAGGACCATACCGTGCCCTCAAATCTGTCGGGCACTTTATGACCCGAGAGCCCGACTTTTGCAGCTCTGCTCCTCCGGTTTCCACAGATATAATAAAAAAACACGATCGCGCAACGCCACCGCACTTCATCTACCTCTAACCCGAAATTGTTGTAACTTCTGGCAAAATAATTTAGGTAAACTGGCAGTTGGAAGGTACCGTAAATACCGAGGTCAGCTGGCAACTGACTGGTGAGAGGGTAATCTGAGGTAGGCGGCCGTCCTTATGCTTTGAGGGACGTTCAACTTTGGTTCCTTAATTAACCCTTCATCGTGGGAGTTGCTCGTTTGGGTGGTGGGGTCGGGGTCTCTGTGAAAAATCTCTTGATGGCTCTAGTGAGACTCCGACTCCTAAAACTGAACTGGCAACAACTTGGACAAGATGTAGAATAAAGAAAAATAGCAGACATTAAAATTATATAAAAATATCAATTGTTTCAAGGGAGGCGAGGGCTAAGGAACTTATTAGTGATCGGTTATTTAGCTTCAACCTTCCCCTCCCCTTAAACAAAAATTTACAAAGATGTCGCAAATTTACCAATAATTGAAATAAGTATAACTTATCCTATAAGCACCACTAACTCATACAATTACGTCGTTCCCGGATATGGAAAAATAGTATCGATACAAGGTGATCCAGTGCAGCACAGCATACGTTTGAAAGGATTCATACAATGTAAAAAAAGTGTCTGAAAGGCTTTCATTCCCAGGAGGCAATTTGGATTTGCTCATATATGCGAGAATAATGTTGATCTGAAATCATAACGCATTCGAATTGGTCACTTGAACAGGCTGCCTCACATGATATTTTTAGAGAAGGTGATAATTTCATAGCCGATACGGATCCCAGTTCAAACGCCACTTCAAAAGGCTTTTGATTGGTGTTTTTTAATGATTGGGGTGGGAAAATTTGAAACAATATCGAGAGCCACTACGTGAAAATAAATAGCAGAATGTATCATGTGTTTAGCCCTCTCACAGGAGGGCAGAACTGCATTGAACCAAGAAGTAGTATTTGAGATGCGAAAAGAGAAACTCCAAAGGGATTTTTACCACTTTAACCACAGTTTCCACCAGGGTATATCTTAAGTAATTGGGACTGGTGGGCATTTGGCAAAAGGCACGAATTCCCACCAAAAGGGCACCCAGGGGCATCTAATACTGGTACTGGTGGGCACTGGGGACATAGCAGGGGACTGGTGGGCAAAATGCCCACCACTTGTAGCTTAAAATATGCCCTGGTTTCCACGTTTCATTGGCGGTGGTCGGGCACCCACAAATAGATATAGTTCCACGCTCCTAGTGCCTTGTACTATCATTGAAGAATAAAAGGAATACACTGATATGACTTCAACACTGACACTGACTTTGACTTGCACAAACGCATTCATTCACCTGCAGTGATGGCCGTCAGATCACTCATTACTTAAACCAAATAACTTATATCAGTATATTTAATATTACTTTTGCATTGAACATTCACCATGACTAAATTTGCGATCATTTACGCAGCACCCATAAAAAGTATACTTGCACAGCACAACACTGTTTGGGCCAAACATAGGCATACGAAACCCGAACCTCTTTTCCTTTGTGGAGGCTACTGAACAGTGATGGATGTCTTATTTACTGCTGGTATTCTTTGGAACTGTATATTCATTTTTTCCATAATCGCATTGGCGAACAGACTTTGGAGCTGTCTGGCAACATTGGCTATGCTTGATTGTGAAATGCACAAGAACTTAATCGTGCCGAAAAATGTATGCGTAAGAAAAGCATGCGTACCTTTGGCATCACGTATTTGATTCTTCACTGGACTTTTTAATCCATCGTGATATAATGCCGGTTTGGTCGTGCTCTCGATATAGTTGCAGGCGCCCTTGCTGTAAGACGTAGTGAAAACGCTTCATTCACATGACTAACTTTTGCTTCGATACAACTTTTGCACTGGAATTAAACCTTTGCATTGCTCAACAATCGTGTGCATGGTGGCACAATTTGATGAAGTTAATATTTTTGCATTGCGCAGCACAGTTCTCCGTCAGGAGATGTACATTTTTTCTCACTTTCATGCTCCAGGCATAAGTTCTGGAAAAAACACGAGCCATCGCAGATGCTGTGTTTGGAGCCATCTGATATCACACAGGGTCCGTGGCCTAATTTTTGGTTATCTCTGCTGTTCAGCAAACCATGCAGAATGAACAGTGCACTGGGAGCAACGGCGCTAAATGGCCCGTTTTAATCTCTACCAACAATGTTACATACAATCGTTTGGTTGGGTCACCTTTGAGGTCGCTCGAGGTCAAAATATTTCTTACAGGAACAAAGTGGAAACCTAAATTTTGTGGCATGATAGCTGACAGAGCAGAGCCGTAGAAAATTTTTTAGCACCATTAGAATGCTCTTGTCGAGCTTGATCGGATTATATATCTTATAATCTTGCCCAGTCAAATTTCTAAATTAGCCTGCTTTGACCTCGAGCCAGGCTTAGGTCTGTATGGTAAAACTAATATTAATCAAACTGCAGTGGCAAGTCAGACGCGACAACGTAAAGATAAAACCTCCATCGCAATTCTCGACAATTCTCAATTCTCGCCAGTTATCAAAATTTACCAATTGCCCCATGCATTTCTTATGGAAAGATCATGACCCTGACCATGTCCCAGGTTATCGATATGGAAATCCTGCTACCAACAATAAGCTTGCTCGGTGACCTTACTCTGTGATGTGAATCTAAGGACGATAGATTAAATTGGATCTTACTGATGCACCTCCAAAGTGTTTTTCGAGGCTAGGTCTCTCGACCTCTGTTGACAGTCTGACCTGATATAACACAGACCTAAAATTTTGCCAGTGGTAGCAAAAATGTCAGGTTAGAGGAAGATGGAGTGCAATGGCGCTGCACGATGGTGTTTTTTATTATACCTGTGGAAACCTGAGGAGGCCGATTGCCCGCCCCCTCGTGTGGGCCTGTGTTGTTTCTCTTAAGCTCTGACACTTATACGATGCAAATTTCGTAAAGACAAAGCAATATCATTGCAAACAACCGATTCCAAAATCAATCGCTTTGTTTGCGGTGTTAAACATAAGGCTGTACTACTGCAGTGGTCAAAAACTATCTGCATACCTACCTTAGGTGCTAAAAATTTGAAATTTATAGCAAGAATGCATTTTCTAAATTTTGTTATCGAAAGATACTTCAAGAAACAAAATTTTTGAGGTGGCTAAAAGGTCAATTTCAACTGCGAAAAGGTCAGGCTAGGTCAGATAAGAAAATGTCAAACGAATTAAAAGCCAAAATTTTTGAAATTTTAAAATCTTATTTTTCAAAACATTTTTTTGGTTTTAAGACGAGTTCAATGATATACAAAGCTTGTTAATCAGCCAATGTGTTTTTGAGTTATGAAGCATAAAAATGAGTCTACAAAGTGACCTCCCGAAAATGCCTCGGGCTATAACTCGGTCACTGTTGGTCGGAGGGAGCTAAAATTATCACAGGCGTGTTTCTGGCCCAAAACTACCCCGGATACAAAGTTTCAGATTTTTTCTAGACATGATGGTGTCAAGCCTTGGTCAATCTGTCCTGGAATCCCCCCGCTACCAAAGCTACATTTCTTGGCCAATCAATTTGAAACTTTTTGCACTTGATGATCCCTCGAGGGTCTACAAAACTTACATCCGGGATTTGTATATCTGGGAACCTGAATTCAGGTCACCAGGTGATCTCTCCCATAGAAAAGCAGGGGGAAAAATGTCCTGTAATATAAAAGTTACAAAAATAATTGTAAATGCTCAGATTTCTCAGAAAAGCATTCTTGGCCACCCTTTGAAGAATACCGAGGGTGAGATTTGCCCTTTGAACTATTTGAGGTCATCACAGGTCACCAGAGGCCAAAAACAGTATTTTGGCGATAACTTTTGATCTAATCAAGCAAAGGCGCTACATTACACATCATCGTATGTGTCTCGTCACTGGCTTTTATCTAATATACGGCAAGGTCACTTTCTGACTTTTCGTGACTTTACGCCATGTTAGGTCAAGAGGTGTCCTCGGAGGTTAAATCATTGGCGGGAGGTCATTATGTTCAAAACAGCGGAGAAAGCGCTGGCATTGTCCTATCAGATGCTCTATTACCAACTCCCAAAGCTTAACCCGCGCCCCACCGGTCGGCGCCACCTTCGCCACACCGGGGACCATCGATGGCCCCTCCTCTAACTTCGAAAATATGGTGGTTAGCGCAAATCTGCAAAATGCATTAGAAAGCTCGTGTACATACATTCAGCAAGAAACTGGGCATAGCTCTCATTAGAGCTAATGCAATCTGGTAAGGATAAATTTGATGGAAAATGATCTATACACCTTTTCCGCTATAGGTACAAAATGACCCCGCCAGTGGTTGGACCTCAGAGGTCACCCGTGACCTAACATGACTGAGGTCACGGAAGGCCAGAAAGTGACCTGCCGTATTAAATGAAAGCCAGTGACAATACGTACACAATGCCGTTTATTTCAGCGCTCTAGCGATTAGGACAAAGTTATCGTCAAAATACTGTTTTGACCCTGGTGACCTGTGATTACCTCAGATAGGTCAAAGGGCAAATATCGCTCCTGGGATCCGTGAAAGGGTGTCCAAGAACGCTTTCCTGAGCAATCGAGCATTTGCAATAATTTGTGTAAGTTTTAGATCATAAGACAGTTTTTCCGTGCCTTTCAATGGAAGAAGTCACCATGTGACCTGACCTCAGGTACGAAATATAAAAATCGGAGATACATTTGAGCCCAGGAGGTTCCATAAGATGTAGAAAGTTTCAAATCGATCGACTTAGAAATGTAGCTATGGTAGAGCTAAAAATTGAAGTGAGGTGGCTGGTTGACCTCGCCTGGTGACCTGACCTGAGTGACCCGGGGTAAAATTTCAGGGATGGTGAAAAATTAGGGGGAGGAAGACACCTCATCAGTGATGCCGTTTCGTTGTTTTCTGCTATCCCGAAAAAAACCTTAGGGGGTCATCAATGGCCCGGTGGGGCGAGGTTAACCCTCTCCCCACCGGGCCATCGATGCCCCTAAGTTTCGGGATAGCAGAAAAACAACGAGACTAATCACTGTTGAGTTTTTCTACCCCCATAATTTCCACCATCCGAAATTTTAACCCGGGTCACTCAAGGTCAGGTCACCAGGCGAGGTCAACAAGGTCACCTCACTCAACTAAGCTCTATAAGAGCCAGATTTCTCAGTCGATTGATTTGAAACTTCTACACCATGACCCCTCCAGGGTCTACAACGTGTATATCCGGGATTTTTCGATTTCGTGACCTAAGGTCAGGTCACGAGGCGACCTCTCCCATTGGAAAAGCATGGGGAAAAGCTGTCTTACGATCAAAAAGTCACAAAAATGATTGCAAATGCTCAGACTGCTCAGAACAGCTTTTGGACACCCTTTCACGGATCCCAGGGTCATATTTGCCCTTTACTTTCCAAGGTCATCCAAGGTCACCAGGGTCAAAAACAGTATTTTGACAATAACTTTGATCTAATTAAGCTAGAGCACTGAAACAAACACCATCGTGTATGTCTCGTCACTGGCTTTCATTTGATGTACGGCAAGGTCACTTCTGACCTTTCGTGACCTCAGGTCATATTAGGTCACGAGGTGACCTCTGGAGGTCAAACCACTGGGGAACGCTTTACATTTCACATAGCGGAAAAAGGATTGGCAATTTCCTATCAGATGTACTTTACCAGATCTCAATAGCTCTAATTGCATAAGTGTTATGCTCAGTTTTCGTAAGCATTGCATATTTGAGTAAAAATAGCCTATCGTGACCTTTCTTGACCTCTGGAGGTCAAACCATTGACCTGAGCCCTTAAAAATGTGAAGTAATTTCTTACTGAATTCACGCGGGCTTTCTAATGCATTTTGCAGATTTGCGCTAACCCCCATATTTTTGGATTTAGAGGGGACCATCGATGGCCCCGGTGGGAAGGTGGCGCCGGACCCCGGTGGGGCGCGGGTTAATAACATGAGAGTAATGTCCTGGTTTCTAAGCCTTGCATATTTGGGTGAAATAGCCTATCGTGACCCAAATTGACCTCTGAAGGTCAAACCATTGAACTGAGCGCTTAAAAATGTGAAGTAAAGCCATTCTGAATTTTCACGAGCTTTCCAATGCACTTTTCAGATTTGTGCTAGCCTCCACATTTTCGGCCTTAGAGATGGGGTCATCGATGGCCCCGATGGGGCGGAGGTGGTACCGGACCCGGGGAGGGGTTAATACTGTTGTAATTGGGCTTGTCTTATCTTTGCAGTTCTTCCGATATGTATGGTGACCTAATTTTACCTTGATCTGACACCAGGTAAGGTCAGGTCCTAAATTTGATCTAACAACATCGTGTTAAATATCATTCGACTCGGCTTGCTGCAAGGATTCCAATTGTCTAGACGTTTTATCTATCTCTAGTAGCTCCTATCTAATTACTAAAAACCTTCATTTCGATGCTGTCCTTATGGTGTTATGCCTGGACCTTGACATCTAGTGAGCCTAAATTTGACCTGACAAAACATTTTCTAAATCTTGTTGATAGAGATTTGGATGGGAATCAATGCCGTTTATCGTTTTGGCTATCTAGCATGGTTCTCGAGATCCTAAGGTCTCTATCTATCTATATATTTAGTCGTTTATCTATCCATCTATCTCTCTATCTATCTATCTATTTATCTATACGATCTTTATCTCTATCTTAAGATACCCACCCGCTTGTCAAAATTAAGGTATCTCAGCCTCCGTCAATGCACATCCTAAGACCCTTTATTTTGAACTTAAAATTGTGCGGAAATTTAATAGAGAGAGTGTTTGGTAAAATTAAACATGCCGATAGGGTTTCCACCACACGTTGTCTAAAACAAAACAAACGTTATAAAGGTGTCACATTCCCTTTCACAAATGTGAATTCGTCGCACATTCCAATTTCACGAAATAAATAAGAAACTGGCGAGGGTAACTGAGGATCTCACTGGACATGTAACCTGTGTTAATTGAGGCATCTGACGTTCTCGCCACTAGGGCAACTAAAGCGTGATAAACCTAATAACAAGTGGATGTTTGGATAAAGTTGTTTCGGCGTCACGTATACATGATGATTAGGCAGTCTGGCATAATCATTCAAATCCAAGTGTGTACCAGGAACGGCGGATTACATTTCCGAACGAGTATGCAAGATTTTTGAAAGGGGTGTTTTCCTCCTCAGGGGTGCCTTCGGCTCCCAAGGGAGCCCACTCGGGCTATTCGAGGGGCCTGGCGCCATTTCTCTTCTGACAGCGCCTATTTGCTTTCCATGGGGCGGCTTTGATGGCAGGGAGCGCCATTCATATGTGAAAGAGCCCTTATCTCACACAGGGCTCCTGCCTCTTCAGGTAGGCGCTGTTTAGGCTTTATTTTCTATTGAACAGTCGGGGTGCCGACCAAATCCAGGAGTGGGGCGCTGCTGAAATCCGGGGGAGGGGAGGGGGCGCCTCCTCGGGCCAAGCCAAAACCGGGTGTGCTAAAATAAACTTTTGCACACACTCCATTTTTCATTGTGTCCAACTGGACCCCGGAGTCCACCGTCCCTGGTGTGGGCAATGAACTCGCAACCAATTTTACTGCAATTTAAGATTCCTAAAGGGAACATTCCACTTTATCTGAATTCTAAAGTAGGTATATTTATGGACAAAACAGGCCTGAAAATCAGGAGAACGCATTTAGTCTCAGATTCTATGGCTCAAAACAATATATAGCCTAGGGTAAGGGCGGGTAAAAGTACGCAGGAGATAAGAGTACGCAGCAGCTGTTTTGGTTACTTAGCAACCACTGAGATGGTGGATACCCTGGTATAAAAAGCAGGGTCAGTGCCTAGGCTGCACACCAAAATTCAACGTGCTCCTGTTCTTTCCGCGGTAGTACAGAGCAAAATAAATTTTGGACACCCTTGAAGTAATATTTCTTGACTGGGTAAACTTGTAGACCATGCTTCTATTATCAAAAGTATTGTATTGCGGTCTGTCATCAGTAAGAAGGCTGAGCTAGGAGTGTGCTCCAGGACCGGAGCTCACGCTAAAATGCCTGCCAACATGTTTATGAAGACTTTCTTCTCAAGGGAGCATGTCCGGCAAGAGTACGCAGTAGACCATTGGGCAGGAGTGCGCATGCTTAAGAGGTAGGAAAATTTAATTTTCACTCAGACCAGAGTCCGTAACTCATATTTGGAAAGCCAAATGTTGCAACATAGTTCTTGTATATTCAGAACGATATAAAATCATGCAATCGCCTAGTTTGGCGACAAAAACTTCACGACATGGCCTATGCACCTAAAGCACAGCGGGGTATCAATGCCTACTCAGCTTCCTTTCTTGCGTACTCTTACCGACCCACTCCGGCAAGAGTACGCACGTGTCATTTTATTTTTGATGGGCTCGTGGCGAGTTCCTTTCAGAGACATCCATTTGAAACATGGACCATACATAGACAATTCTTCAGGCTAAGCAACCACATAAAAATTTTAGCTGTTAGACTAATAGGAAAAAGTGAAAGCCCGTAGAAAGTTAAGTGCGTACTCTTGCACGGACTTCCCTATTCTCTTTCAATATATTATGTCACCAAAACACCATGTTTTCTGGGTCTGCAAAATAACAACATTGATAATGACAGGGCATAGCTACAATGCAGTCAGAGCTTAGACCTGAATATTCAATCTTCAATCATAATTATTCCTTAAAGGCTCAAAACTGGGGTCGGGATGGCTTGAAAATTACGTTCGGTCCTGTCTTTAAACAAGACCATTTATTTTTGTTTTTGATTCTCTTCGGAATTTAACAGCGTGTGCAGCGGGTGAAAAACAAGTAGAGAGGCATATAAATTACGCGTAGGAAGGATGGCTCACTCGTCAACAGTACCGGCATGCAGGCCAATGGCTTGGGGAGAGGGCAACGGGGTCCGAAATAATTGGAAACAAATGTCTTTAAAAAATGGCGAAAATCGTCAGAAATCGGAGGATTTGGGATAAAAAAATTCTTAGACCCCTCGTCTACCGCCACTGCACGATAGCATGGTATTTTCAACAAATGAGAGAGACTAAGGATTTAGACTAATCCAATTTTGCAACTGTATGCGAAGGGGCTCATGCATAGCTTGAATTAGGGTCTTAGTGCCTTTTATTTTGAATTTAAATTGTATGAAAATGTGGTACAGACAGCTTTGGGTGAAAAATAATCTGCTGGTGGTGGTTTCCCAAAAGGTCTTTCAAGGCTGCTATCTCAGTTCAAAGCTCATTACAACAATGAAACATTCAATCTAAACTAAATTGCCGTGACTATTGCATCGGTACGAACCTATTGACATCTAACGTTTGTTTGTTGATTTCTTTAACATTTTTGCCGGGGAGAAGAAATCGAAACCGAAATTGCAGGATGCCTAGGACAGACAGGGGCAGATCCAGAATTTCAAATCGAGGGAGGGAGGGGGGTGAGCTAGGTGGCTTAACCCTACCCCACTTTTACCTCGAATAGCCTCTTACTATGTGATTATTTATAGGCATTCAGAAATGTACAAGGTGCCATTGTATCCGTCACGGGGCACACATTTATGTTTCTGGTTTCGAATTGACCGTGGATGATTGCATTTCATGGCGAAGGCCTGCTCCTGCAACTGATGAAAAACATCCGACTTATGTGACGATGATTTGCAGAAAGTGCGGGAAGAAATATCAAAACGTTCAAATTTGTCACCCTTTCTTCCTCGAATGAATCCAATTTTGCAAAAATATAGCCAAAAGAAGTAATTAGCGTTGCATTTTCAAGAAACAGATGATGGAACGGCACAATTCTGAGAAAGTGTCCAAGGGGGTCAGTCTACTGGTCATATCATATGGAGCATAGAACAAGGGGTTTCAATTTGGGGATGCTCGTAGACCCTGGGTAAAAGGTCGAGTTAATTTCAAAATACATATCCCCTATTTTTCATCCTCAAGGCTGAATTTTTTATCAAGCTGCAAATGCTTGCGAAGGGGTTAAACCAAAGCTACTATTAAATTATCTATTTCCATTTAGTGTTCTCTGACATTATTTCAAATTCAGGCACCATCAATTATTTTTGCAACTCTATAAGTACCTCAGCCTAAAAATTCAAGAACACCAAAATTAGACTCCAAAACGCCGTCAGGTTTCGTCACTTACAAACCGTTATCTCTCTGGGAGAGGGCAGCGGGGAACACTAACATAGTTCATCCATTGCCGATGACTGAATGCGATGATGTGCTGATGTTGCATTTGGGTCAAAATGTTTCACGAAAACGTGGTGATATGACCAGATATCTCCTGCCACAAAAATTACCAAGATGGGTCAGCATGGATCTACCCAATTCCTCATACGTTGCTGAAAATAAGTTCAATGTACTTCTCTCTAAAATGTTTTGGCATATAAACCAGGTATGTATGTACACGTCCCACCTTTCATAGATGGTCTTTAAATGCAAAGACAGATCTAGGATTTTAGTGGCGCGGGAGGGAGGGGGGCGAAGCCTTAGGGGGGACATCTGATGACATCATTCTGACGAAATATTTAAGCGTGTTTAACCTTTGCCCGGGTGGGATGCCTTTTAGACCCCCTCGAGCGTTTCCAAAGTGACCAGAAAACGGCGGCGCGCAGCGGCGCCAAACTTGGTCTAACTGTTCCTTTATCATTTTTACATATTTTCTGAAAATTTTGACTCAAGGTCACCTCAGGTCAGGTCACCAGGCCAAGTCAAGTGACCTTACCTAAGAAATGTTTAGGACTGCATAACTAAAAATAGGGCAAATCGATCAAGTCGAAACTCATACCACGTAGTGGGCCCACCAGAAGGTGCAACATATGTTCCGGGATTGTTTTATATTCATGACCTAAGGTCATGTACAGAGCATGACCTCCCTATTGCAAATGCATGGGTGAAATCATGAAATTTACTTTTCTCAGTAAGTATGGATAAAATCAACTTGAAAATCGGTTAGGACTTGCTTTTAGCCCAATTTCTTAAGTTGATACCAAAAATCTTACCTATGACCTATTAAAGGTCACCTAAGGTCAAATAAGCTTTTTGTGCTGTTTTACGCCATAAATTTTGAGCAAGCAACGATATAACTTGTATTTTGTCACCGAAGTATTTGTATGGTCACTGCAAGTCAAATGATATACATCATGACTATACCAGGTCAAGTTGGGTCAAACCGTTGTTCTGGGTCAGGTCAAATTTTTGAATTGGACCTGGCATGGCAGTATTATATATCATTCGATGTATATTGACGAGAGAATTGCAATGGTGCATCAACTATGGCTGTACCTATCTTGCCTGGTTTGGGAGTTATTAACGACAAAGTTAACGCCATTATGCATGGGCGGCTAATCTCGTCTAAAATCCGTCTAGAGATTAAAACCAAATAATAGAGAGGAAAAGCAGCTACCACTCATCTTTTTCTCTGGAGCTAGGGGCGTAATTACTTAAGGAGGTGCACTACACCCAATTTCCCCTACGCCGCTCGATATTATCTGTGTAATGTCTCCCTGTCCGCCTTTTCCACAGGTTAGAAGAAATAAAACACATTTTGCGCGATCTTGCGCTACTTTCTCTAATTTTTAAAGTAGAATAAAGGGTGCCTGCGGTTTGTAAAGATTTGTAGTTTGTATTTTTGAAATGATCCAAAAAGTTTGTAAAAGTTTGTTCTTTCGGCGTATTGCGTCAGGTAGTTTGAAACAGTTTGTATTTTCTAAACGTTTTAGGATTTTCGGCCAGGGCTGGTCTCGCATGGCGTATTGTCTGTTTGATTGAGGCTGAAAGTCAATTTCGTATAGCAGTCTATTGGTTCGGTCTCCTTGTTTCAAGCGAGCCAGAAAAGTTATGCAACATGTTTTTAACCGAATCCCAAAGCGAATTTACGGTAAACAGGGTCGGTCGGGCAAGCCTTTCATCTTTTGGTGCCGAACTCATGAGACATGTTTGTAAAATTTTGTATTTTTATGCCTGCTAAGTTTGTTTGTAAATACTTGTTGTTTTGCTTTTCGAAACAGTGTAAGCGCCCAATGAAGAACTTTTTTAAGGACTTGAAGCCTAAAGTGTCCTGTTCCTGCAAAATTTATGGACTAAGAATTTGGAATTTTGACTACTTTTCTCTGCCAATTTCTTAACTTACTTCCTCATCCGTTGATCCCGTTGTCCAGCTGCCTTCGCGCGTACGTTGCTGGTTACTCGGCTGACGGGTAAGAGCCAACTGGAAACGGCTCCTCAGCTAGTGCTTTTCAAAAGGCGTCCCCTGACAAAAGTGTGTCATGTCTGCTGGACGGTCCATTCTTCTTTGTAAGTGCCCCTTTCCCTTTCTGATGAGTCATGTGGACTAGAAGGATTTACATAGCCCGAGAATGGATCAGTCTCGGCCACCAACACTTTTTCCAGACATCCACATTTATGATTGATGCAACACCGGAATCTGACCTCTGCTATCATTTTACGCACACTCCCAGGCGCTTACTGACTTTGGCTAATAGCTATGGGGAACTGGTGTAATTGGTTATGGTAAAATTATCCAGGAAAATTATTCCAGTCCTAAAACCTGGGAAAACATCTTCAACATTGTGCTATGTTTGGAAAAAAACGAACTATTGGGGGTCCCATGAAGTGCGGGTCTTTATCTTGCTCATGGACGCCTGAGGTCCAGGTGGGTTCGGATCCACAAGCCTGAGGGAGACAGTGGCGGACGCAGACCCGAGTTTTGGGGGGCCAAACCCAAGTCTGCCTCTCCTCGGGGGGGGGGTGGGAGCGAAAATTTTTTTGCTCTACAGACCTAGTGTAAACACCTTTTTTCAGTGCTCGACAGACCTAGTATAAGCTACCTCTCCAAGTACATGATCGCTCCCTGGGGGGTGGGAGCGAAGATTTTGTTTGCTCTACAGACCTAGTGTAAACACCTTTTTTCGAAAAATTTCCGGCGTTTGGGGGGCCAAAGATAGTTTGGCCCCCCTCCAGCGCTTTGGGGGGCCATGGCCGGAATGCCCCTCCTGCGTCCGCCAATGGAAGGAGAAGGCGACTTTCCCCCTTCGAACCCTCCCCCTGCCTTGGATCCGTCTTTGTTTTGGCGTGACATTAATCGGAGAAGAGTTTTGCCTATGATGTGGTTTGATTTTGATCCCCGTTTGACTTCAAAGATGAATTCGCCGCCACCTCGGTCAACCCAGCCGAAATTTCTGGTTCTGATAGCGAGCTTTCACTTGAAACGAGTCACTGGCAACGATCACAACCGCTTTAAGAGAAGTCCCGCCTTTTCGCTTCAAAGACCATTTCGTCTCGGGCAAGCTCTTTACTATGCGCTCCTATAAATGAGATCAGTGGTATCGCGGTGCAAATTCTTTCCTTCTGCAGAGCTGTCATGCGTACCATCGCCATTTTTACCTCTGAAGGTGCTGCAGCCGTTTTGGCGAGGCGCCTGCTATCGACTGCTACCTAAAGGTGAATGACTCCTTCTGCTCCTGACGTCACTGCATCCCCCCCTACGTCGACCCACCGGGCTCGTGTTACTCTCAGATACGCCTATATCGCGTGAAATAAACTCCTGCTGACATAACCAATCGGGTATCCGTCCCAGCCCAAGAGAAACCCACCAGCCCGCGCTCTTCCAGCCGGCAGAGGTGTGACGTCACGGCAGCGGCGGCGGCGGCGGCGGCCTGGGCTGCCGGCGGGGCGTCAGTCCACGCGGCGACGCCGGTGGCGGGGTGTGTGTGTTGGTAGTGCGGGCAGAGAGCGAGCAGTTCCGCGTGTGAGGCCCAGCGCAGATTGGCAGCCCAGCGTGTGGGCCGAGTGGCAGTGACAGTGTGTGCGACCGGACGCACCCGCGACGAGTACATTTGGGCACAGTTGGCGGATCGCAGGGCGGAGACGACGCGGTGGAGCTGCCGGCGGGATCTGGGCAGGTGAGTTGACCGGCAGTCATTGACCCGCTGCGCTGCGGTCGTGGTCCGCGAGGCACGGCGCGCGGGCGCCGGCCGCCCAGCTCCGCGGCGGCCGCTGCTGAAGCCTAGCTACCTCAGTCTGGCCTCCTCAACTCTCAACCAAGTGGAGAGGCAGACGAGTGAAATCCAGATGGAGCATGCATTTGCGTTGGGTTTGCAGTCCTGTATGATCAGCTGCATTGGCTGCAAGGCAAACGTGCTGGCCGGTTCACAACATGTGTCGGTGCATTTTTCTCAAATTTGTTTATGGGTTCCAATCAAAGGAGAAAAATGACAGAATAATTGACGGTGAGGGCTGATTTTACACACTTGAATAGCCCATAGAGCATTCCTGTTTTCTGTAGCGGACACTTTCGTTTCTTGCTTTGGGCAATTTATACCATGTTAAGGGTCACTGGAGCTTTCAGCAAAGTCCACAATAGGTCTAACTGAACAGGGGATAGGTCTTCAGCTATTCAAAACTAGAGGGGCATTGACAATATTACTTTATCATAAGGTTGGCCACTGAAGGAATTCCGTCACCATGCTGACGTCACAAAGCGATATGGCAGCGATTTCGCTGCGGTCACTAAGGCATAACCTATATGGAGGCTGCAAAGCTAACTTTAGACGCACGTATTTTTTATTAATTCGAATTGAATCTTCTTGAGAAGACCTATTTTGGAATTAGTGGAATGTAAATTTAGGGTGAAGGAAAATCGAGTCCCTCTAAGACATTCTCTACCTGTCAAAGACGTTGCAAGTTGATAAGTTTTGATATGACACTCTATGATTAGAGGAAAATCTCCTCGCCAGCGTGACGTCATCGTATAGGCGGCTCTGGATTGCTGGCTGGAGGCAGGGCATTGGTCCCCAGTGAACGAAAACTCAAAAGTCTGGAAACCAGCACAGAGGCTGATCTCAACAAAACGTTTAGGGGCTAACAGGGGAAAATAGTAAAAAAAACATGTTCTTTTCGAAAATGTTGGGCCAAAATCAGCCAATAGTGAGTACAATTTGGTCGTTTTAGGGGGAAGGGGGCGTGGCCGGGTGTAACCCCTGGATCTGCCCCTGGACCAGTGGGGGAGAAGGGCTGGGGACCAAAAATGTTCAACAGTTTGCATGCAGAAATGTCCCTACATGCGTCATTTGGAGGAATGGAACTTGGATTTAAGCTGCAAATAGGAGCCTTATTTGCAGCCTATTTGCAGCCTATTTGCAGTCTTATTAGGAGCCTTATTTGAGTTGCAAATGGTGCCTTAGGCATTTTGGGAAACGATACACTACAGTGAACAAACGTGAAACAATAGCAGGCATAGGTGGCCGAACTGAGGGCAGGGGCACTGAGGGCAGGGGGGCACTGAGGCTCCCACCCCGGTGGGCCTCCGAGCCACCTTCGCCCTGGTCGGGGGTGTTCAAACAACCCCCTCGAACTCGACTCCTATGCGGGATAGCGAAAAACGCAGACGCTGGTGGATAGCCCATAAAAATTCATGAAGAAACTGCATTTGTCACTTTTTGGCTCGGGTCAATAGTGAGGTCATGACAGGTCAAAGAAGGTGGCATGTTACGAAAGAGTTCCCGGGCTTTTGCGTCTGACATAATTGAGTTAGAACAATTTTTTGGGCATTATTCGGTTCTTCTCGTTATGGCAAATCGAATGAGGTATAATATGACTATACTAGGTCAACACACAAATATGACCTGACGTCAGGTCAGATCAAGGTCACTATGCGCCCTAACATAGTCAAGATCAGGTGCGTAGCCAGGATTTCGCTCAGGGAGGGGCGGCGCCCCGAAAAGGGCCCCTGCGGCAGCGCCAAAAGGGCCCTGATGGGTAAAAGGGCCCTGCTGGTTACAGAATAGAGTGTTGTAGAGGGTTTAAGAGGGCCCTGTCTGGTATGAAATTTCAAATTTGGCCACAGAGCATAAGGGCAGGCGGAGCATAGTGCATAGTGTATCATCATTTCCTGCAAGGTTATTTGTCCAAGTCTGAAAACTGTTTAAGTAGCTCCAGATGACATCTCAGAGGTCGCAGGTCAAAATTGTAACATTAACTGAAAAGGGGCCCAGGATACTACGATTTGGAGAATACGAAGGTATTATCAGCTGTATCTACACAAATACAGCCCTATTCTCAGGACGGTCATGGGGGGGCGGGGCCACGACCGGGGCACCATCCGGACCAGGGGCGCCACTACCGCAAAGCACAGGTGCCCAAATCCACGGTGGGCACCGACTGCATCCTGGGGGGCACATTTCAGGGGGCGCCATCGACCTTCAGGGGCCCAGGGCACGGGGAGGCACGCCCCCCCCCCCGGATCCGCCTACCTATTCCTGTTTTCCTTATGCATTTCCAATGACGAGGTCATGATCCGTACCTGATCCTAGTTCATCGATATTAAAAATCCCGAAATATATTTTGTAGCCATCGTTGGGCCCATTATGTGGTATAAGTTTCATTCCGCTAGTTTCTCCTATTTCTTACCTATGCCACCTTAAAAATTTCGGGAGGTGAGGTCATTTGACCTGCACTAGTGACCTGACCTGAGATGACCCAACCTTTAAAATTTTGGAGAAAGTTCCGGAATTGATCGAGGATAAGGTGTGCAAGGTATGGCGGCGCTTTGCGTCGCCGTTTTTTCGTGCAACCGAAAAAAATCCCGAGGGGGATGTTTAAACACCCCTTTACCGGGGCGAAGGTTAAGTGAGAAATGTGAACTCTTATTTTATGTCGGTGACTGGAAAAGAATGCATTAAAAATTCGCTGGTGCCCCTCACTTAAATTCCGGACTTTCCGGTGCTACTGGTAGCAGACCTATAGTTATTGGGATAAATGTAATGGCTATGCTCAGAGATTCGTGTGGGTATCGTGGATTGTCCAAAGTGCTGGATTTCCAAGACCTCCTCCGCTGCAGAGATATCAGCGTTACCAAGCCCAACTGACCTTCAATTACCTCTGCACTCTATTTTTTATCGAATCTATGGACCGTCGGATCCAGACTGACGGCTGGGGGGGGCAACGGGCCCAAAATTGTAAAAAAATGTGTTAAGAAAATCGAAAAAATAGGTTATGTGGACGGGGCAATTGCCTGGTTTGCCCCCCCCGATTCGCCAGTGTATGATTCCAGACATTACGCAAGTATGCACGTTTTCCGCTTTTGTCTAGGGTTATCAGGTATATAGGTAAATCAGGTAAATAGGTCAATAGGTAAAAACTTAGAGGTACATCAGCAGAAGCGGAAACAAAAGGTGATGACAGTGCTTTATCTTTTTCAAAACATATCGCTTTAAAAATAATGTAAAGAGCCAAAGACTAAAAGTAAAGGAGAGCCCGACCACTGAGGTAGTGTAATGTCTCTTTGATTGGTCGTGTTTTGTAAGTCACGAAACATTCGTTTTCCCTTTCCTGGAATGGGAGAGCGCAGTACCTGGACCGCTACCTTCAGAGATCAGATCGCTCTCTCCGGGCGGACCGTGCTGCAGAAGCTCCACAGGCCAGCTCTCGGTGTTCTGACCTGGCTGCAGAAGCTCTACAGGCCAGCTCTCGGTGTTCTGACCTGGCTGCAGAAGCTCTACAGGCCAGCTCTCGGTGTTCTGACCTGGCTGGGGAAACTCTACAGGCCAGCTCTCGGTGTTCTGACCTGGCTGCAGAAGCTCTACAGGCCAGCTATGGGTGGTCTGGCCTGGCTGCAAAAGCTCTACAGGCCAGCTCTCAGTGGTCTAACCTGGCTGGAGAAACTCTACAGGCCAGCTCTCAGTGGTCTAACCTGGCTGCCCAGGCTCCGCCGCGGCATTTGGCTCTGAGATGACCGTGCCAGTTCCAGATTGGCTTCTTAGTAGTTGCTGCAGCTTCAGACCAACTCCGATATACATAGGCGAATCCAGGAGAGAAAATGGGGCACTTACCTTCTCTCCTCATTGACCCTCGGTGTCCCTTGAAATGATTACGGACCTCTCTCTGAAAGATAGATGGCAACCCCTGAAAAATCACTTCCCAGGCCCCCCTCCCCTCCCCCTAGGATGTGAGTATCAGCGCCCCAGTGATAGGATTTGCACCCACCTGGATTTTGTGCCCAAAAGTGGCAGTCCACCCTCGAACACGTGCCCTCCCCCGATCGCAGTTCATGGATCCGCCTTTGTTAATCTGCGCCTAAGCTATGGGTTTGGTCTGAAAAGATCAGCAGCTTTCGTGTAGCTATAGGCTCCCAGTGGTCTCTCTGAGCGTGCTCTGAACTGACTGCTGGAACTGAACACCAGGCTTGGGATTGCCATGGAAGCTACTGGCCACCCCGACTAGGGCACTACTGCCACATCCCCGAGTCCAGTGGCGGACCGAGACTGATGCTTGAGGGGAGGGGAAACAAGGTAAAACATCACAAAAGAGTTAGTGTTTCTGAAGAAAGTTGGTAAAAATCGAAGGGGTTGGGGAAGTTTTTTCAACCCTCCTGGATCCGCCAGTGCCAGAGTGCAACAGAAGATCTGGGGCTGCTCTGAGGTTACTACAGTAGCCTCAGACCAGCTGCCATAGCGTAATGATGGCAAACATGCTTATTCAGCTCTGAGCCAACCCTGAACGGTCTAGGGTAGCTTCCAAAGGAGGGTCCAGGGTTCCCTGCCCCCCACCCCTCCCATCGATGGACGTTCGGTGCTCCCTCACCTGAAAGTTGGATGGCGCTCCCTGAAATTTCGCTTTCCCCCTCCCCCCCCGAAGATGCAAATATTAGCTCCCCGCGATAGTATTTGGTGCCAACTGGATCGACTGGCCGCCTGGCCGCCCAAAAGTGGCAGGTTTTGTGTTCAGTACCAAGTTTAGTGCCGCCCAAAAGTGGATGGATGGCGCCCCCTCGACCATGTGCTCCCCGATCGGAAATCCTGGATCCGCCTATGGTAGCTTCAGCTGGGCTAAGAACGGCCTGCGGCAATTCCGAACAAAACGGACTAGTGTCAGGGGCGGTCGCACGAGCGCTGTTTGAGGGGGCCTAACTCGGGAAAAATTGTAAACACATCGTGTTTTTTTCTAAGGAAATCGGCCAAAATGTCGCCATCTTTGGGAGGTCATGACCCTTTGGCCCTCCTCTGCGTCCGCCAGTGACTAGTACGGAAAATATTATTCTTGTGATAACTTGCACAAGCAGCTGGCTGCTTCGATGAGTGTGGGGACCTTTGCGGTCCTCTCGCCCAACACGTCCTATACAGCCTGCACGCCTCTGTCGCGTTGGCTGGCTTCTCACAATATCAAACATTTGGGCCGGATCCTGCCAGTGCGTAGGCCGGCAGGCTGGGGCCTGGTGGGCGGTCGGTGTCTATTCCCGGGCTAGGTCCTCCCACTGCATGGACTGGGCGGCCGGCGTGGGCTTCACCCTGCCCCCGGGCGTGTCTGCCGGGTCAGTGGCGGTAGCTGGTCGATGCGACTCAGACGACCGACGCGTCGGTGTCGACGGCTTCCGCTTTCAGCCTGGCTAGGCTACGCTGCCGGCTGACTGAAGGAAAACGCATGTCGCTGGAGGGCGCATGTCGTAGGTATGGATATGCCTGTCATGTATGCTGGATTGTGTGGGATTGTTTCTGCATTTATGAGGTATGTTTACATGTAAAGTACATTACAGTAGCGTTTGAGTTAGTAAATCTAAGCAATCATACGCTTAGCTCACATCATTGACCGTTTTCAAGATGCTCCATCTACCAATTTTCTGAGTAGGACTCAACCCAGAGTGTTTCAAAATTGAGTTCCACTTTTGCGATTAATCATAAGTTAGGAAATCAAGCAAAGGTAAGGGCTATACCCTCTTTGTCGATACATTCTCTAATTAGCCGTAAGCAGTTGAGCGTTTGACCGGGCGTCTCACACAGAAGCCTGTCGAACCTGCCAGTCCCCGTGCTGCGTCATGCCTTCCGCAGGCTTGTCGCCAGCGTCTGCTTGGTAGGAGAAAGCGCTATCTGACGAAGCTCTCCCTTCAAGAGAACTGAGAGATTGTGGACTGGTGAGAGGTCAGATCTGTTGCTGGCAGACATGCTAGTGATTCAAGCCTGGCTCAATCTGAAAATTGTAAAATCTGGCTTCGTGACTTTTGGGTGTGTTAAAAGTAAGTGAATCAGTTTACACCTGTACCATGTGGCATAATTTGTCCAAGCAGTCCAAAGGCTTTGTTAAATTACGCCTACGGAACTAAAAATATATTTGAGTTAGAGATGGCACCGTCCCAACACTGACACAACTCCGGCTCAAACACATTTTTGGCTCTATAACTTATTTTACTGAATCTTGTGCAACCAAACGTAGCGGTGACTGATTCAAGGGGTGCTGGGAGCCCAAGCCCCGCCCCCTCCAATTTCTGAGTCCTAAGTAACCATCATATAGAAAAAGTTTTTTCGGGGTAAATATTGGCCAGGTTTGAACCTCCCTGCTCCCCCCCACAAATGGAAACCTGGATCCGCCAGTGAAATTGAGAGATTATGTAATTTACAGTTATGTATAACTGATGTGAAGTAAAAACCGAGTCACTTGCTTTAGACACCACAATTCGTCGGAGTCTCAGGATTTGCTCTTATTCGGATTGAGTCACCCTTGCGTCAGCAACAAGTCTGGTTGTCAGGCCTGTCTTATCTGTCCCAGAAACCGGGAAAATACCAATGTACCTACCACTCCTGGATCCCGGCAGACTCGCGAGCAAGAATGCTATATTGTCGGTAAATTGTCCGTGACGTCATCGGCCAAAGTCTGGTGGATCTTTTGTATCGTTTCTACTACAGTACCCCGTGGATTGAATGTCGGAATTGATATCTAAAAGTAGATCTAACCGGATCCATGGATAGTATTGAACCGGGTTCGCCTGTGACTTCGGGTAGTTTCGGGCCTGGATATGAATTAACATTTGTGTTGATTTAGTCGCATTCCTCGGAACAGATATGGGTCAGATTTGGGTTGATAAACGTGGGCCAAATCGGTGGGGGTTTGTAGGGGAAGCTTCGCCCTCCAACCAAGCTGGATCTGAATTTTATTGTCCATGGTGTTCTCTGTTTTTAATTGTCCCGCTGCCTTGCTCATGTTGCCAGCTTCTTCAGACCTTCATTCACAGAGTTTTGGCCGTCACCAGCTATCTAAAATGTACAAGGTGCAGATCTGATAGCTGCAAACTATAACCATCAAACATCAACCATTAATGGTCAGCATTTTCCACAAATCACTGCATTCAGTACATGTACGATTAGTGAATCATGCCTGGTGGCATGATTCAAGGCTCCTCTTGTATATTATTCAATGGTGTACGTTGGAAAACATAAACATAACCTGACCACAACCTTCATAACTCGTCAAGATCCAGGTCAGGGTCCCCCTGGGCTGGGCCAGGTTTCCGTGGCGGGACAGTCGGCACCGCTGTGGGCCTAGGTCTGCTTGTCTTGACAGTTCGGGTGTGATACAGCTGAAGAGAGACTTCACCAATTAAGACCCAGGGGCAGGTTAAAATTGTCCGCTTCAGATGCTCCTGCGTGGACCTCAGCCGTTTCTGTCACCCAGCTTGTTATCCGACTCATGACGGTGCAGGAGAGCGCTCAGCCTTTCGGTCGATGGGGGGACGAAAAGGGCCTGTCGATAGTGCCAAAGGAACCTCATACCGGCCGGCAGCCGGTCGGTTGGCTTAGAGGGAAAACTCATGTTGGCAAGCAAAAAAAAAATCAATAAAACAAAAATCATAAACAATGATAATGATAATAATGACACTGAAAACGCTGAATATCTGAGGCGTGAACAGGTAGGAT
Organism: Lepas anatifera; assembly: GCA_034440635.1. Classification (NCBI taxonomy): domain Eukaryota; kingdom Metazoa; phylum Arthropoda; class Thecostraca; family Lepadidae; genus Lepas; species Lepas anatifera. The sequence goes on along the minus strand of JAOTON010001770.1, from coordinate 472,442 downwards.
TAAATAAGTGCAATGAACCACCTAATTACATCAGCTACAAACAAACAATTGCTTAAAACGAGAGCACATCTCAGTGTATTCAGCACGACATGGCAAACATTTGTGTATCTACCACATTACTTTGAAAACCAGTCGTGCTCGAAAATCAGAAAAGACCTTCAGATTTTTCGTCCTCTTCAGAAGGAACTTTTTTCATCTTCATAGAGGTTCCTTCCGACCGAACAAAAATGTTTATAATTTTGTTTACTGACGGAGACAGCCGCTGCAGCTGCCCATTGAGGGCCCAGAGGGCCAGAGAAGGCCCAGCGAGGCCCAGAGGGCAGAGAGGCCCAGCGGGCCAGAGAGGGCCCAGCGGGCCAAAGAGGGCCCTGCTGGCTCTAGAGAGCCTAATTATCACACAATTTTCTGCTGGTATATTGGGTCCTCTGTAACTAGTGATAAAGAACCATGTTGAATGTAGAGGGTCACCAGGACGCTCCGAATCTGCTTACGAAGTGTCCAGCTGACTAAAGAGGACCCATCTGTTGATAATGGGCTTTACATTACTTTGTGGGTCCAATTGGCTTCAAAGAGTCCTATGGTTACTGGGGCTTCTTCAAGTAGTCACAGTAAGCCCTGCTAGCAACAAAGGGCCCTGCCAACCACGGTGGGCTTGTCCCGTAAAAAGGGGGCTCAGCGAGGGCCATGCTGGCTTAAGTGATCTTGTCGGTTATAGGCGGCTCTACCAGCCATAAAAGGTATAGTGGGTCAAAACATTTTCTGTCTGTGTCAAAGGACCCTACTAGCTAAAGAGATCTGAGGCCACAGTGGTTCAGAAGGCCATTTTTACCGAGGGTTTCGATGGTCAAAAGGGCTTTGTTTGTCACAGAATGGAGTGCTGAAGATGGCTTAAGAGGGCCCTGTGTGGCAGCAAGCTCGACGGCTGGCCGGAGAGTACAGTGCAGGCGGTCCGTGCTCGTGCTCGGGAGCTCTCCGGGCCCTCAGGGGGTAGAGGGGAGGGTAGGGCGGCAGCCGTCTCTGCTGCTCCCCTCTGCTACGCCCCTGGCACCGTGTTATTTGCGCAGTCTCTGCCATTTGGTTATTTCGAACGTGGATGACCTTTGTGGATAGCGCAAGGTATTGGATAGCCACGACCTCGGTCATCCCTCGCTGGTCCTGCCGCCAAGCGCGAGGTGGCATGGGGACAAAGCATGTTCCTCTGTACATGGATGGCACGGGCTTGGCGCAGAAGACAAGCTTCTCAGAAAATAGCCTCTAATAGCCACAAATTACGTAACGTAAATGGGGATGGGGAGTCAACCACAGCGTTGTCAGACGTTACACATGGGCGTCAAAAAGCGTTATATGGGGAAGGGGAATACGGTGGGAATGCGTCCCCCAACTCGTGAGTCAGGGGAAGTTCTCCCTAAACAATTGTTATATTCAACCTAAGTTTTTCTTGCATTTTCTCGCCATGAGCAGCATAGACCTACGCTAATGTGATGGTAAATTGTATCGTCGGTAGCGTTTTCAGGGCAGCTAATATGCTCAAAATTCGCCTCCGACACCCTCTCCGGTCATCGCCTGTCCCAGGTTTATGCCCCCAGAAAAATGCATGGCAAAGCTCCTGGTTGCACCCATTCCCATGCGTTTTACACCAAAGAAAAATATTATATTTTTACGTGGTAAGGATCAATTTAGTCTCCTCCAGTAACCTGCCGCCCCCTCCATCAGCCTGCCAGCCTCTTTGTCAGCCTTTCGTCCCGCTTCGGCAGCCCCCTCAAACGAAAATTGTGGGTGCGCGCCTGACCGGAGATATAGGTGGTAAAGACGCACGGTAAATAAGACCGTAGGTATATGAGGGGGGAAGAAATCGACTTCGAAACACTGCATTGTTATTAATGGCGGCTTTAATCTGCAATTGGGAGTAAGCTCAGCTATTCTTTTGTGACAGTGGTGCTCACCCAATGCTTTGGCGTGGGTCACCCACTCGAATCAACCACACACTGATTCAGAGATAATAATGTCAATGCTAATCAACGTGTGATCTATGAAATAGGAAGTGATGTAAAGAAAGTAATAGACTCTTGAATATCCCCTGCTCTCTAAGTGAGCGGCAGAACATCCATGAGTTTGTGGAGAAGAAGATCCAGCGTTCGCCCAGGTGATGCTATAACCGGAGAGCCTGGATCGCTCTGCCCGGTGCCTAAATCGATATCCATTTACGCCGCCTAACTGAGCAAGCAAGTGGCCACACAAGTTCAATCTCCAGGGAATGCTGCACATCACACGGGGCAGCTCCAGACCCCGCTGCCTTTCAGGTGGGGTATATATTAATTGCTGTTTGGTAGATGACTGGTGGAGAGGGGCGTGCAGATTGCGCTGATATCACCTCAACATAGCGGCGCTCTGGACCGTAGCTGGGTGACTGGACAAAATCAATAACGGCGGGCGGGAAAACGGTGCACAGACGTCTCCGCCGCTCTCACTTTGCGCCCGGCCATTTTTCTACATTCACATTTTATCAGTGATTTCCTCCATATATGCTGTTACTTGAATTTGGGTGATGATGGGCATTCTGCGGCATTTTCGGCGTTATTCACGCGCAGAGGATATGGATTAACCTCCTCTCGAAGGCCAGTGGAGATCAGTGGCGCCACACAAACGTGGTTCTGTTGTGACGGAGCCATCAGCTAGAGCAATGGCAGTGGCCTTCCTTTGCCCGCAGATCGTTTGTGAAAAATCCTTCGTCTGAATCATCAGTCCTTATGTAATGGACCAGAAGTGTGGGACCCACTTCCGACCACTGGTGAACCGCAGCAGGGGGCTCAGGGAAGTGGTGGCAGTATGGGCATGACGCCTGGAAACTCATCAAATCAGTTATTTTATTGAATTTAACTATTTTTATCAATTCTTTTTATAAGTCACAGAAAGGACCTGACACGTAAAATATAGCACATATACTATAGTCTAAACTGCACATTATCGGGCCACACATTGGTTTCGTTTTCCCGAAATTTCTAATTCGGTATCTGGTAGGAAGGCGGACTACGGCGGGATTGTTGAGATACCTACTTCATGCAGAGCATTTTCGAAAGTGGAAAACACTGCCCGATGAGCCTCCATTTTATTTAATATATGTGAAGAAAGCATATCACATTGCTGTGGGGAAACTCATTAATAAATTTTCCGCCTTCATCAGCAGCCTAGCATTAATAGTGCCTACATAAATATAATACTGCCTACAAGTAACATACTTTCAGCGAACCTGCAAAGAGCATTATTTCGTGTTTGAACAAATGGAAGATAGTGTATTAACTTTCGCCTTGCTCACCTTGTGTTCTAGTTCTTGTGCGCATTAACAGTTAGCACAGTCCTACAACACGCACCTGTTCTGTGGTAGTATTGTGGAATTGAAAATCACAGCGCGTCGGCGGGACGGATGCCTCCACTTCCTTGTACATCTTCTAGGGCGCCGACCGTTTCCAAGACAACGGTCGCCAAAGTAGGAGACAGTGTGGGCAGGGGGCGATGAACATCGCTTTGGAAGCGGCGGTGCGGAGGCAGGAAATGTCGCCGAACCTGGCAGAGGCATGTGCAGATCCATATGGAGGTTGGTAGCCCCTGGTCGGAGGGCCGGTATCCGGACTCGGGCCCTGCATGGCGCTCAGAATGGAGCGTCGAGGTGGCCGACACCGCCGCGACAGCCGCCCAGCTACTGTCTCAGTTCAAATACGAGAAGACACCTCAGTCGCTTGAGTCTTGAGCTCTTCTAGTACATCAGCAAGTACCCATAATTGGCATCGGTCAAGAGACGTTTGGTATCTGTATTTTGGCTAGAGGTATGCTATGACGTTCACTCTCGAACAAAGATGAGTGAGGTAAAATCAAGAAGTGCTTCGGATTAATGTTTTGGTTTGCTGATCGGAAAACGTTTTTAGTTTCCACAACATGACATACATCATCTTACATAATGCATAAACAAGCGTACCTCCACCCAGCGCATTGTAATGGGGAGGGCGCCAGTAGATGGAACAAGTATGGATGCATCAGCAGGTGAAGCTTACGGAGAGTTCCGAGCTCGTCCACCGATACGACAGCTGGTGGTACGGCCAGGCAGAGTGATGGAAAGTGATAGTGACGTCCGGCCGCAGCAGCTTTTCTCGCGGCGAAAGGAAAAACTTACGTCAACGAGGCTGGAAATTATTACCGCATGGTACAGTCTTTGTTGGCCCTATGCCATGGGCTTGAATTTTTTGTTTTATATGGCAGTGAATCAGTTTTTTTAGCCAGAACTTATCTGGTCATTTTTAAAAGTATTCTCCCTTGTTATTTATTTGCGTGAAATGGTAAGCTATTTTGACATTATGTCACTAAGAAAACAGCTTGCTTTCCTCCAGTTACGCGTCTGACCACTTTATAGCGGTCATACGTCATAGCAGTTAGCGCGCCATCTTAAAGTTTCTCTAAACAAAATCCCTAAATTCATTAACACCATTCGTTAGTGTAACAATCCGCCGTTATTTGTCACAAAAGCTGTCCTTGCTGGCAGATCTTGCTGCCGGTGAGAGGAGTGGGCCTGTATAGCAGCTCGGCTGCCGCCACCGGCTTCGACAGCTCTCTTCTCCTGCAGGGCTGCACGGTTTCACCGAAGCTTTCAGCTCCGGTGCGGCGAGACCCCGCGCCAAACTGAGAGGGTTGCGCCGGCCGCCACCGGCCCCGCCGATTTCTCCTCAACTGGGCCGCAGCCGCCGCGCTGCCACTTTCTTTCGGTGGCGCGAGAGAGGTCATTGCCAAGCGCGGCGTGCGCGTAGTAAAACTCGCTTTCCGATGGCGTGGCGTGTGAGCTGGCCTGGACGGCCGGCGCTGTAACGGCGTACCCGCTTGTGGTCGAGCTTGCAGAGCGCCGAAGGGTCTAGTCGTGCAGTTGCAGCTGGGGGGTTAAAGGGGAGGCACTGTTCAATTACCACTCGGCAGGTAGGTAATCAAAATGGGAAGCAGTTATGGCCGTCATCAGCCCGAAGATAGCAATATCTTCAGCGAGTGAAAAAGAAAGCGGAGGATTTCGTCGAATGTCTCCTAATCTAAATTATTTATTCCCGAAAATTTATCAAGGAAATTCAACAAGGCATTTTATCCCTCTCGGGCCGAGGCGTGTGGCCTCCTGGAGCGGCCCAGTGGGTGAGCTAATCGGAGATGGTGCTGAAGTTCTGTTCAACTACTACGGGTGGCTAGTTAACAGCGTTGAACAGCAGGATCGAACCAATGAACGCCGCCGGGTGGCAACTGACGTTTGTGTGCAGCAGCTAACGCCGATGCACGCTGCAAACCGTCGCTCTAGTGTTGAATCAATGTGATGATACAGCTTTCTCATGCGTAGCTTTTGTTGAATGCGCCTCGCTGGTGGGAACGAAGATATGATATTCTGATGTCAACTCCTTGGCTCGTGTGGTGACGTATGTTTGACATTGATCGTGAGCAGTTTCCGAGACTGAGACCCGTTTTTAATATCCGGGACTGAGACCGGAAATGTTTTTAGAGCAGTTTTTAATTATCGGCCGACAGGCCAGTTCTATGCCTCCGCTCATCAAGATGTTTGTCCAGCCGGCTCTCGAGGGAAACTTGCAGGTGAGGGATGAAATGGCCGTGCAAAGCTCTGCGCTTCTACGATGTCGCGCCTAATGTTAATTGTTGAGAATTGGAATAGGTGGCAGGGGGAGGGGCATGGTCTCTCTGACCCCTTGTTCCCACTTCTATGCCACCTACTTCTCATCAAGAGACGTTTGTTTCAAACAAGAATATGGACGGAGTATTTTTTCGCTTCATTAATAAGACAATGAAAAATTTCTGTCTTGGTACCCACCATAGTGAACATAAACAAAAACATTACTTTAGAAAAGGCTGGCTCACTCGGTTTTCGTTGAGATTAGTGCTTCCTGTAAAACTTTCGCTTTGCTAGAGGAGAACAAACACAGGAACCTGCAAAGAAAGCTTGTTTTTTCAGGTGAACAAAACATTAGGATAAAGACGTATGAAGCATTGCTGTGGTCGGTGGGGGGGGGGGGTAGTTTTTGTGTTCAGCAATCTACGCAGACCTGGAGTAGATCTAACCGGGGCATTGCTTACCTGGTTACCAGTGCGCCCCTTTATGCCCCCTGGTCACTAGTGCACTAGTAACCAAGGGCCCCTTTGTACCCTTGGTTACCAGTGCGCCCCTTTATGCCCCCTGGTTACCAGTGTGCCCCTTGTGCCTCCTGGTTACCAGTGTGCCCCCTTTATGCCTCCTGGTTACCAGTGCGCCCCTGTATTCTCCCTGGTTACCAGTGCGCCCCGTTATACTCCCTGGTTACCGGTATGGCCTTTTATGCCCCCTGGTTACCTACCAAAGTCCGTCTAATGGTGCAGGGGGTATATGCTGGTTCGGGAGATCCCCGTATAAGAAGTTGGTTTGATGACGCTTATTCACAGCAATGTTTGCGTGAAAGACAGATCCAGCCAGATGCTGCACTTAGCAAAATTAACCATTTCCACATCACATGCACCGCAGCGTCCATTTTAGTCCCTTAAGTACGTTTATAGATACGCGGTGGAGGGGCATTATGTAAAACATAGCCTTGCAAGGCGCTGACGTCATAATTTGAGGGAGCACATACATTGTAATCACCAACCACAAAATAAGTCCTCCGATCTAGCACTTTGCAAGTGGTTGGTTTACTATGTAGGTCAGAATATGCACCTGTAGATCACCATACCTACATAATAACAAGAAACTAGAAGGGACAAAACCTAGGTCAGTGAGGTCCTACTAGTTGAGGTAGCTACCAACCAGATGCCAGCGTAGTTATGATTGCTATCAAATAAGTATGTTTTTTTGCTTAGGGTGAAACTTAAAGTGACGACAAAATGTGTCGCTGATGAACCAACAGAATGTCCTATGCGCATAGTTGTACTGCACAAGTAAGGTATGTATGTATGCATGTATGTATGTATGTATATACATACATACGTGCAATGTATACTTTTGTCCTGGTTTGGTCCGGGTTCACTGGTGGATACAGGGAGTATGGGTCTTCCCCCCTCCCCCTCTCAAGACAGGGCCGTCTGATCGGTTCCAATCGATCCGCCAATAAGTCGAATAGAGGTGACAAGCTGCAAAAAAATACCAAACAGTGTTACCCGCAGAAATCCGGCACCAGCGAAGTAATGTTGAGCTGGGAGAAAAATGGTGATTTTGAGTATCCACTGTCATAGTCAGATCCAGGATTTCCGAGAGGGGACACATGGTCGGGAGCCGTCATCCAGACCGGGGGGCACCAAATGTTGGCCTCCCTAACTTTGGTCCTGGATGCAGCAGTGCCTGGAACAACGCTTTAGCAGTGGTATCGTACATAGGCAGATTGATAATTTTCGATTGGGGAGAGGGTGCCATCCGGACCAGGGGCCCCACTTTTGGGCGGAAAAACATCAGGTATGCGCCAAAATCCTATCGCAGGGGCGCTGATTATCGCATCCTGGGGGAAGGGATGTTTCAGGGGGCGACATCGACCTCTTAGAGTGGCCCCATGACATTTTCAGGGACGCCAAGGGTCGATCAGGGGAAGGGCACCTTGCTCCCCGGATCCGCGCTTGGTATCGTATCGTTAAAGGGAATGTGGCACCTTGGTCGAATCCTGAATTTAGTGTAATTACGCGTACTTTTAGTAAAAAATAATGAAACCACTCATGATTTCTCTGAAAAATGTACAATAAGCTCAATATTTGGTTTTAAAAATGTTCCTCTAGAAAAAGAAATAAATAACAGCCTGTGGATGATGTCACGATCTGGCAACCACTACCATACTTGAAACGCTTCAAGGGCTTCGATTGGCTGATGTTCATCGTGACGTCAGCATATGTCGTCACACCAGTAGCTCACAACAATGCCGCCGGCGACGGGGGCTGAGGGGGCTGGTGTCAGGTAGGTTTTAGCTTTTTCTACGGAAATATCGAGTTCCAAGACAAATGAAATATGGAGTACGGGTTTTCCGACCTGCTTTACAACTTGGCTATCTCAGTTAAAATCACGTTGTGAAGGTGCCACATTCCCTTTAAATGCACTGACCAAATCTGCTCTATCGAGAAACTCATAATGTCTTCGGGAGGTCAGCACTCAGCTAAAAGGCCAGTTATATGAACAGTGACTATGAAGTAAAAAAAAAAGAATAAACGCCTCATCTGGACTGGACATGACCGTCACACAATCACAGACGACAGGGCACACTCGCTGCGCTGACCCTGCCGGTGCCGCTTGCATGCGACTGTGCAGAGACCCGCGGCGGAGGCTGGTCGGCTCTGCCGCGCTGCGGCCCCCGGCGCCGCCAGAGTGGAGGCTCGGGGCTGGCGGCAGGTCGGTGACCGCAGTCGCGCGCCCGCACAGGCTGCGCCGGCCCAGCAGTCCAGCCGCCGCGCTGCCGCCGCTGCCGCACGGGCGCGGCCGGCCCAGCTGGCACCAGGAGGTGCGAGCAAGGTGTAAAGGGGCGTGTAACTCTGGTATGACGGGCGGCATCATTGGGTGTATCAGAGTTGGCTGAATCGTGCTGTCAGCATCACCCGTCACCGAAAGCTGCGTGATTGGACAGATCACGTCAATATCTTGGTAATATGTAAAATAAGGCTTACCGGGGTGAGCTCCACTTGCTTCTCCCACCTCCTACTCGCACATTCCCACCAGTGACGGTTCAGCCTCCGTGCCGCCGCTGAGGCTGCTGATGTTGAGTGAACCCTGGCTGGGGTACGACGCCTTCAGCCCGTGCAACTGCGGCAGACACGCCCCCCGGCGGCGGCGCTGCCTCGGCGCGGCACGCAGCGCAGCTCGTCAGCGCCGCGCAGTTCGCGAGGAGCCTTATAAGGCCGGCAGACTCCGGCCCTCTGTCTTGGGGAGGAGTGGGGTGATTGCCGGCGTAATGATACGTGCCGAAGATTTGAGGACATTGTCCCGCCGTTGTCAGAGATCTTTGGATGAGTGTGGGGGAGTGTTATTAAATACGCGTGTTCGTCGGACGACTTTGTGTCAGAGCATGCTGTTTTTGCCAAGGTTCGTGTGATTTGTTTGTAGTCACACTCGGAGCAAACATTACCCATGACATACAAACATCGGTTTCACTATCGCCTGTGCCATGTTTGCCTGTCAGGGCTACGAACATTTGCGGTCACGGATATTTGTCCGGATACTATTGGAATGAGTGTACTTGTCTATCGGTAGAGTGCGCGCAAGGGGGTTGAACTCTCCTTCCAACAGCCCTTTGATTTCTGAAAAAGTGGCCAAAATATTATTCATGTTTCTAGGTGTGGGGCTTGTAGGGTCAGAGCAGGCATGAATACATTGTGGTGTTGAGTTTTCGCTTTCTGTCAGTGAGTAGTGCAGTATTTACCGGATATATTTGCCATTGGACACAGCCGGACGGGTGGCGGTGCACACGCGCGTCTGAGCAATCACCAATATCGTGTTCGAGAGGTATGACGCTCCGTTGTAACGCCATTTTTTCGCTGCCGGCTGATTGGGTGGTGTTCTGTTGTGGGTTCTCCACCGGACAAGGTTGTCTGTTACGAGTTCCCCGAGACAAAGTGTTATCTTACGATTTCCTTACAAACTCTCCTCCGAGGCGAGATAATCTCCTACGAGTTCACTCCCGAGGCAAAGTGTTCTCTCATGAGTTCTCCTCCGAGACAAGGAGTTTTCTTACGAACTCTCCTCCGAGACGTGATGTTCTCTTGCGAGTTCTCCTCTGAAACTAGGCGTTCCTTTGCGAGTTCTTCACATAGCTGTTCTCTGACGAGGTCTCCAAGACAAGGAGGGAGATTCGCGGAAATGTATGGGCACACTAAGGCAACACGTTTGAGCAAATTGCTTATTACCCTCATGAAAATGATAAGTGTGCCACCTCTAAAGAAAGCACTATATGTTTCAAATATGTTCTTTCTTATATATTGTGTGCAATGCCTATCAGCGAGACAGCAACCATCAGCTCTGGATAAACTCGCTTCTTATCGAGAGAGAGAGAGAGAGAGAGAGAGAGAGAGAGAGAGAGAGAGAGAGAGAGAGAGAGAGAGAGAGAGAGAGAGAGAGAGAGAGAGAGAGAGAGAGAGAGAGAGAGAGAGAGAGAGAGAGAGAGAGAGAGAGAGAGAGAGAGAGAGAGAGAGAGAGAGAGAGAGAGAGAGAGAGAGAGAGAGAGAGAGAGAGAGAGAGAGAGAGAGAGAGAGAGAGAGAGAGAGAGAGAGAGAGAGAGAGAGAGAGAGAGAGAGAGAGAGAGAGAGAGAGAGAGAGAGAGAGAGAGAGAGAGAGAGAGAGAGAGAGAGAGAGAGAGAGAGAGAGAGAGAGAGAGAGAGAGAGAGAGAGAGAGAGAGAGAGAGAAAAAAAGAGTGAGAGTGAGAGAGAGAGAGAGAGAGAAGAAGGAAAGAAATACAAAAATAAAGAAAGTGAGCAGGGGAGGAAGGAAGGAAGAACGAGTGGAGGTGCAGCAGGTCTGTTTAACTTATCTCGGCTTCACGTTCACCGTTACCACAGTCTGTCTTCTATTCCTGTCCTGCTTTGTTTTGGCGTTGTCAGCAGCGGCCCTCCCCTGGGCTCTCTCTGATTCATAGCTCTCGTCGTCTCTCGTGGCTGGCCTATTCGTCTCACTTACCGTGGTCTCCATTTCGTATTTTTGAGTGTGTTGCGTTTTGAATGGTCGGCACAGCCGAAACGAGAATTTAAGAAAAGCTGTGCGTGGTAAGTCTGTCACATCAGCATCAGACGAATAAGAAGGAAAATCAGGTACCTCAGGCGAACGTGCATAAACCGCAAGGGCCTGAAAGGTTGAATTTAGCTTTTCACAAGGCCTTCCCTGGGAGGAAAAATCCCTCTCGTTCAAATTTATTTATTTATTTATCTTTATTTTATTAGGGCCAATCCCAACAGGCTCACTTGCCCAATTACAGGAAGTATTGGCGTGGGTGTTTAAGGATCCTCTCCACCGGGTCAGATCGGACACGGAAGGCGGTTTCCCGCCGTGGGGCTTGAACCCACGTTAATCCATGCTATCCGATCTGTAGAATGGCAGCGGAGCCACTAGGCCACTAGGCCCCTATGTAATCAGTGCCTGCTTGTCTGCTTTGCTCTCGAAATTGTCATTGAAAACTGATACTTTAAAACATAGGCTTAGGAACAGGGGGATGGGGCGAGGCCATGGCCCACCCAATGTTCAGGGTCCTAACCATTGGTCATATGGCGTTGACGGAAATAAAGTAGTTTGAAATGCACCTTAGAGGTCCCTCAATATTCTGGACATACCAGCCTATGCTGTAAAGTGATAGGTAGCACATTGAGGATTCATGTCGTATGCTTAACCCTCGCCCCACCGGGGGCCATCGATGGCCCCCTAAGGTTTTTCCAGGATAGCCGAAAAACGACGAGGCGCAGCACCGCGGTTGAGGGCTCTACCTCTCACTGCAACATTTTCCCATCATCCCTGAAATTTTTTACCCCGGGTCACCCAAGGTCAGGTCACCAGACGAGGTCAACCAAGGTCACCTCACTTCACCCTTAGAGCTCTGTAAGAGCTACATTTCAAACTCGATCGATTTGAAACTTCCTACACTTCATGACCCCTCCAGGGTCTACAAGGTGTATATCCGGGATTTTTCGATTTCGTGCCCTGAGGTCAGGTCACGAGGCGACCTCTCCCATTGGAAAAGCATGGGAAAAGCTATTTCATGATATAAAACCCACAAAAATGATTGCAAATACTCAGACTGCTCAGAACAACGTTTTTGGACACCCTTTCACGGATCCCAGGGGTCATATTTGCCCTTTGACTTTTCCAAGGTCATCCAAGGTCACCAGAGGTCAAAAACAGTATTTTGACAATAACTTTTGACCTAATTGAGCTAGAGCGGTGAAACAAACACTATCGTGTTTGTCTTGTCACTGGCTTTCATTTGATATACGGCAAGGTCACTTTTGACCTTTCGTGACCTCAGGTCATATTAGGTCACGAGGTGACCTCTGGCGGTCAAACCACTGGCGGGAGGTCTTTACGTTCCACATAGCGGAAAAAGTACTGGCAATTTGCTATCAAATGTACTTTACCAGGCCTCAATAGCTCTAATGACATAAGAGTTATGCCCAGTTTGCTTAATCATTGCATATTTGAGTGAAAATAGCCGATCTAGACCTAATTTGACCTCTGGAGGTCAAACCATTGACCTGAGCACTAAAACATGCGAAGTAATTTCTTACTGAATTCACGCGAGCTTTCTATTGCACTTTGCAGATTTGCGCTAACGCCCATATTTTCGGAGTTAGAGGGGGCCATCGATGGCCCCCCGGTGGGGCGAAGGTGGCGCCGGACCCCCGGTGGGGCGCGGGTTAATCCAGCCAGCAAACCGTTAAAATGCTGTGAATTTTGCAAGATTTCTTTCAAATTTATGCCCAATTATAAATAACATTATAGGTTTACCCCTATCTATGGCTTGGTAATGTTATCATTCGATCACTGCTGGAGTAAATAAAAATGACGCAAAAAAGAGATTATTGGAAATTCATAACCTAATCCGGTGCTTGCTGTCATTATAACTGCATATATTTATGTATACGGAAAACATTTTAGTCGAATACGATTTACTATTATTATCTTTATTGCTATTGCTTGTTTTGGAGATGAATCAACAGAGCCAATACCCTCCATCACTTTATTCAGCGCTCATCCGTTTAAGCACATATCGCACATGGTATACGGCCACTAACCGAAGATGGACACGTGACTGTCTGGCATCCTTTTTCTCTGGCAGCGGGCAGTACCACCACCCCGCCCGGCGGCGCCGCCCCGCGCCCGCCGTCGCTTACGACGGGGCACGGTGCCAGGCTCGTCGCTGCCGACGCCGAGGGTCAACGACCAGCAGCGGCGACCCACAGAGCGGCCGGCAACCCCCGCGGCGGCGGGTGGTGATGCCGACAGCCACTCTGACACCCTCGCCGGCCCAGACAACCACTGAAGCCGCAGAACGGACTGCACCCAAACACGCCAGCATCCGCAGGAAAAACACAGTTTTCTGGAACGGTTAGGTGTGCTGCACCGAACTTTCTCTAGCTCTGTTCAGAGATATTGGCAACAAATTACTGGGGATGTATTCAGCCGTTCTTCTAGTTTTTTTCTGTGCTAGCAATGCTCCACAGTTTGCGATAACCATAGGCGGATTTAGGAGGAGCAAGTGGGGTATGTGCCCCCCCCTCGATCGACCAATGACGCCCTCTGAAATAGCCACGGTGCCCCCTGAGATGCCGCTTCCCCCCACCCCCAGGATGCGAGCTTCGGCACCCCTGTGATAGAATTTGGCACCCAAACCTGACACCCCATGCCCCGGGCGGCGCTCCCTGACCATGTGCTCCCCAGATCAGAGTTCCTGGATCTGCCTATGGCGATAATAAGGAATTTATTTGATAAGCGGGTGCTCTCATATGCGCCTTTTTATTTATTCTTGTATTGCCTCTGCACTCCGCACTGCAAGAGGAGCCCGATCCAAGACGAAACGAACCAACTCCACGCATGCTCACAAACCGCCTCCGGCAACGCCACCGCTTCTACGCACCAGCCGGCAGCCGTGCGGTGCCCCGCAGGCACACAGGCCTACTGCCGGGGGAGGAGAGTCGCCAGCCAACAGAGCCAGCAGTCCAGCCACGCCGCGGGCGTCCAGGGCTTACCAGGACCCACCACCAGCGTCCAGTCCGGCACCAGCGCGCGGCGCAGCACCAGGACCAACTGCCACCAGCACCAGGGCCAACTGCCACCAGCACCAGGGCCAACTGCCACCAGCAGCGGCGCAGCACCAGGACCAACTGTCACTAGCACCATGACCAACTGCCACCAGCACCAGGGCCAACTGCCACCAGCACGCGGTGCAGCACCAGGACCAACTGCCGAATTTAATCACGGAAAATTCAGCTCTGCTTGTGTTCGCCACAAATCCAGTGATATTACTTTTCAAACAGAAACACAGGAAAAAACCCAAAACTGAGCACAAATGAGGAATGTTCTGCGAGTATCTGAGAGAGATTACTAACACACTGAGCTCCAAAATCATACTAAAACATTAGGGCTCGAAAGCAGCCGCTGAGAAAGTTGATTTGGAAGCCCTTGACTCGCTATATATCTTGACTCACTCGCTATGAAGTATGTCCCTATTGCTCAGATCCAGGTGAGTGCCAGCCGTATCTTGTCGCTGTTTCTCCAAAATGTGAAGTAAGTCCATTTGCACTTTGAACTAAAATGATGCCATCTACATGGGAACAAGTGTCCCCTCGCGATATTTAAAGGAGCGCAACGATATATATATATATATATATTTACTATTTCCAAGAAACCCTTGCAACAGGAAAATAGTTAGCGACGTCATATAACTCTGGCAGTTGGTTCGTCGATAATCCCCCAAATGATGATTTTGTACAGCTATATCTGGCCGGGTCATCTCGAACCAGACGTATTCACCGCTGCAGAGTGCGTGCCAACTGTCCCTCATACAAGTGCTGCTCGCCAAGCGACAGCTGTTCTGTCCGCGAACACGGTAATCGCTCTGGTCAAGTTCCGTGAACACGACATCTTATGGCAATTTCTCTTAACGTCAGCTTTAACCAGCTATCATCTGCATTTTTCCAAAAGCAGACCTCATTCCCCCCTGCTGTTTGTTCATAGTCAGACTGACTGAGTTGTTCTCAGCCTCCCGGAGGAGGTATTTTACTTCCCTTGGTAGTCGGTTGCCCGAATATTCTCTGTTTCCTACCATTATTCCAAGAACGGATCATCCAATATCCTCACCGAGCTGTGCTTATTTACACTTTTGCAAGGAAGGCAATGAGTAAGCATAAAGTATGTATTATCGTAAAACTGACATTATAAATCCTCCGGTATCTGTTGGATCTTGGCACACCCTTCGACCACAAAAATGCCACCCCTCACGCAAAGCGCTCCTTCAGCTGCCAAGATAGCTGTCCTGACTTGTACGGCAGAAAGAATACAGTTGGCATTACACACCGCTCGCTTCGCTGTAGCAAAAACATGGCTGGTGAGGCTTCAACCTACAAAGGACCCGCCCGAACGGAGGTTTTTGCTCCGATAGTAATTTTGCGGGTGTGCAAAAATTACACCCGCGTACACGCGGCGGGTTTTTATCTACCAAAAACCAGCTCAATCAGCCCAGTGGGGTCAGTCTGGCTGTAACCCGGGAAAACGTGTCCTTCTGGATACATGTACCATGCAGGGTTATACAATCCCAAAAATGGCCTCCTCTCGTGTCGAGAACTCGTGTTGGAATTTTACGGAGCTTCAGTCTGTGACGTTGCATCGTTACGTTGAAGTTGCATGATTGCCAAACAAGGTGCCTATGGTCCGTCTATTCGGGCCATCTTACGCGTGAAGTAATTTTACCCAGAGATTTGCGGTCAACGCAAGCTGAAAGACGTCAGGACAGCGGCAGAGATGGATCAAAGGGGGGGGGAAGGCGCAGCCACTCCTTCCAGGGCCCAGAAGCCGCCCCCTATCAATTTCGGTCGCCGAAGGCGCCCAAAATTATGTACAGCTTGTGTACGTGGGGTGACGCCCTTAGGGGCATCGCGGGACCGAAGGTGATTGCTCGAGCGCCTATTTGCTGCTCCGGAACGGAAGACCCCTGACAGTGAATGATTTTGTGACGTGTGCACGTGCAAAACTCGCACCTTCTTGTGTTCAGTTCATAAAACTGCCACAGAACAATTCGGCAGAAAATGACAAATTTGCATCTCCGGAACAGAAGACCCCCGATAGAGACTAGCTTTGTCACGTGAGAACGTACAGGTTGTGCACGAACAGTGAATGCGACACTCAAACGCAAAGGAAGCCACTTGAAGCTGGCCCGTTCCACTTGAGCTACTCCTGATTTTAAATCAGTTGCCTGGCATACCATCAGACGCCACACTTTAAGGTGAGCCGCCCTCATAGAATTTTGGCCGCACTCTATTTTGTGGTTGCGGGCCCCTAACCCACGATTGGAAGTCCTTTTTTAGCCCTAGGGCACCCAACTGCAACGTGGACCGCCCTCGTCCACCTTTCGTCACCTCCTCTTCTACATGATTGCTCCCTCATCTTCATTATTGGCCGGTCTTGTGCAGCCGTTGAGCGTCCCATTTCAACGTTTACCGCCCTTGCTAACCTTTGGCTGCCCTCCGTTTTGTGGGAACAGCGCTTCGTTTTCACGATCGACTGCCCTTTTCCAGCCCTAGGGCGTTCATCTGCAACAGGGACCGCTCCCAGCGTTCAGTGGTAAGAGATGCCTTGAGTTCGCTTTGTGTATGCTTTGGGTATCGATCGGTACCATATTTTGCTCTGCTGCAACTCAGGATACCCCTAGGTACACTTTTGTCATTGTCCGCCCGTCATGCGGTTGTGTTGTTTCTTGCAACGGGTGCATTCCACGATGTAGTATGGCGGGCTGGTAATTTTTTCTCTCCAAATGAAGCAGTGTTTGTGCACGTTGACTAATATCTTTTATATTTATGTTCAAGAATATTCCGAATTTACATATGACTCTGTGTGGATGCTCTTTTAGAACTCTTTTAGTCAGTTACTTATCTCGCCCAGATGCTTTTTTCTCTGTGCCACTAAAGCAAAGTGGCGTCCAAACTACAAAGAACGGAGATGAGGTGGCTTAGTGGTAAGCACCTTTGTCTTCTAAGCCACCGGTCCCGGGTTCAAGTCCCGGCGGAGCCTCTGAATAAGTCGAACTGATCCCCAAAATCCCTTCCAACAGGGTGAGAGTTGGCGATGCCGTATGACCCTGGCAGTTAGTGCGTCGTTAAACCCCAACAATTATTATTAAACTACAAAGAACAGTTCCTACGCCAGCTTTGTGAAAGTTGAAAGCTCAGCAGGAAGCACGAACGAAATTTTGTTTGCGCCCCCTCAAATGTCTAAATCCCAAAAGGGTTCATCCTCATGTGAAATATTTTGGAATTATCACCATGCGCTCTGGGCATACCAGGTATGGACATAGGGGGCAGAAATTGATCATAAAAATATCCAAAAGCCGTCTTTCTGTGATGTCAATTTCAGAATGTATTCCTGGCAGAAGTGCCCTATTGAACTTTTTGACGATGCATACTTTGGGAAATTATATTTTCCCTGACGCCGCTTTTTAGTCGGCACTGCTCTAAACAGGATCGCCAAACAGCCAAAATCAGTGTCGCAAAGACGCCATCCGGGACATCAAATGCCGCCCCCAACATGGTAGATTGGTCCATTTTGACCCACTGTGGCGTCAAGGGTCAACGGATATGATTTAAACTTGAATCCACTGTAGAAGACGGTAAGGCGCTTCCAGCGCTGTTTTTAAATTTCGCCGTATCTCTTCTGGTTCCTGAGATCCAGGTGACGTCCGATCGAACCCCCCAGCTGATGGTGGGTACGAAAAGAGCCCGGACGGTGTCGGGTTAAGTTGTATATTTTTTTAGAAAGCAATCACCTAAATACAATTTCGGCAACAAACAGCAACATAAACGCTAAATGCGGAAGCAGCAATTAAGATTTGATGATACGATTTGAAAGCCTCATTAAAATTTCACAGCTTGATGCATACTGTTCTCACTTCAGATGCTGCAGACTTTTTTAGAGGCGTTAGCCAGGCAGCGAGGATCTCGTTGCCAACTATGCATTCAAGCTACAGTAGTTAGAGAGGGAAATAAAGGGAGAGAGAGAGAGAGAGAGAGAGAGAGAGAGGGGCGCGGCGTTTAGTACAATGGTTTTCCCCCGAAAAAATATTGTGCTAAGGAATCCTGAATGCTGCTCCTTTTAGCAACAGACGCGAGCATTGTTTCGGCTGTCGTTGGAGAAGGCCAGCGCTGGTGTTGTTGGCTCCACTCTGTAACTCTGTATCATCAATCAGTCGTAGCGGCGCTCCAAATGTAGCCCCTGGTCACGAGCCGCCATGTTGGGACGTCACCGCGGCGCCAAAAGTCATTTTACCTATCTTCAACATTGAAAACTTTACCAAGGTTGGAAGTGTGTTGTTAGCCCCCCAAGCGCAAAAGGCACTGTTTGCTGGCAGCTGGCTGCTCTCCTCCCCGGCAGTAGGCCTGTGTGCCTGCGGGGCACCGCATGGCTGCCGGCTGGTGCGCAAACCAAGATTTGCAGTCTCGTTGTTTTTGTCCCAGAAAATGAGCCTAATCTTTTGGAGTTTATAATGATTCATGTCTTATTTGCCATTGAAAACATACTAGAAAGCAGAGAAGGAGATTTCCTCCATATGCTTGAAGTTTTTTGGACATTCCAAAGACGAAATCAATTCACTTCATATCACTGATACCATACCTATTATAGGAATAAGGGAGTTTCGAGCTCAGACAATTTAACAATAGCGTAAAGTGTTGCGATGGCGATTTGCTTCTAGTACCTAAATAGGCGACGTATTAACTATAGCTATCTTAAGAAATGTGGAGTTAGGATGTTTTGAAACAGAGTAAGGTCCTGTTTTCACATGTGTTATTGTTACTAAACATAAATATGATGCATTTTATCAATTATTTGTACATCGAAAACCGAAACATTACCTAGCTACGGCGGCTTCTCTTTCGCCAGCGTACACTGTGTTAAAGGTATCTAGCTCCGAATGGACCGGCATGACTGTCGGTGACCATGCCAACCAGGCTGAAGCACGTTACACGTATGACCTCACGGAGTGGCCCAATGGCTGGATGATCTGTCACAGTTGAGGAGACGGCGCAGTCCACCGCGCGGATTACCTGCAGCCGGCAGCGTTCGCACGGGGGCTTAACAAAGGCCTACGCTTTGACTGTCCGGCCGTGAACCTCTGCAGATTTCAGGGCCACCCAGCACCCCCTTAATACGGCCAAGGCACTCTCAGCGCCACACAAAATCTCATTCCCAGACTTGAAAAAGCCTGGTTGAGTTCAAGGATGCGACATCCCATCGGGAGCTCATGCCGTGCTTGTGACTAAAATGTGTGTTTTGGTGCTGATGACTTGAGCTGTAATTGGGACATTACTTGTCTTCCACTGAAGACAAATAAATAAAGACACAAGGGTAAAGGTATACTATTTTGCTTTTGCTCTCTGTAAATCATAACAATGATATTATTCAGTAAGCAGAACATAGCAATACAATTCGGTTTTTAGGTTATCATAACAGTTTAATATAATTCTAAGATTAGGAGTTGTTAGTAACAGCAGCTGTAGGAAAATGGATCGCACCTTTCTTCTTCCTATTAATTCACATATCAAGTGATATCAGATAAGTGCACAAGCAAAACCTTTAAAGCTTGATATCGAGAGATTAGAATAGCGTATGAGGCGCTCAAGGACTGGCTTTAAGGTATGAATGCGTCATGTGGCTCGTTAAGTGCCGCTGAAGGGATATTTTTGGGTGATATTGTGGTTGCGTTTGGAGCTAATAATAAATGCTTTCTCTGCAATTAAGCACGATGGGGGTTGCATGGTGTGCTTGTCAGCGTGATCGCTTTCCGCATGGCTGGCTTGCGTTCAAATTCTAGCGAGGTCCTTTAGCATTGAGCAAGGTGCAATTTGATCCCCGATAATCCCTTCTAATGCAGAAAAATAGCTGAGTTTGTTGTGGCGGCCGTATTGCCGGCGAAGTCGGAACGTCGCCCCGAAAATGCAATGAACTGAAGATGGTATAGCTGGTCTTATTTTATATCGGTTACCCCGCTCTCCATGCCGTAAATGATACCACAGAGGTACTTCATTGAGCAGCTAACTGCCTCCAATGCCGCACATTATGCGCAGCAAAATATCCGACCCCGTGAAGACGCCGGCGTTTGGGATTTGTCTGCGGTCGTGCAGGCTCCCTTGCAGAATCATGCTGATCTGATCCGATATAAGGTGGGTCGCTGAACTTGACTCTGCAGCCTATCCAGGACCTCGGCTCCTTGAACAGAGAGGAAAGCCAAGAGGGAAAGTTTGCATTTTGCTTTTGGTTGTCGCAAGCTCCTACGCGGCTTACTGGCGCCAACAGCGATACACTGACTTCACTGCTCTCAAAGGAACTCAAGGCAGCAACTTTTTTCGATATGATTGAAGGCAGTGGCTGCGGAACGTTTTTGTCCAAGGTGGGGGAGGGAGGGGTACCTTCACTGGGGTCCATCTCGTCGGGGAGAATATGCGTAGGAGTCGCTTAAAGGAATGTGGCGCCTTGGTCGAATCCTGGAATTTAGTGTTATTAGGCGTACTTTTAGTCAAAATAATGCAACCACTCACGATGTCTCTGTAAAATTTACAATAAGCTCAATATTTGGTTTTAAAAATACTCCTCTAGAAAAGAAATAAATATCAGCCTGTGGATGATGTCACGATCTGGCAACTACTACCATACTGAAACGCTCCAAGGGCTTCGATTGGCTGATGCTCATCGTGACGTCAGCATATGTCGTCATACCAGTAGCTCACAACAATGGCCGTCGGCGACGGGGCTGAGGGGGTGGTGTCAGGTAGGTTTAGCTTTTTCTACGGAAATATCGAGTTCCAAGACAAATGAAATATGAAGTACCGGGTTTTCCGACCTGCTTTACAACTTCTATCTCAGTTAAAATCACGTTGTGAAGGTGCCACATTCCCTTTAAAGGTACATTTACAAAAATCATCGCGACTACATGGCACAATCATAAGTATGACAATTTTCCGAAGTCATCATTGACTTTAACAAGTGGGTACACATTTAGCATCCAGTAAAAATGATTAATCGCCGATTATTTACTATCCGATATAAGCAATGAGAGAGCACAGATCGATGCACCCGCCAGAACATGGTGGCAAATCTTGAGGAATGCATTCCCAGGCTAGGTCAGCAGATTGTGCAGCTGACGCTCCATCATTATCAGACCAGGGAACAGGAGCCTCACTTCAGACCTCAGAAGCAGACGGTGGGAGATGGTGAAGTGGTAGTGCAAGGGGGTTTTCGGAGAACTTTTCCTTTGTAGTTCAGGACGCTGCCCAAAATTTCCTTGGAATACTTCCCAGTGCACTTCCTTGCAGCTTCAGTTTTTTTGTGTACTGGAGGATAGACGGTGAGAAGCCTCACAAAAGTTACTGCGTGATTTCAGACTCTACAACACACAGCTCCGCTACACCACCTCAGTTCATGAATTTCTACAACGAAAATCAAGCACCATGTTCCTGAGCTGAAGAGAATACATTTTCCACTGACGGGTATTGTGCACAGTATAAGAACAAATAAGCTCTAAGTAAGGCGTGGTGCCTATACCTTACTTAGAGCAGGTCTGACGGCTAGAAGTGTTAAGCGAAAGCTTTCCTTCTCACCTTCTCGCAGAGAGGCGAACAAAACGTAAAAGAGATAATTGGGAGTCCTTTCCAACAAAACAATACGAGTATTCGAGCTGCGATCATCATATGCGAAATATATTGTTTGCAGTTTTGCCTATTTGGCAAAAAAGTGGAATGCCGTAAAAAATTGCATATGGTCTTTTTTAACTCTTATGTGTAGAAAGATAGTTATGCCATGAAACGACTGCAAAAACGTGGCAAAAGCTTCATACCTACAAATTGGACGTTTTGCTTGAATCGCATTGAATCAGATTTGTGCAACATCACCATATCACCATAATTTGGACGAGATGCCACATTAGTTCCTGCAGATATTAGCCTGCTTGCAGCCTTGTTGCACAACGGTACAAATGGCTGCCATGAACGAAACAAATCATTTACAGCAGCCTGATGCCCAGTGCGTGCCGACGAATTTGAAATTCGGACGGCTGGAGAGGAAAGAGGATCACCGTCATCTCACTCGTTCATGCTGCTCACCTGGGGTACCACACAGTTGTGTTGCTGGCCCTTGTTCGGCAGCAGGAATATTTTCCTCCTAAGTAAAATAAGCAAAAATCTTAAGTGCCTGTGGTAAATGCACAGCTGGAGGCTGTCTCGAGGCAGTGATGGAGGAGGCTCCAGTTCCCTAACACACCCCCGACCTCCGACTCCCGATGATGATGATGATGATGATGATGACCCCCACCCCCGAAATGAAGTCATGGATCCTCCGCTGGTTGGGCTGGTCTATATACCCTCTTGGGCCCGCTCTGTCATGGACTCTTAACACATCTCTATGGTGACTGGTGCTTACTCATGCGAAAATCATCTCCAAAACACATGACTGGGTTAACGCGCATCAGACGTTCTTGGGCGGAGCGGGTCACCTCTCCCAGCCCGCTGGCCGGTAGCTGTGCGCTTCGCCGCTTTATGGGCTGACATCGACCGAGATTACGCGCCGGTCACCGTCGACGCCACCGACGGGGGTGACCCCTCCCCCTTTTCGACCACGCCGACACGACGCAGCCGCTCGGCGGCTTTCGATCGAGCGAGCTGCGCAGCAGTGGCCTCCTACTCGCTGCGGCCGCCGGCGAGCTGCGAGTTCGACCACGCCAGCGCGTCTGCCGTGTATCGGAAGCGACGAGGCATCGACGCGCAGCGGAGCGTCGCAGTTTAGCCCTGCGAGACGAAACTGTCGGCGATGCCCCTGAAACCGGTAGATAATGCAACCGTGTGCTCTTGAGAGGTTTCAGAAGAAAGGACATGGCCAGGGCATGGCTGTAGCACGTCATTCTCTTTTGGCGTCGGCTACGTACACACTAGTGCCCGCTCAGGCTGGAAAAGGCCCTCGCCATTTTTCCCACCGGATCTGTAGGTGCACAGAATCGGTAACGGGCATGCAGGCATGTCAATGCCAAATGCACGGTTCTTGGCATCTGTCTCCCAAATGCCAGAATTCTGAAGCTCGTTGAATGTGGCTCCAACCATCTGGCTTAATAAAAGGCTGTTTTTATACAGACCAGGGCTTCAAGCACCTTCCTCCGCATATCCTTACTAGCAGCACTGTACCCTGGATAAGCTAAAGAATCCCGGTGTGCTGTGCTATGGCTCTTCCAGTGCCAACCAGTCCTGTGTGATCTGGGAGGAGCCGGCTGTGCTGTGCCGCCCCGTCCTCTGTGATCTGGGAGGAGCTGACTGTGCTGTCCTCTGTGATCTGTGAGGAGCCGGCTGTGCTGGGATGCCCCGTCCTCTGTGATCTGTGATCTGGGAGGAGCCGGCTGTGCTGTGCTGCCCCGCCCTCTATGATCTGTGATCTGGGAGGAGCCGGCTGTGCTGTGCTGTCCCGTCCTCTGTGATCTGTGATCTGTGAGGGATCGGCTATGCTGTGCCGTGGCTCTGCCAGTGCCGACCTGTCCTCTGTGATCTGGGAGGGGTCGGCTATGCTGTGCCGTGGCTCTGCCAGTGCCGGCCCGTCCTCTGGGATCTGGGAGGAGCCGGCGGTGCTGTGCCGGCCCGTCCTCTGTGATCTGTGATCTGGGAGGAGCCGGCTGTGCCGTCGTTCTCCCACCGCGGCGCGGCGGGTCTGCGGGACGGCCTGCCGAGGCTGTCGACCGGGCGACCGCCTGTTTTTGCCCGGGGTACCGTTACACGGGGAGTCGACGGCGGGAGCCCAACATGGCCCGCGCTTTGTAACGCCACAACATACCCAACCTTCCAACCATTTGTGTGTGTTATTGTTTGAAAGGGTTTATGAGGGATAAAATACTGGAATCGAATTTTCGGTGGACGATCACTCCTGCATTTGAAATGTTGAAGTTTGCGCATTTGTCTCGTATTTTTCTTGCATTGAATGACTTTCTAAACGGTGGCTATCTCTCTGTCATACATCTATTCTACAACGGCTCTGAAATTTTCGACCCCATGCATGCTCTGCGTGTGGTGAGCGCGGAGCCCGCCGCATTTTGGCTGGCGCCGTCGTCGGTGGCGGCGCGCGGTGGTGCTGCGGCGGAGAGCCCGCGCGTATGTTTACCTGCCTCGCCACAACGGCAGGGGAAGGTGACGGTTGGGAATCCACCGCGCGTCACTGACAGCGCGAAACAGCACACTTCCACCGCCACGAAAGCGATAATGCCATGTGTGCGACACGGGCAGAGAGTGAGGGGGAGAAAACGAGAGGGAGAGGCTGGGAGGAGGAAAGGGAAAGAGAGTGTAAACAGAATAGAGGAACATGCAGGTGATGCTGGGCCCGTTTGTCATTTAAAAGCGGCTGCCAAATGTGAGCCGCGTGTATAATCATAACCAGAGGTAAACAAGCCTAATATTGTGAACGTAGTTGGAACAAATCTGGGGTAACCAAACCATTACATATTTAAAAAATGTGACCTTTTGTTTGAAGTGCAAGTAATTCTTTCAGTATAGTATGAAGTGATTGAAGTTGGAAGTGCAAATAACTCCTTCAGTATGGTATGATGCAGGCATCGGCAAAATCGCGGGAAAAAATGATTTAAATTAAAATCCACAATCCTCGGACCAACATAGATTTAAGTCCAATACTAAATCCTCCTTTATGAAAAAATTCAACTCCAATCCGCAATCCTCAATTTAGGTATGCTGATACTTTCAACTGCTGAAAGTAAGTGTTAAGTACCTATCCTAAGCGATTCTCAGTAAACATGTTCTCTGCTTTATAGCTGTGTTAGATGGGGAAACAAACTTGGTCAGGGGACAGAAATGGAAATGCAAGTTAAGGGAACGAATGCTGATCACGGTGAAATTTCGCGTCACTGGATGACAGATGAGTATGGTACCAGTGTCACTGGCAATTTGTTTTCCCCTTAGGGCGGGGACTATGACATGAAGGTGCAGAGGGCGCCGTTGGTGCATTGGGGACGCATGAAAGTACACTCTTATGTAGGGTGTCAATCTTGGCTGGTGCAATGAGCTGCAGGGGCATCTGTGGGGCTGTAAAGGAACCCAGCAAAACGTCATGGGCGCGTCCGTATAATAAAAATACGCATTTATTGTGCAAAATGGCGGACACCATTGATGCAGCGCGGGGACACCTAGAAGGAGCGGTGGGGCGCTTTTCAAGCGAGGGAGGCTCCAACGAAACGCCGCGGCATGGGTGTGTCGGCGTGACAACAAGGGGTCACTGATGGAAGCTAATTGAAACAGGCTGTGATAAAACTCGGAGGGCGTTCGTAGTGAGGTGCACGAGGTCTCAGGCACACCAGAGTGACGGATACAGCTCATGGGGGAGGAGTACGGATTCCGGAGTTAGAGGTGCCGGTGATAGGTGCCGGTAAGTTTACACCAAATCTGTTTATTGTAACAAAAATGTTAAGAAATATTCTTGATGTCGTAGACTAAAACTTTGAAAACCTATGGTTTATAACACGCAAACATCGGCTGTAAGACATAGAACATCGACTGTAATGATTGGCACAAAAATGGTCCGTTTTACGTCCCACGTATTTGCGATTTTTCTGCGAACTTTTGAAAGTAAAACCGACAGGATAACACCTTTTCCAGTTGTGCATGTGTCTGTACCGAAGCTAGTCAGCTATACTGCCCTAGGAGGTTCCGGTCAGATATTTGGATGGTGAAAGTGAATTTATCGATTTCATCGAAAGATTAAAATATATTTAGGTCCACGGGAAGTATGAAACCACCCGTAGGTATTACGCTGACTCGACCAATGCGCCAATGCAATAATTACTTGTCATGGGAATATCATATGATTCATGTAGGTCATATAGTCCAGATAGGAAGGTCATGCATTGTGGGGAGCAAGACAGAAATTGAAAGGTGGAGCTATGTTGGCAGTTTATTTCGTAAACTTTCGATCTAGTATGGAATTTGGTTCTGCCATTTCGGTCAGTGCTGCCGAGACGCACTTAGGCTCGACAAAACTAAAAAAAGTTCTTATCTGGCTTGCATTTGTTTCGGCCAGAGATCCAGCGCTGCATGCGAATGATGATCTGGCACCATTCAAAATTACCAGTTTGGCCAACAGTTTCAATAAGTTCACTAAAGTACCCTATTTCCACACAGTTTTGTCAGGCAAAATTGGCTCCGGCCTCCTGCTCGGAAGCTTCCCACTTCAAGCCCCGTCCAGAAATACGCGGCCAATATATAATTATTCTTTTCAACATGTTAGATCGCACATTCGGGATTATATTAAGCAGCCCACTTTGCACTGATTAATGACTGCGGCTTTTTAAGCATACGATTTCGCCCGTAATTTGTTACTTCTAGCGCTTCCGTCTATTTTTTTCGTGAGATATCACTTCATCCTGTACCTAAAAATTCAGTGCATCTTATTTCGCCAATATTTGACCTCAAATGACATAACCTGTCATTAAATTATGCATACCTGTTGCTCATGAAATCGTAGCAAACAAAAAAACGTTATGATACATATCTCCCTAACATATATAAGAATATAACAGGAGTTCTGATGCTAAACATGATCCTAGCTGCACTTCACCGCTGAAAAATTCGTGCTTTATCAGGCCGCACAACTTGAAGGCGGTGTTGTTATTCCGACCTTAGCGAAGGTCTAATTAGGTAATATTTCACATATGGTCAAGGAAAACATGTTGGGCTCGATGCAATGGCAGACACGGGGCTAGGGGATTCAGCTCCCCCGAAATGTCTGAGTGCGTATAGGTAAGGCATAGGTGGAGGTTGATCCGAATAGCCCCCCCGAAATGAAGTCTGGATCCGCCACTGTCTCGACGTGTTCCTCAGGAAGGGTGCGATCAGGCCTCAAATAGGTATAGTTTTACAGCTTGCTACTCAGGGGTGGAAAAACCCACCAACTCACCAACCACGGATAGCGACAGACCCTGAACACTGAAACCATAAAGTGCGACAAAAATATATATACAAAACCCGAACCATTCCGGCTTGATAAATAAAGAATCCCAGGAAGGTTTGAAAGAAAAAAGCTCACTCCGACAGCTTTGTCACCGTGACTGCGTTATTGACAGGGCTATTACATGATATTACCGAGATAGCGCAAATTAGCCGTCTCCTTTGAATTCAGGGTTGAGGTATAGATCATTTGATAAAATTAATCCTAATGTTTAGGGATTTGTACAATTTGTCGCATTATTTGTGCTTCAGTAGCTGCGTATTTCTAAAGTTAAAAGTGACAGCTTTCGGTATTAGACATTTGGTTGGCGACAGGTTCGGTGATTTTTCCTCCCCTCTTGCTACTGCATACTTGAGCCCGTCCCGTTTGACATTTTATGACCACTGCAAAATCAAATGGTGCAACTTGCTGAGCCGATATGCCTGTTTGGCATTTTGTTGCCCTAATTTATTATCACTTCTATCACGTGAGCCGTCTTAAGCTTAAAAACGCAAAGCCATTTCGTCGTTGATTGAAAGTTGTGCTGGTAGATTTGTTCGCGGTTCGACACCAGTCCATGGTTGAATCTGACTTACTGGCTTATTCCCTTAACATATACCTAGTATTAGTCGATCCTCTCCTGGCCATATTATGGTTCAGGATTGACTCACGTGCTTAGTCCCATAGTACAGTCAGAATAACCAACCTGCTGATGTCCTAATAAGTTGGACCTGAGTTGGCTCAGAATTGTTTTAGAAATTTACCGCATTGCACTTCTTCTTTCTTAACTTTCACTTCTATCTTCACAGGGCCTGTGGATGCCATTATATTAATCGGCATGACCAAACATTCAAAATCACAACACTCAGAATCGCACACATGCACTCAGTTGTCAACTACACCATGCAGTCACAGTCGAGGCTCCTGAGCATCGGCAATAACCCTCAATATCCGCTATAGTCTCATGCGACTGACGAAAATATTAACGGGATCACGAAACCCTGCCCAATTTTTGGCGACTGGTTTTTCCTGTACTGGCACTGTTTTATATAGTGCGTATGGTTTCCGAACATCAGACTGGTTTATGAGTCAATTTTTCTCAATGTTGACTCGGTCTCACTGACTAATTGAATCCAATCAGAAGCGTGTCGATGTATTTTTGATGTATTTAATTTGATTAATTCGTGTCTACTCAATCACTGAAAGAGCTGTGGCGAGACAATCTGACTACATGTAGAAAAATCAGTCAGAATTAAGTTAATCCACTGAACATAAATTCGTCAGGCAACTTGTACCTTAAGAAGAAAAACAAACTTTGAAGATAAAATTTGCGCATTGGTCTTATCGACAGAAAATTAGGGCTGCTGTGAGCTCACTGTTGCCAGTCAAGTCACAGGAGCACAGAACAAGGGATTCAATTGTAGTTTTTACAAATGATGTAAATGGTGTAAATGATGTAAATGGTGTCAGTGGTACAAATTATGGTCCCTGCAAGAATACGCATCTCTCATAATTTCCAGGTTTATCATTCGCATAATAAGAGGTGACGAAGCAAAAGGATCGAAACAGTTATTCTCACGTGCCTCGCCCTTCAAAGAACAAATTATTCGAAGGAATTAGTGAAACTAATTCTCAATTTAAATTGTTCTATACTGGATAGTATTTTATGTCACTGACGAAGATATTTAGGATCAAGTTTTGTGATGTTTGTGATATCAATGACTTCATTGGCGAACGCGGGGGGGGGCATTCCGGTCATGCCCCCCAAAGCGCTGGAGGGGGCCAAATTATCTTTTGCCCCCCCAAACGCCGGAGAATTTTTTGAAAAAAGGTGTTTACACTAAGTCTGCAGAGCAAAAAAATCTTCGCTCCCACCCCACCCCACCCCCTCCCCGAGAGCGATCATGTACTTGGAGAGGTAGCTTATACTAGGTCTGTCGAGCACTGAAAAAAGGTGTTAACACTAGGTCTGTAGAGCAAAAACTTCGCTCCCACCCCCCCTCCCCCCAGGAGGAGAAGCAGACATGAGTTTGGCCCCCAAAACTCCGGTCTGCGTCCGCCCCTGAATGACTTTGGATGTGTGAGCGTTCGTTTTTAACACCAAGAACATGTTGTTATCCCGGGGTCATTTTCTTTCTGGGGACCTCTAATATTGTGTTCCACGATGACTCTATTAACGGCAAAACATTTGTAAAATCCTACGAAGCGGCTTTGATTTATCTAAGATAGCATATTTTTTGCTACAGGATACTGCGTCATCCTTAATCAGGCCAAGGCACATGACTGAAAATGTATCCAGTTAATGGCCCAGTTTGTCCTGAACACACACTGGATTGCAGCAGGATAAGGTAAAATACACCCAGACACAGCACTAACTGCACACTTACACTCAACTTCGTGATGGTGCATTTTCGCTACTGCAGAGCACACCAAGAACTTTACCTCCTTGCGGTTTCGTGGATCGGTCGTTAAATGACTTAAAAACGACAAGAGCTGGTACACCTAGCGCTTTCGATCTCTCATCAGGGCATAATAGGGCTCTACTATCAAAAATGGGACCCTAGAGGACTTAACATGTACACTACAACCTGGGAAAAGCCAATGAAAGTTTGGAGGCAAAGCACGAACTAACTCGGGGTACAGTTCTGAACGAAACTTATGCTGGTGGGCCTCGGATCAGCAACTACAACTTGGCATCACTCCTAACGGAGTTACCTGCACCTCAAAAACCCAGTGGACTTTTTATGCCGCGCATTTTCCAGATAGATTGCAGAAAATAACTTCTATATGGTTTGATATATATATATATATATATATATATATATATATATATATATATATATATATATTAAGCTGTTAAAAAGCAGAAGAAAGCTTTGCCCGTCGAGGAAGACCTCTCACTTTACTTGTACTGAGGACTGTAGGTACTTACATGCTCTCCAGCCTAAGACATCATACAAATATGTATCTGTTTATCAGAGCCAAGCAGTTTGGTCTGCTTGTTTTCCTTGCACATGCAGCTCAATGGCTCTGAGACCAAATGTGTGGTCGAATGCGAGTGCCGAGGCACCAATTTGTCACTTGCAAACATGAATGGTACCACTGGGGGAATCCTGGGGGAGTACAATTCCCCCAATTCCCGGTTTTGCCTGATTTTCTGTAGAAAAAAATTATATTCGTGATTTTGGGTCTCGTTGCACCCCCCCTCTCCCCGTTCACCAACATCCAATGTAGACCTGCCGCTGGATGGCAATGAACAACACAATGACGGTTTACACGGCATGTCCGTGTGCTACAGAAAGAGGCGGTCATCGATATCGATTTTGCACGCCAAAATTGGAAGTGCCACGGAACAGTTCTTACTTGAAAGCGTACAAACGTAGAAAAGGCAGGGTGTGGGAGCTTTGCCCCCATGTTCATATTTTTGTCCATTGACAGTACCACGCAGCATAGAAGGAAATGAACTGTCAATATCCCTTTGCCCCATCTCCAACCCCTCCAAATTTCAAACGTTCCTACGCCTATGAAACTCCTGTCCATGTATCGATCTGTAACCGCTAGAGGAAATGACACTTGAGCTAAGTTTACCCAGCGAGAACCTCATTGAATATTTCAACATCTCGTCGAAAAGCGCGTGATGGCCGCTGCCGCCGCCGCCGCCGCCATCGCCGCCACCCTCCGCCGAGCTGCAGCGCTTTTTGTGCGGCTCTCTCGCTGCTCGCTATCTGCGTCGTGGCGCCACAGCGACACTCGCTTGCTCGCTCGTGCCGAACCGTCGCGCCGCCGAAAGTGAAACTGCTGTCGCCGCCGCGGCGGCGGCGTCGGTCGGAGCCGCCCGCCACGCCGTCGTATATTTGCGGCATGTTTTGGCTCAGTGTCGCTGCGCCACGTGAGGCGGCTGTCACGTCCCCTCTTCCGGATCCTGCAGACGGGCAGTGCGGCCCGCCAGTGCCACACCTGCCCTGGCTGTCCCCTCTCCCTTTGACAGTGCCATCTGGGGCAGAAGCAGCCACCTTTGTGCCGGCACGCGGCAGCGGCAGCGAATGCTCAGCGGGGAAAACAGTCAACAGGCAGATTTAGAGGCCAGGGACGAAAATAGTGGCCGCAAAGGATGTTGTGAGCGGGACGGCCGTGCCCGCTGGTTGTGTTCCGCCGGTACGGCCGGGCAGGGCCGTGAGGAGAGCCGGCTCAAGTGCGTTTCACTTTCGAATCAGGCGAAGAACAATTGAGAGCTATCCCTGAGGTACTGTCAGTGAAAGTTTGTGAATCAGAAGCGAAAGTTCTAGGTCAAGCAGCGTTTGTTGCCCTCAATGTAGCTTACGAAATATTAACTAGGTGAATGGTGCGCCTTAGAAATGTTTGACGGAACGAGCTGAGAGAGCCAGTTAGTGTTTGCTAGTTAGGCTTTTTATGTTGGAAGCTACTTTCTTTCCGCATAGTGTCTTTTGGCGGCTTTGTTTTAAATGGCCACTACATACTTCAACGTGTATGTCTATCAGTCTTCTGGCGCGAGACGATCCGGTCGCCGAAGCGCGCTAAAACCCTAAACAGCAACAACAGGTAAACGGAGTTGGGAAACAGAGGCCGTCACAGGCTAGCTTAAAGGACTATCTGAGCGGGGTAGCAAACAACGAGCTTGAATGCTAGCTCATCCCTTTTCTGGAAAGCCAGTCGCTTGACACTCTGACTAGATGCTCCTTTTAGTCAATATATTCCCGTCAAGTCAGTTCGTTTGCACCCCGAAACTGTCAGAGCATCAGCCGTTTGGAAGTGAAAGTTGCTGGTTGTGTCCAGCATTGACGTGTGATTTTTGTCTTCAATTTAGAGCAAAACATGTAACGGGGGTGTTTTACTAAAACATGTAAGGAGCAACGGGTCGGGTAGTTCGTTATCTACACTCATTCTAATGCGAACGATTCATTTTCAGGCTTTTCTGCACATCATCGACTTGATGAAGATGTAATCTAACTACGTTGCTGTCGATATTCTGAATGACAACAAATGCTCGGATTTAACGAGTTAACAATCACAGGCCTCTAGTATGCCGCCAGCTCGCTCATTCGGAGAAAGGGAATGTAGTGGCGATAGGAACTGTGTCCGGCTTCGACGCTGATAACCCGGGTTCGAATCCCGGTTGGGTATTCTGTATGTCTTTCTCCCAAGTATGTTCTTCAACTGCCCTGGGCCTTCTGATCCCTATAATAGCTTCTAAAACAGGGTGAGAGTTGTCCATGCCATATGAACTCAGCATCCGGTACGTCGTTCGTAAAACCCCGTGGCGTACGTTCAATGCGGGGACTGCGGAGGGCAGATCGTACTATGGTCAGGGAACGGACCAGGACAAAGACTGCAACTCGCGCAACAATCAGGGGCTCAGAGTGTGGTCACCTAACCTCACTCTGGATCGAGTGTAGAAGCAGACCATTTTTTTGCTGAAATTCTTTGAAAGGCTTATGCTTTAAAGAAGCGGAATTTTTGCTGAAATTCTTTGAAGGTTTATGCTTTGAAGAAGCGGAAATAAATAGTAAATGAATTAATATTCAAGTAGCGTGCCGGAAACAAATCCTGATGGACTTCTGCTTCCAGCCGGATATAATATTTTTATGTCTTAGCCAGTCACCTTAAACTTATTTTGCTACCTGCTCAGAACCTGCAGCCAACCAGTTGCGTGTGTGTGAATCACAGGACAAAGTGGTTTCTCCTATTTTTGACAGGCACTTGATATGGTGGCACAATTTTCGTTTATAGTCCGATATTTTACAATTAACTCTTGTTTGTGCATATATTGACATATCACGAGCGCGCCATGATTATTCAAGTGATTTACCAGCATGACCGAAATACAAAACTGGCTATATCTAACCACGTGTAGACAAGCATGCAGTTGCACTTTTGCACTGGATTCACCTTCTCCTGTATTTGCGAACTCTTTAAACACTTCGAGTCACATTTAGCATTAGCAGCTAAAGTGCCCGAAAACTCCAAACACATCGTGCAACGAGAGGAGAGTCGCCAAGCATTTCTTTCCATGGGGCCAAATTCTAAGGAAGCCTATGAGGGGTCAGATACTCAGTTTATATATAGGTATATATATATATATATATATATATATATATGTGTGTGTGTGTGTGTGTTTCGTTAAAAATGAGGGAGAACTTGGCGTTCGTTCTTTTTGAGTTAAGAGACTCAAGCTTGCGAATTAAGCGTCTATCGTCTTGGTCAAATTGATGCAGAATTGAACTAAAGGCCATAGCATGCGACGTTTCATTATTACGAACAACATCTTCAGGTGATATCTTAAGTGATACATACAACACTAAAGTGATACATATATAGTGATAATAAAAGCAAAATACAGTTCAAAACACTCATTGTCTCGGATCGAAAACGGTTAAGACTTCTTTGAATCAGTGGTTTAGAAATTTGAATTAAATCGCACGAAATCAAACGGAGGGCGGTTATCAGAATAAAAATATTTATCAATGAACATTTTCCAGTGCGGCATAATTATCGATGGATCAGAACATTGAATACTAGCCTAACGTCGTTGCCCATAAAAGTCCCCAACACTATCACATTATAACCTCGACCCAAGAGGGGCACTGTCAAAGGCAGATAGCGCTGAGGCGATGTTCATCTGCCTATTGATTGTAGGATTGATGTCCCTGATATAAACTGCCTCCAGCACTTGGAGCCTTTTCTTATCATGGCATCTAGCTAGGATTTCCGTGTTTTGGACCAACAGGTCTCTGGTTAGTCGTTCCCCGTGTGAGCGGCGCATGTGCTTTTCTGGAGCTCCATCTTGCAGGTGCATGGTTAATCTTCTCGAAAGCGTCGTGGTCGAGAAAAACCTGCTCCCAAACTATACTAACTTTAACGGAGAGCGAGAGCGAGAGAGAGAGAGAGAGAGAGAGAGAGAGAGGGAGAGGGAGAGGGAGAGGGAGAGGGAGAGAGAGAGAGAGAGACAGACATATATATATATATATAAATACACATATTTATGTATATATGTATTTACCTAGAGTTAGAAAGACATCCGTTTGGAGGCGTGTAAAGCCGATGGTGATGTACGTACATTATAGCCAACTTTCGATAATCCAGGTCAATATCTTCAAGGTCAAACATGGTCGTAAATGTAAGATCTGGGTCGTCCTGGTGACCTCTTGGTTGGGAAATACCGTGATTTTGCTAAAAGGCCAAAAATGCACTAATAGCGGGCTAGGGTCATAGAGGTAAGGTCCCACATAATGTTCTCTGAAATTTTGAGGACAAAGTAATTTCAGGTCTCTGGCCTATGACGTAACAAGGTGGCATATTTCCAATAATGTACAATAAATCTGGCTCTATAGCAGGCTTTATGTGGGAGACGAGTGGCTGGCCTTAAGAAAAGACATTTAACATTGACCTTGACATTGACTAACATTAATCATGGAGTTAGCGCATAACATACGCCATACTAAAGAATGCCGTCTTACCGGAACACTGAGGTAAATGACCTTGAACTGAGACCTTTGACCTTGACCTTGATTTCATATGGGATACCCTTGACATCTAGTTCTGATTATATGACACTATTGCGTCATCCCTCGGTCTACGGTGCAGGCGAACTGATGCGACCGCGCGATTGCGACAGTCTCAATATATAGGCCCGACTCTGAAAGCCTAGAAGTCAAACAACTGTGGCTGATTTCCTTTTTTCCAATCGACGTGCTCATAAATTCTCTCAAATGTACCTAAATATTATTTTCCCGCTGCAAGCAGTTCTCCCACCACGAGTCCTCCGCTGCGCGTGTTCAGAGGTAATAAAAAGTCCGATATTGCCAGCGTAGTTAGAAAGTGATGAGGAACCGGGTGCCGGCAAATATCTCATTTCCCCTACCGCAATATGGGTGGGCTTCTCACATGTAAACATTTTAAATTGGAAACTAAACTAATTAGAATGTGAACTTTTTGAACCTGGGATCTGTTTGCCCTCTTGTTCGCCTCCCCCTTCCCCAAGAAAAACTATTGCCCCCCCGCGAGCCCAACTCTTGTGGCCCTCCAAAACCAGGTTCTTTAGACCCGATACCAAATGTTGCACCAACTCTGAGGCCAACTCTTTGGGCCCCCTGAGCCCCACTCTTGGGACCCCAAAAACAGATTTTGGGGCCCCGACACGTACTCTGGGGCCTTCTGAGACCAACTTTTTTAGGCCTGAGACTACAACTTTGACTCCCTGAGACTAACTCTTGTGGGCCTCCCGAGACTAATTGAGGGGGGCTCGAGACAACATCTTGAGAGTCCATGTGGCCAACTCGGGGGCCCCACTACCATCGCTGAGGCCCTCCAAAACCTGCGCTGAGGGCCCCCAAGATGAACCCTGGGTGTCCCAAGATCAACTCTTGCCCCCCCCCAGAACAATTCGTGAGGCTCCAGAGACTAACAGGTGGGACCCGCAAAAACAGCTCCTGGGGCTCCCACACCGTCTCTGAGCGTCTTCTGAGACCAACCTCGGTAGGGCCGAGACCAAAATTTTGCGCCCGAGACCAAATTTTTGGACCTCCCGAGACCAACTCTGGAGGCCCCCGAGACAAGCTGTTGAGGGCCTTTCGAGACCAACCTTGGATGAAGGAACAGAGACTAACTCTTGGGCCTCCCAGAACAATTCGGGGCCTCCTTGGGGGAGGAGGGGCCCCGAGAACAACTATGGGGGCTGTCTAAAACGTGTCCTCTAAATCCTGTGCCTACCCCTCAATGTCAGTTGACGTGCCCCTAATGTGATGTGTGTGCCCCCAATCAGGGGCGGACGCAGACCCGAGTTTTTTTTGGGGGGGCGCAAACCCATGTTTGCCTCTTCTCTTAGGGGGAGGGTGGGACGTGCGATTTCGATGCTCGACAGACCTGGTATAAGCTACCTCTCCAAGTACATGATCGCTCTCCTGGGAGGGGAGAGGGGGAGTGGAGCGAATATTTTTGTGTTCTACAGACCTAGTGTAAACACCTTTTTCACAAATTTATCCGGCTTTTGGAGGGCCAAAAGATAGTTTGCCCCCCTCCAGCGCTTTGGGGGGCTATGGCCGGAATGCCCCCTTGCGTCCGCCAAAACCCCAATAGGTTTTTGTTTGTGCCCAAATGTCCAATGTGTGCCCCAAGCCCTATGTGCCCCCTTCCACGATTTTCCGGTAGATATGCATGCAATAAGTTCTCGGAAGGCCTGCTGAAGATAGGGTGCCATAAACCGCAGAGTGTTGTGGGAATGACCTAGGACCCTAAAAAGATGATACAGATGACAGTAAAAGCGCTATGGGTATTGGGACTGCCGACACTTTTTGTTTCGACCAAAAGTTTACCTTAGGCCTCCAGTCACTCGGTATTTGGAAAAAGGTTACCTCAGGCCTCTAGCCACCTCCATCTTTCACCCCTCGCCTGACGACGGTCCAAGACCGAAACGTTGTATTTACCTCACCCCACGCTTTTTTCTTCTTATCTTTACCTTGACGTAGCCTTTTGGGCTTTTTAGGGTTGAGACGTTTTAGTTTCTGGACTTTGGCGTTTTAGGCTGCCAGTCTTTTAGCGCTTTTACTGTCATCTGTATCATCTTTTTAGGGTCCTCGGTCATTCCCACAACACTCTGAGATATGCATGCTTGCCAAGTGTTCTGTATGTGCCCCTATTATTGAAGGTGTGCCCGCTCTGATTCTTTTTGTTAAAACAACATATATTCATAGCCTTTGATGCGTAAGTCTTCACATTTTATTTTTGATCTATCTATTAGTTGTGCTTTTCCCCAAAGTATGTCCCTCGGCTACCCCAAAAACTTCGGGGGCCATGCCTCCTGCCCCCCCTTGGCTGCGCTTCTGTCTCCCCCATACCGGGCAAGGGAGTTTCAGAGTCAAATAGGGAATTATATGTGCCTGTTGTATAGTTCGTCATGTCCCTGGGGCTATAAAATAATTCCAGCATCGAAGAGACCCTGGAGTCTACGGGAGGCCTTCTAAATTTTTATGTGAGCAAGGATTTGTGGCCATGGGGGTCATGGTCTCAATGACCGCCATGGTGCCGCCGCCACTGATCCGGGGTTCTAATCAATATATTTTCAATTATATTTCGAGTTTACTTTTCGACCAGGCTGCGCCAACAGGCTCACTCCACTGGCCGGGTCAGCTGTAACTGTGCGACGGAGCGATCTCGGCTGGTTCGGGCCCGACGCTCCGTTTGACACTGACAGACCACAGCTGGCTCAAACCTCAGCGTCACATATACCGTGTTCGAGCATCCTGTAGCCAGAAAGGAATCTATGGGCGGTGAAGTTTACCACATATATAAATGCACTGTGGCTTCTGTCGACGCATTTGCATAATATTGAAGAGAAATTGAATGATCACTACGTATGAGCTTTAGTCCATTGCAGATCATAGCTTTTTTCCATGGCCACCGGCACTAAACTGGCATGGACAAGGTAAAAATATGATTTCACATTGACTGCACTGGGCAATTATTATGTTTAATTCCGGGCACGGGTTCTGTTGACCTGATGGCTCTCCAACCATGTAGGGACTGTATATATCAGGGGTTCAATCCTTCGCAGCAGAAAACCGCCTTCAGTGACCCATCAGGCAAAGTCGAGAGGGTCCTTAAAAAACAATGCCAATACTCCCCGTGATTGAGCGAGTGTGTCTGTTGAGAATTTTTTTTATCAAATAAAATATACCTTTTTAGACCGCGAATGTGCGCAGTGGTTATAATGGCCTAATGGCAAAAGGCAAAGCTGAGGCAGGACAATAGTGGCCGTTAGCCTCTGGAACCACGAGGGCGCTCCTTGGTGGGCTGGGAGACCGTCTTTCGTTGGTTACCCTTCAGGAGCACCAAGACGGGATCCCTACTTGTAGCGTCGCAGGTCTCCTCTAGATGAGGGCTTCCTGCAGGATTTAAAATGTGTAGTACGTTACCGCCTTTGAGGCCTCACCCGTTAAGAGGCGCCTGTTTCTAGGAATTCTGACTAGGACCCTGGGAGTAATTGTGTAGGTACCACGCTTTTTTCTTTTACTTGGCCTTTATTGTGTGGAGGTTCATGCACATAAGTTTATGGGCCAATTCAGTATAATTAGTGGAATCCGGTGAAAATATTGCGCGATTAAAGGCAGTATGTAACTTTTCCGGACATGTAAAAAAACAGCATTTCATAGCCGAAAGAAGTCTGTAAATCTGGAAATCATACTTTTCCTCCTAAAATAGCTCAGGAACAAGAGTACCTATAACGTTTTGATCTTTCAAATTATAACGTCATCAAAACAACATTTTTTGTCGTCTAAAAAAGCAATATCCCTGAGTACGCATACAACAGAGACTCGCTATGAGTTGTACCCGAATGCAGCGCGCCATCGAAATTCTATATTCAATCCTGTTTTCCTCTGAAACTTAAACCCAAGGATGACATGGGAATTTATGTCGATAATTGTTGTACAGGAATATCTCTCTCACCTCTTTAGGGTTCACCGACATGTGAAGTCAGTTAATGTAAAAGTAGGATCGTCAGGCTTAAAGCAATAATAGCTCACTCGCCATCGTAAAATGTGCAATGGATGGGACGGGCTTAGGATTTAGACGAATTCAACTGCAACCAGTAGGATGACCTGATTCAGGCTTTGAGTTAGGCCTTCGGCACCCTTTATTTTGAATAATAAATTGTGCGGAAGGTCAACACAAAAAGCTTTGTTTAAAATATAACATGGCAGGAGTGGTTTCTCGACAAGCTCTACAAAAATGTCATATCATCTCAAGCCCTACTTTAAAAGTCGAATACTCCCTTTAAAAAAGTATAGGTAATGGATAATGAAGACAGACTTGAATTAAATACGGGGTCCGGTGGTGCATCGAGCCGCCCGTCGGCTTTCTGTCTGACTGACCCGGTTGAGATCCCGACGAGTTTCCTGAGCAAGGTATTTCTTGTTTCCCGGAATCCCTCTCAACCTGGAGGAGTAGGGACAACACGTGACCTCTGAACTGGTTCGTCATTAAGCCCCAAAAAATGTTGAAGAGACAAGGCTAAACGCCTCGCCTTGTGGAGAAGTCACGACTGGACCAGTTGACGACATAGTAAACCCTGGGTCTGCCTTAGTGTGACCGCTGCGCTCCGCCAAGGTCGTCGTTTGATCGCCTCGGGGCAGTCCCAGGATCATCGCCTGCGAGCGCGGCAGGAGCGCGGCGGCTCCCAACGACAAACGCACCTGCGCCGATCTGAAAAGTGCGCCGACCGAATTCCTGTCTAGTGAAACACAAGGAATACCAGTAGGTATTCCAGTGTGCTTCCGTTGGCCAAAACATGGGCCGGGTTGTACCCGGGAGACACGCGGCAGTGTTTTAGCCCTCTGCCGGGCGTCTGGACCGTTAGGCCAGGTTCTCGACCCCACGGCGGCCGCGGCGGGCTCAACGCGCCGGGACAGCCGCGCAGCCTGTGACGTCACACTGAGCACGTGTGACGTCACATGTCCAGCTGCTGTGGTGTCAATCAGTGATGCGAGGTTTATGCGGGCAATGTTCTGATCACAAATCCACGACCTGGGATTTAATATTCGAGGTATCCATGCTATTTTTCCTCTTTGAACTAAGCTCTGTTTTTACTTAGATTGCCTTGTTTTATGTCATGTCCTGTTAATGCTCAGCTGATAGATAATTACAGTGGTGGATTCAAGGGGGGCCAGGGAGGGCTCAAGTCCCCTCGAAA
The DNA here is from genome assembly GCA_034440635.1 of Lepas anatifera. Classification (NCBI taxonomy): domain Eukaryota; kingdom Metazoa; phylum Arthropoda; class Thecostraca; family Lepadidae; genus Lepas; species Lepas anatifera. The sequence goes on along the minus strand of JAOTON010001770.1, from coordinate 433,067 downwards.
TGTCCGTGTCCCTATAGCTAATACGTAGGCGAGGGGCTGTCCGAGGTACTGGCGGGTTAGGCTCGAGTCTGCTAGCCCCCTTCCCCGAAATGCATTCCTGGATTCGCCACTGGATAATTAGGTACGGCTGATCCTATCTAGAGCACTTAAAACATAAAGTGCAGCTACCCGCGACTTTTGTGATACATTCTTTCGTGGGAATTGAAACTGCTTCGATACCATTTGACAAAGCTGGCCGTTCAACATCGTCTTCTCCGTAGGATATGTCTGTTTATTTGTATGTTTATGTCTGTTTATTTGGGACCAAACCATACATATTCAGCGAGTTTTAAACCCTGTGTAGCGCACTGTGGACTGGAACACACGATCAAACACTGTCGAAACGAGTATTAACCATGTACCTAGTTTGACGGAAGGTAAATTTAGCGCGCGTGCCTGGCCAGACTCTGCCATTCTTAGAAACAAAATGCAAGTCTTCATACCCTGACAACTTTATCTGTTCTTGGGGCAGGCTGTTTCATAATCAAAAGAGCTGAGGCGATTTGTGCAATTTAAAATACAATCGTTATTCTGTACAAAGCCAGTGCAAGCACAATGACATGTGTTCAGCTGTCATGATTAATGATGAAAATTAAAACATCTGTCAGGTCGCTGTAGTCCTCAACACACAACTGCAGAACACTACCACTTCAGTTGTTAAACATCAAAAAGTTATACGAGAGATCTTGTGCTGGAAATCCCAAGAGGAGTTCCTCAGTTATAAACCATGAAGAGGCAAATGTTGCACGGCTTGCTTCTCTATGCGTCCGAAAAAAACAAATTGCAATACTTTTCTAAAACGGTTATATCAAGTGGATAAAAGTTATGTATACGGTTCGAAAGCTGACAGAATCTAGAAAAAATTATAATAAACTAATCATATGTTTAACACCCGCACTGGAGAGGAGTTTTGCACTAACGTGTACTGCGGTGGGGGAGGGGAGGGCTGGTAAGCCCCAATAAGATCTCGAAAACTGAGAGGCTTAAAAAACGCCAGTTTAGAGGTAGGTAAGGGCTATAGAGGTCTACCTACATTAAAGCCGATTTGCATTGTTCTCGGTCAATACTTCAAGGTCAAATGAAGTCATAAAGGTTAAATATTGGCTGTGCCGGGTTACCTAAATAGGTTACCTAAAATCCCAATATTGGGAATGCCGTGATCAAGCAAAAATGTCGGGAATGTACTAAGAAAAGACCAAGGTCATAGAGGAAAGGTCCAAAAAATGTGTACTGAAATTTTAGGTTCAAGGTCATCCAAGGTCATTGACCTATACCGTCACAATATGATATATTTCCTGTAATGTACCCTATGACTATCACTATAGCAACAGTTTGGCGGGAGATGAAGGTTGATATTGACCTATGGCCTTTGAACTTGACATGCGACCTTGACCTTTAAATTGGGTTATTTTAGCTACTTTATTTTTTATTTTATTAGGGCCACTCCCAACAGGCACACTTGCCCAATTACAGGGAGTATTGGCGTGGGTGTTTAAGGATCCTCTCCACCGGGTCAGATCGGACACGGAAGGCAGTTTCCCGCCGTGGGGATTGAACCCACGTTAATCTATGCTATCCGATCCGAAGACTGGCAACGAAGCCACTAGGCCACCCCGGCCCCAACTACGACTTATAGCATAATGGACGTCATACTTGGTAGCGCCATTTGACTGGAAGCACTGGGTTCAAGCACTGATCTTGAACAACTTATATGACCTTCAAAAATTTGTATGACCTTGACCTTTGACCTTGATCTTCATGTGAGACGGCCTTGACATATGGCTTTATGATATCGCCAGTGTGTTTCCGATGCAGGCGAACTGGTGCAACAGTGATATTGTGGCGATCTCAAAATATGGGTCAGATTTTTAAGGTCTATAAGTAAATAAATTATCGACCAATTCTCAATTTTTCACCAATCGACGCGCCGTTGAACTCTCAAAAAGGTAGCGAGCTAGCGATTTCCAGCTGTAAACGGTTCTCCTGCCTCCTCGGAAAACAGGTGGGGAGGGGAGTGGGGGCCTCGAGACATCATTCCAGTGCGCGTGTTAAGGGGCAACAACTGCTTTGGCTGAGGCAGCCATTCTGCTGAAGAGCGCGAATAATGGACACTCTTCTGCTTGTAACGTGAACTAGTTTTGTAGCGTGAAACTATGTTTTGTTAGGGTTGCTACTTATTCATAAATGTTACGTTATTACGGTTAATGATAATAACGTGTTGTTATTGTGACTATATAAGCTTCACTGGTGTCCAGTTCCAGCAGCTAAAAAAACCGAATATGGCTGACCTAGTCTGAAAGCCCGATGGATTTCGAGAGCAAGGAGCAATTTGACTCGGAAACCCCGCCAACAGGGAAATGCTTGGTGCTGCCTTGTGAGCTAAGCAGTTGGTGCCTCGTCACGGTCCAACAATAGTTAGTACCTACTATTACAGGGGAAATAAGGATATTTTTATTTGTTTTACAACGGGACATATATTTCACATAGCAGTCAATACCTAATTGTAAGTAAATTTGAGGCGGGAAAGGTAATTGTGATGTCACTAGTGTATCATTGGTAAAAGCGCAAAGCTAATGAAATAACTAAAATATATGTCAAAGTTCAAAGTCTGTGCGACTGGTTACCAACATTTGGCTTGGAAATTTCTCGGCTACCGATCGGACAAGTTACCGATTGGCACCACGGGACGTTGCAATATTTCTGATTGTCGATTCACAGCTTATTAAGGTCATTTCGTTTAAGGAATGAAGACCTTTGGAAAGTTATGCCAATCTTGATGGCATGTTCCAAAGGAACTTTGGAAAACTTTTGATATATCCGCTAGAAAAATGAAGGGCCATTAAGTAGGACACATATAGTATCTACTTTAGATGCAGGCAAAGGTGCCATGCATAGAATGCCTTATAAAAAGTCATTAGCTAACTCATTTAGCGTTTGGTGAGAGAGAGAGAGAGACAGAGAGAGAGAGAGAGAGAGAGAGAGAGAGAGAGAGAGAGAGAGAGAGAGAGAGAGAGAGAGAGAGAGAGAGAGAGAGAGGGCGAGGGCGAGGGCGAGGGCGAGGGCGAGGGCGAGGGCGAGGGCGAGGGCGAGGGCGAGGGCGAGGGCGAGGGCGAGGGCGAGGGCGAGGGCGAGGGCGAGGGAGAGAGGAGGGAGAGAGAGAGAGAGAGAGAGAGAGAGAGAGAGGAGCACATCGGCATCCAGTGGCAACTGTATGACACCTTTCCTGCTTGCACGGGAACCGCTTAGTGGGTCGTAAACATTTGCTCATCGTCAGCAACGGGTTTGCCATCCCGCGAGCAAACCCGCGGCAGCTTACTGCTTATCTATCGCCCCAGCGGCTCTCAAGTTGGTACAGCCCCTGCAATTGAATGTGAGCACAGTAGGCTCGACAGATTTTGTTCTATTGCTATTGAACTATTGCTCACCTAGTCATGATTCAACAAACAGCTTCTGTGTTTTGCTCCTAGTTATCGATTGTGCACTTATTAATACTTGGCCGCCTCATATTTGAGAAATTACTGGCAAAAAAACGTAATTTTCACGAGAAAGCGATAGAAAGCGGTTTATAAAAATAATGCACGAAACATTATGTTGGCAACCAATGTTGTCTCAGGAATCTAAAGTTAAGGGCAAAACACAGGTGTTGTATTTCTAATCATGACCGAGGGAGCAATGGGTAGCCAGAAATTATCCAAAAACTGCCAAGCCTGTTGTGTAAATATTCAATTACAAGGAGCTGTACCTAGGGGAAATTGGGTGTGTTTGTGCCTCGTAAAGAAAATCACTCGCAAGACGAGTTTCGTCCAGTTCATGTTAATTATGAAATCTGTTACGGACTTGGGTCATTTATCTGCCATTTATACACATTTCTTGACCTGAACATTATCTTCCGTAAGACTGAACTCAAAGAGTTAATTTTTCATTATTCATACGCACAGGGTGCTTTTGACCAGGACACAACTGTTTTTTACACCAAAATCAAAGATGTCTGCTTCGAAAATCCGTCACCAGGAAGAATCTATAGTTGTGCTCAGAATAAAGGTAACATTTCTGGCACAAACACTTTTGCTCTGTGATACCGGTGTTCTTAATTTTTTTAATTCATAAACCCTTTCAAATCATAAGGGAGAACTGAATTTATTTCTCCAGCTGACTGAAACACATTCCCTCGTACGAATGCCTCGAAACACTGGGAAAAATTCGGTATTGAGGTCTAAACTGGATGATAGTGATACAAACAACTGCCACTCATACTTTTCTCTGACGTTATCGGGGCGCAACTACCTGATGGGGCGCAATTCTCCCAATTTCCACTACCTACACAATTTCCCCTTCTCTATATATGGGAGCATGAGGGGTGACTCGAACCCAACTGTCTCAGGTCGAAAAAGACTAGCGGAAAAACACGTCTGATAGTTTCAGGTTCTGAGCAACGCTATAAACACTGGGGCCCCGTTCGATCTGTCAGCACAGTTTTGTCAACACCAATCAGCGGGCCGCGTTGCGCCTACGTCACAGGACTGCAGCCTCTCCCCGGGAACTAGTCCTAGAGGTTTTTGGAGCTGACGGCCTGCTGTTGTGCTGCTGGGAAAACAGTAACAGCACGACAGTGGCAGCCTACTATTTTTTAATGGTAAAGGTTTCAGTTTCCTTTGCTTAGAACAAACTAGAGGCGAATGTGGCGCTGATGTTTTTTTCTGGAGGAGAGGTTAGAGTGCCTGCTAACAAAACTGTGCTGACAAATCGAACAGGCCCTAGGTTTGGCATGCCCAATCTTGAAGCACCGACGAGCATGATTTTGCAGCTGTTGGAACCAAAATTTTGGGACTCTAGCTTTAATATAATTATGGAATTCCTAAACGCGCTTCGTTTTACAATTATTTTAATAACTGAATGAAAATACTAATACGTTTCCGAAAAAATAGAGAACTACCACAGTACCACGCAATTGATCAAGGATAGGATCTGCCAAGTACGCTGACTGTTTGTGCTGCTGTTTTCTAGCGCCGTCGGAAGGATCTGAGGTATTCAAACACACCTCCTCCACCGAGGCGAGGGTTAACAAACAACTCTTAAAACAGAACAGGAATTATATGTATGCACCATGTCGTGAGATTTGCCTCATTCCTTTCCATTCCAGTGATTACGCCTAGCTTTTGAAATATTTTGGGCACGTGTGGTGGAAATTAGCTCGTAACTCGAACACATTTCTTGTTTCAGATGAATTGAAGAGGACGTACCAGCTGGGATGTTCTTCCTGCACTGATGACGCAAGAGTGGTGAGTGCCATCCGCTTTCGCTCCCCGTGCTGGTGTTGTGTAGGCTGCACTAAACAAAGCAGTACTGCTGCATAAACTTACACTAAAGTTTTGCTAAGCTAGTTATTCAGTTCATTGCAGACAACGAGTGCCCATATTTGGATGCGGATTGGAAATATTTATTGCCGTAAGGCTCCATAAATTGCCCAGCTTTTAATTATTTTGAAGCAGTTGTAAAGATAATAGGACGTGCTTATTAATTTAGTTTTCATCAATCAAAGACTATAACCACCCCGTTCCTTAGTTATTTAGCCACATTTTGATTTGGAAACCAGGACAAACCGACACTGGGGTGGGGCACCGGTACAAACCGACACTTCCACGCAATGCAGTACCAGGACAAAATCGTTGAGTGAGCGAAGTTCATTCCTCAGGGTGTGGGAAGCCCGTCCATTCGCCAGCAGGTCTGGAACGTTGGCCCCATAGGGCTGGAAGCTCTAGTAGATGATGTTTTGAGATTACTTTTCAGCATTTCGATGAACGGGAAAATTGATTTCAGCTTTAATCTCCTCTTCAGAGATCATAGCACCCCGATCTTGCCAACATACTTCGGGAAAGTCTCGGGGAAATATAATATGAAATAATTTTAAAGCTGAGACTAAAGCGCATTAAAGTGCACAAAATCCCTGCAATGTATTATGGTATCACAATCCGAAACCTAACCGTCTTATTCTGTGGGTCGGGAATTATCATTCCCTCTGTTTTAAGATTCTACATGCCCCTTTCGTTCGGGGAGAGCTTCCTTTTCTCGGGGTGAAAATCAGATTCCGTTGGGTGAAATGAATATTGTTCTGGCCTCTGCTCCTCTGACCGATATGAAAAACTGCTAAAAAGTGTATATATTTCGTCCAGAGGACATGGCCACGCCTGAGTCGTATATGTATATATATATATATATATATATATATGTTTTCATATAAAATAAACATAGAGCTGGTGTTAATTTTGATTTCAATAGAAATAATAATCATAGTGCTACTACCAGAGGAATATCATTCGACACGTGACACTCATAATGCCTCAAAGGGTTAGCTGGGGACATCAGTAGTATCCGGATGATCAAGAACTATTTGTTTCGACCAAGCTTATCACCGAAAAAAGTGTTAATTCACGGAAGATTACCACAATTCGCACAATTGCTCTGAGCGAATATACTTTGGACCGTGCCAATGGTTTCTCACTACACAATACCGACCATTCACCGCCTTATGAGCGCAGCCGGGTTATTTTGGCAATGCGGTCGTATGGATCTTCACTTGTCTTCGTTTAATACATGGTAATATCTCTTTTTCAATATAGGCATCAAGTAAAAAACCTCGGCTGATTTGAGAACCTGGCAAGCGTTCCTATAGGCTGCTGAAGGCTGGTTTTTTATGCGAAAAAGCTCAGTTGTTGGAATTGAGCCAGCTCGCCGAATTAGGTTCCATTAAATCTCATATTTGGCTAAGCTACCACTCAGTCGGGACCGGCAGGTGCATACAATCATCCAGCTTTGGTCCGATATTTGACAGGAAGAGTGACGCAGTGGCGGATGCAGGGGGGTAGGGGCTCAACCCCTCCCGAAATGCCAGAGTGCCTATAGTTAATGCATAGACGGAGGCTGATCCGACGCAACGGTGGGGAGGCTCGAGCCCCCTAGCTCCCCCCATATGAAGTCCTGGATCCGCCACTGCTGTGACGTCAAACTTGGGTATGACTTGCAGTCCTGCATCGTCTATGTCCTTGGCGCCGAAAATCGAAGCTTCAAATAGAACATTGCAGACACTGCGCCGTGTTCGGACATTTCTGGAGCGAGAAACCAGTTCCATGCAATTTCGAAATTTAACAGAATTGCCGTCACGAACAAGACAGTCTGTGCCGTGGGGCTACCAGCAGTGCGTCACCCCGGTTACAGACGATAATTCTGATCCGATCCCTCGACGGCCAAAGTCGTCACCGCGTGCCGCACCCTGCGGGGAAGCACGTGACGGCGGGGATCAGCGTGTCGGTACGACGCCCGGCTGTGTCCACAGTCGTCGTCTTTGTTCCCGCTGCCTGGCACTGCAAACCAGCAGCACAGACGAAGGACGCGTGTTTTATGGCACCAAGACGCCAGCGGCGACCGGGCTGAGTCACGCCGCAGCGGCCAGCTCGCCGGGGCCGTGACCCAGCTGACCCCGCGTGACCGGGCGGCGCGCGCGCGCTAACCCGTCGGCAGAGGGGCGGGGGCCGTGTGGGTGCCTTAGAGCGTCAGCGGCGGCCGTGTGGAGGGGGTCGAGCTCGACCTTGCCAGCCAGGCCAGCCAGCGCGCGGCAAGGCCAGGCCCGATAGAGCCGTGAAAGTCAGTGTGCCGCGCGTGCTCTTGGTAACCGGGTGTGTGACGGTCCCGAATCAGCGCGTGAGTCCAGTCGTATGATGGCCGCCACTAGTGGTTGGTAGTGGTGATGTCGAGTTTAGCGGTGATCTGACGTCAGTGGTTGGCAAATTGGGGGTCAGCAGAAAACAGTGAAGGTATGGCTGGTGAAGGTAAACGCTGAGATCTGAACGTATAAGAGCGAGTATCTGCTGATTCGGATTATTTATTGACTGTAAGATTGACCGTGAGCTTCACGAATTCTGCCACCGGATTCACGCTCGTCGCCAACTCACTGCAGCTGGAGATTAAAGTAAGTAACTATACACTTTAATGCCATTGGAAGTAGAGCTTCAGATATGTAGGTACAATGTGTTTGGTTATTCGAGTCCTTGTTTTTGGTGTCGTGACGTTACTGGTGTTCGGCATCAGCGGGGCACATGCGCACTGACAACCGTAGCATTTGTGTCCGAGGTTTTAGATGTTTTGAAAATTAAGGGTGTCCAAATTTTAAACAATATAAGTTATCGCCGTATTAAAAGGTGACAAGGTGTGTTTTCGTCATCCGGGTGGCCGGATGGCCTAGTGGCTTCGTTGCCCGTCTTCAGATCGGATAGCATGGATTAACGTGGGTTCAATTCCCACGGCTGGAAACTGCCTTCCATGTCCGATCTGACCCGGTGGAGAGGATCCTTTAACACCCAAGCTAATACTCCCTGCAAATGGTCAAGTGTGCCTATTGGGAGTGGCCCTTATAAAAGATATAAATGAATCCCCACGGGCTTGCTTTAAAATGAATTAAAAGGACCCAAAAATGAAACAAATGCTGACATTTAAAGGACCATTTAACACAACTCGAACGTTTCATTTGGGGTTCTTGCGCTTCCCTAAAGATACATAAATCCACACCCCTGTTTGTGGCTCAGTTTGTGTGACACTAAAGGTGAGAAGTGCACGGCAGTTACGTCAGAGCTCGATATTTGTCACTGTAGTACAGCTGGCTAATATCTCTACCGACACTCCTCTGCTCTTCACGTTCGAGTTTAGGGCGACTTTCCAGAGCGTGGGGTACAACGCAGGTGATTACCGATGTTTCTGTTGCAAAGTTATCTTGCTTTTAGAGCGACATCATTTGTAGGCGGATCCCACGCTGTAACAGCGCCATTCTTTGACGTCAGTCTCTAATGCGCGAGACACGTCATCATCGATACTATTTTGAAACCGTTTTTGTTCAGCTAATCATTGCTCATTATTGGTCATGTCAAATGGTTCCAGTGAGAGATGCGGTGACGGAATGGTCGGGGCGTGTTTTTGTGCAAGCTGGCAGCGCTAAGTGTGTCAAGGTCGGGGGCCGATCCAGGCTATGCGGGCTCCGGCTGCCGCCGCGACGGTCCCGGTGTGGCAGTCCCGGTCTGCCCGCACGGCGCTCCCCAGCCTGCCAACACTACCACACATCCAACCGTGATTCATACTGCCGACCGCCAATGTAGCAAAGAACGCCATGCCAACAGAATGCTACGCCTCCAGCTCTCGTCTGTACCCATGGCTGCGGCGAGAATCACCCACTTCAGCGATCACGGCGGCTCGCGCAGCTATTGCCCAGGTCAAGCTCAAGCTGATGCAAACTCGGTTTCTAGGTCAAGGGCGAGGAGCAGGTATTTAGTGGTGGTGCTTGTTATCCACTGCACCCTATCTGTTCGGGGTTTTCTCAAAATCAAGAGCACTGCGTAGTGATTGACTTGTTCAGGTATTCATCGCTTTATCCACTCATTAAAAAATATGACTGTAGTTTTGTTTCTCTTTAACTTATTATCCTCCAGTGATAGACAAGCTACCGGAGCACAAGCTACAAAAATCTTTTTCGCTCCCACAAAAACAGCACCACCTTTTTAATCGCCCAGTTCAGCATGGCTTCTCCTCCTTCTTTTCTCCTCAGACCGTTTGCAGTTGGCAATATTGACTTCTCCAGCATCTTGCTAACTAGATACTGCCGTTGGAGAAAATATGTCGGAGAAGCCATGCTGAACTGGGCGATTAAAAAGGCGGTTTTGAACAATGGATGTATTTGATTTGAATGGATAACACATTTTCGGAAGAATTTCGCTCTGTCAAAACGTCGGGAACATGATCTTACTTTAAACATGGCGAGGAAGAGTAACATTGAAGCAAACTGGGTGAACAGGTTCTCACCGGAATTCGATTTCAATCGACCTGGTATAGAACATGTATATTTTCTTTCTCTGCGCAGGCGTCCGAAAAATGGGCAAAAGTGTATACAGCTTCATTCTCAGGGTTTAGTGTCAAGTAATATTGGTAATCTTATTGATCGCCAACAGGTATTTATGAGTGTGACCTTATTACAGGCAAAGTCAGGATTACTTTCTCTTTTCTTCGCTTCGTATTTAATAGCAACATTTGGATCATGCTTCAATTTTCGCTAAGCCTTAGGAGTGAAAAGCTTATGTAAAATCAAGTATACAAATATTCGCAAATGAGATAACATCATCCTTTCGCTGGCACCTTCATTCAACAGATACTGAAACATAATGTGTCTTTTAGGACCTACTCTGGCAGTAACATTGTGTGCTGAAATTAGTGAAAAGTTTGCTGAATTATTTGTTAGACTTCCCCGGATTGTCCCCACGACTCGGATCTTATAGTCTTCAAAAACGGCATCTCCAGTTGAACCTGTACGCCGTTGGGAGCCCGCTTGCGTCGGGCCCGCCGAGCCGCGGCCGCCGCCCTGCCGCCATTGTAGGTCAATCCGACTGCCAAGGTCACGCCCAAGGTCAGCACCGCCCGGCCGCCTCGGTGGGCCCCGGCGTGCGCTGCGCTGGTCTCTCCCATGTACCAGTCGGAGCGGACCACGACAGTGGCGGATCCAGGACTTCGTGGGGGGGGACTAAGGGCTAGAGCCTCTCCCGTCATTGTCTCGGAACAGTCTTCGGATGTGCAGTTACTACATGTACTAAGCCATTGAGAGGGGGAGGGGACTTGAGCCTCCTAGCCCCCTTGTATCCGCCACTGAACGACGATGCAGTGATTTTCTAATGGTGATTGCTGACCAATGATCAGCTTTCCTGTTTCATTATCAGAGTCAGGCCAGTAAAACTTGGCGCCGTGAATCGAAAGTGAGTCATGACAATTGAAGGAACCATGTTTCTCTCTTCTTGCACAACATGGTGAGCTTTTACTTTAGCGATTGGAAACTGTTGGTTTCTGCCGAAGCCATTGAGGGTAAAACTTAGTATTGCAATTTTGTTTCTAATAATAGGGAAGTTTGTTTCTTAACTGAAATTACTTATTGATTTTTCTAATTTATACGAATATAATGGTGCAAAAACACTGTATCGCCTGAAATACTTCCAGTTTACCTGCTAGCTGAAACCACCAGATTTACGGGTATTCAACGATGTAGCAAATATTAAGAACATTAAATTCCATACCTCCAAGAAAAGACAAGAGCAAAGGTCATGGGACCTCTTGAGAAGGTGAAGTGAAACATTGAAGTTAGTAGGGGCTAACCGCTGGCTTGATGAGGAACACCACCACCATAGACAAGAAGATAGAAGTAAACACTTCGGCACCACTTGCCACGGCTCGAGTGACGTCCCTCTTGAGAATGAGGAGGTGTCCCTGTCGCTCCGCAGTTGTCCTTCCCTCCTCCGCGCCATATTCTTCAGAGGCCCGCCACCGTCTGTCGCGCGCCTCGTATTTGCATCTCTCAGTGCAAGCCGGGCTTTGCATCTCGCCGTAGCGTGCATTGATTGTGTGATCGGAACTCTGGGCTCTGCACCAAGACAAGGCTTCCAGCGGCAACCCGGAACTGGCACTGAGAGCGTGCCCGGTCGCCGGTGACCCTGACCAGCAGAGCGCGCCGCCTCTCTTCCGGCAGTCCCGCGCCACCCCTTCCACAAAAACCCCCGACCTAAAGACAGCTGGCTGAATGCTGCATCCATCACAGCAGGAATTACATGTGTCATAGCCAAAGCTGGAAATGGCACAGCTTTGTGGGGGTCTTTGGGCACGAGACAATTGGCCTTGGTTGTTGAAGATGCAAACTTTAAGGCTTTCGTGAACTCTTCGTCGAAATAAGCAGGAGTGAGATCTGTGCAAATATTGAATTGGTTGCCTATTGGCTCCGCTGAACCGCTGAGATCGCGTTAGCGCCTCTGCCAATGCGGGCTCGGAATTTGAGTACTGCCCGGAGGTTCTCAAACGATGAGCCATGATCGCATTCGGAGTCAGGGGGCCAAACTGTGGCGGTCACGACGGACTGTCAATTTTAGTCATTAATGTTGAGCTAAAGCAGGTATAGTACGCGCTTGTACAAGGGCCAGTATCCGCCCCCTCCCCCTTAAGCTTTTTTACATATACCTAGCTAAATACCTAGCCGCCCCGGTAGCTCAGTTGGTAGAGCGTTAGGCTCCGGCCCGCTGTTCAGAAGCATGCAGTGGCAGTGCATGTCCAGGCTTGGGATCGGTTTCCCTGAGACGCTCCGGCGCTCAATAGTTTGCCCGACGTAGGTTGGCTGGCAACCGACTGGTGAGAGGGTGACATGAGCGGGGCGGCCGTCCCTGTGCTTTGTGGGACGTTAAACTTTGGCTTCTAAATTATCCCTTCATTGTGGGAGTTGCTCGTTCGGATGGTGGGGTCGGGGTCTCCGTGACAAGTCCCTTGAGGACTTTAGTGAGACTCCGACACCAGCAGCCGTACTGGAAACAAGTTGGACAAAATTTATATAAAAAAACGGTGGCACCAAGCTCCACCTTCCTTGGTATACCTGTTTCTATACTTTTACAGCTTCTAACAAACCTTTAGGTTCCGGTCATATCAGGTCAGGTCAGCAGTTCAGGTTCAAGTGCCCTAAATTCAAAACATGTTGAGGTACAGCAGCAAGGGCAAACTTAATCTACATATCTAAAATTCACATCACATAGTGCCATCGAGTCAAGCGACTTGTGATAATTGGATGTTTTTATAATGATGACCTGGCACCAGGTCAGGGCCATACATTATGCATCAGAAAAGCATGGGAACATTGCATTAAGCTCGATAACTTTGCAGATAATGGCAAGAGATAGTTTATTTTGACGTCGTCGTGTTTGGCTTGCCCCCGTTGTTCAAACGATAAGCATTATGACATTGGCCTGACCTTGGGTGAGGTCATTTTAGGTCCGTTTTAGGATTATACCGAACAAGGTCATAAGACACATCATTCGATTGGGCCTGACGAGAAGATTCCAGTAGTGCCTGTGCATGTTCTATAGCTGTAATCACCTCCCCTTATGACACAAAACGTCAGTTATCATTTTACATTAGAACATACGATGACCTCTAGTGACATCAAAAGTGACCTGACCCAGAAAATGTTTGTAGATTTTCGGTAGAGATTGAAGACGGACCATCGGAAACCATTTTCTATTGTTTTTTACTGCCTAGTGTTGGTTGCTGAGATGTTAGGGGGGGATGGGCAGGTACCCGCCACTTCCCCCGTACCGACGAATGTGGCACGCATCCCGTACCGCCGCGCGTGAATACAGCCCCGTTGATTTAATGCTGCCAGATTCACAGCACTTTACCTTCATGGTGATCTTGCAGGCTAAAGTACATTTTACCTGACGACATCACTGCGAAGGTACCTAGATTTATTTGGTGTGAGGACGTCACGCCGAACGCGGATTCTATTACAAAACGTATCGTTCTTGGAAGATATTAAGCAATTTCAACAAATGTGGGCTAGGTTCTTAAATACTAATATAAGTTACCACTTTTTCTTCCTTTCTAAAATTGCGTGTAAGATTCTAGTAATGGGCGGATTTTTTCGTGAAATATCACAAATACCACTCGTGACGAGCCTCATACGTTGTATATGTGCATTGATCATAGCTTTTGCAAATTGGATATTAAATATATAAAAAAATCAAACACCCGGACGCGTTTCGTTACTTCTTCAGCGTATGTTTGAAGAGTAACGAAACACTTTTCAAGCATACGCTGAAGAAGTAACGAAAAGCGTTCGTGTGTTTGATTTTTAATATATTTAATATCCAATTTGCCAGTGTGCACCGTTACCTTTATCGTCTGTCAAATGGCTCTTCAACAATAGCTTTTGCAGTTTAACGTCGCAACGATTTAAAGATTACGCACCCGGCAGAGAACTATCGAATTGAAACTTTGTGATCGAGGAGGGAACATTTGTACCAAACCGAGGATTTCTCGGGAACTTTGGCAACATGACAAACAAGAAGCCGACGTGCTTCATCACCGAACTAATGTTCCGAGAGTAGGAAGTCGCTGCACTTCGTCAGCGGCTTCGGATAAGACATTTGTGGATTAAGTGGATATAATTTTATTTCAAATTCTTAGTCATCAGCACCCATAATTTGTTTCCAGGAAATGTGTTGCACCCACAATGTCCATGTGAAGAGCAACAGGTGGTAAGCAGCGCCTCTACTGCCTTGAGCAAATCACAAGCTTTTATCACGATTGGCAGTGTACACGTTCAGAACCGTGGACCTCAAGAGACGGATAGAGAAAACCTTACGGAGGAAACCGTTCTGCCATCTCAATCTCCTGCAGCGAATTCTGCGTCGTCATCCTTTGCCGAGCGCGGCGGGTGCGTGGCTTCGTCAGCGGGCCGGGCGCCTGTGATGACGCGCCGCCCGATGTGGGACAGGGCCGCCGAGACCAGCGCTGGCTGCGGTGGTGAGGGGAGTTCTCCTGACGGCCCCGCCTCCAGGAACCACTGTCACCTCTGGACGCGCGCGCTGTGGCAAGCAGCTCACTTTCATTGCATTAATATCGTGCCGGGGATTGTAAAATGTGTCTTATATGAGTGGAGATTAATGCTGATGTGGCCGCATTGATTGCATGCGATAATCTGGAACAGAATGCACTGGACGACGATGGTAAGACGATGAGCAAACTGTGATCTCAGTGGATCCTCCACCCTCGCAGCATTGGCTTGGAGGAGTCTTTGGGAGCCTGTGTTCAGAGCACTCAGAGTCGTCGCCTGCGTTTAGGGTATTCAGAGACGTCGAAAAACAAGAGCGGTTCACAGCGCCGCCAGACTCAGCCTTGATATCCTTGCGTAATTGTCCTCTTAGGACACGTGGTATGTAGAGAGAGGTGAGGGTCACTGTGATCAGAAGTGGGATCAGAGGCCCCGCCACCAACAGATGAAAGTGGCTCAATAAAGGTGATTTTTTCTGATTGCATGCTACTGCCAACGAAAAAAAACTTAAAAAGCTTCGCAGGATCTTTTTCCTGTCAGTAATCCAAGATCCAGTCGTGTATAGCGATTTCCTAGGTAGATGAAGCCTGAATTACTACCACCAGATTCTAAGACTTAACTTGTATCAAATATATTTATTTTGTAACGGAATATCTCGTTTCAGAGCCCGGCCACACGAGTCTGGCCCTGCTTTAGTCACCTCCAGAAGCCATTTCTGACACTGATGAGGCACCTTGACCCATTCTCGACTGGTTGGTAAAACCTCCTCTTCTGCGTCGGCAGCTATTTCGTCCTCCATTGCATTCAGTTTTTCTCGTGTCAGCCACGTGAGCGCAACGTCTTGTGCCGGTTTTATCTGTCCTCGCCATCGCGTTGGACAAAAACAACGCAATTGTTTAGTTGTAGCATCATATCTACTAATAGTGGAATATTAGGGGTAAGTTGCCACTTTACACAAAAAACTAAGCCGATCAAACCTGAACTAGTAACAATGACACGGTGGTCGGATAAGAAACACCAGTCAACTGTAATTGACATATATTTAATGTTTAAGCTAGATGTTATTTTCGCGTATTAAGTCTCACCCAGCATTGATTTGGACATATTTAAAGCCTTAGATATGTTGTTAGACCGGTCGCGGACGCGGTACTTGGTTAGGGAAGAGGGCTGTTGGGGAGAGGCGATGCCTCAGCCTGTCGCCTGCGGGCACGGTTTTAAAATGTTGAGTGCTAAATTTGGTGGCGTCCCGAGACAGGCCCCTCGTTTCCTTTCTTGGGTGACTGCTACAATCATCCTTCAATACATAATTGTTGGGGTTTAACGAAACACCAACTGCCAGGGTTATCGGCCGGTGGAGACGGCAACGGGAGGGCACCCATATTAATAATACCGGAAGTCAGGTAGCAGGCAAAGACCACAACAGCACATTATCATATCACACCAGGAAGGTATTGGGTTTTTCAGGTAGTAAATGGAAAACGGGAAACATAATAAACCAAAAAATCACACCAGACAACGTTTACACCCAGACAGGGAATTACCCAATTTAAGGTCATCAATCACCGGAGGTCAAAACAGTATTACAAAACACCAATAACAAAAAAAACACAGTGTCTCACGCTATTATATACCAAGTACTACCCACAGGTCATATTAGGTCACAGGACCCGCCAAACCACGGCGGGAGGTCTTACGTTCCACAAGGAAAAAGACAGGCAATTCACAAAACTACCAGGCCAATAGCTCAATGACATAAGAGTTATCCCAGTATCATGCATATTAAAATACCGATCTGACCAATTACCAGCAAACATACCACACAAAACAAAAATCAATTCAGCGAGCTTCATTCATTCAGATTGCCACGCCCATATTTATGAGGGGATGGCCCCCGGGAAGGGGCGCCGACGGTGGGGCGCGGGTTATACGGCGTCGCCAACTCTCACCCTGTTGGAAGGGATTTTGGGGATCAGAT
This sequence comes from Lepas anatifera, assembly GCA_034440635.1. Lineage (NCBI taxonomy): Eukaryota > Metazoa > Arthropoda > Thecostraca > Lepadidae > Lepas > Lepas anatifera. Next base: position 416,667 of record JAOTON010001770.1, on the reverse strand, counting down.
CGACTTATTCAGAGGCTCCGCCGGGACTTGAACCCGGGACCGGTGGCTTAGAAGACAAGGGTGCTATCCACTAAGCCACCTCTTCCCCCAATCAACAATCATCCTTCACGTCCACCTCCAGTAACTATTAGCAGCATTGATCTTTTAAAAAACGGGCAGTTCGCAAAAGGTGTAGGTGTTTCCTAAGTGAACTAAAGCAAACCCACTCCCTGACACAATTTGGTCAGTCAAAAAAATTGATTCGCTCTTTATATTTCCAACTTGCTTTTTATTTTAAAATATTTAAATTAATTTGGTGTTAGAATTACAAGTTTGCTGCAGGCTTTATTATCTCCTCAGCGTCGTTGTGACCGATGTCAGAGCCACTACCCTGAATGAGTCCTTGTTGAGCCGAACTAGAAATTAGTTCGGCTTAACAAACATTTATGCAAACTAGTGTAACTGAAATATTCTGGTGTAAATAACCTTATGAATATGAGCAATGGAGTTTGCGAGGTACTCCTGTTCTTGAGTTCTGAGGAAAACGTCATTTGAGTTTAAATGTTGTTTATTCTTGATATTCTCGTGTAAAGAGCAACTTGGTATTCTTGATATTTTCGTGTGGGGGCGCGGTAGTGGAGTGGTCAGCGAGCTGGCTTCCACGCAGCCGACCCGGGTTCAAGGCCCGGCGGCTTCCGAACAAGGGCAAGCTGGCTCCCGAGAAACCCTCCAACAGGGAAAGAGTTGGCGACGCCATATGACCCTGGCAGTTGGTGCGTCGATAAGCCCCAATAATTATTATTGATATTTTCGTGTAAAGAGTAACTTAGAATTCGCGCCTGCTACCTGGGCCATACGGTTTACTAGCTGCTTCTAGAAAAACATAAAAATGCGTGCCCCATGCTCTAAGCACACATTTATATGCACTAAATGTATTGTTACACCGAATCGTCCACATCCATCCAGATAACCTCGCGATCGCCTGAAATCCTGCTGAATTCAACTGAGCAAGGCCTTCACAGACCGAGTAGCGAAGCGTGACTGAAAACCTGCTTCTTCCGCGTATTCGAATTCAATAAGTCGAATCGGACTGGTCTTGTGCGCCGGTTGACCACGGTGGCGCGGCTGGAGCCGGCGCCTGGGCGGCGTGGCTGGCTGGCCCCGCCTGGCGGCCAGACGGCCCCGGCCCGCTGACATTGGTACCACTTCTAACTGGGTCACAGCGCGCTTCATGGCCACTGTTATTACCGAATAGGGCAGGCGCAGCAGCGCGGCGCGGCCTGCCGCCGTCACGCCGCCAGCCGCAGTCCCAGAAGGGGCTGCAGACTGACACACCGCATCCCCGCAGTACTGCCAACCGGGCTGCTATAAATTAGTGTTTAGATTTATTACGGTAAAGCGAATTTCGGAGCGTTGTGACTAGCTCCGCCTCTGCTCGCCGAGAGGCACGGCGCATATACATACAGTGGCCTTCTGACGTCACTGGTTGGCGCGGAGTAGATGCATAGCTCCAGCGATCACGGCGGGGCGAGGCAGGATCACGCCCAAAAGCCTCATCCAACTAAACCCATTCCGGTTGGGAATCTCGCCCGTACAAAATAATACGGACGTTGACAGGCTTAGTTACCAGGCGGCGGGCGCCGAGTTTCACTTTTGAGTCAAGGTCAGGTGTGAGCCGCAGCCGCGCGGCGCGGTCGCAACGGAGGGGGCGTAATTGGTTCACCAGTTCTTGGAACGGTGAGATTGCTTCGTACGCCTTTATGGTTTCATTTGCAGGCCATTTTCGCATGGGACATTTATGACGCAGCGCACGCTAGGTTTCAAGTTTAACAGGACAAGGCCAGGACCCTGAAGTGGTTTCTGCTTGGCATTGAAGCAAACTGCGTCTAGATCGATCCCCTTTGATCGCCGCTCACGATTTTGGGGTTTATGAAGTACTTCAAATGTCGCAGTTACTCCGCTAGTGCCTCAACCATTATGAATAACTGATGCCGCACTTTGGCTGCACTTGGCTTCAGCGTTCCACACCTCGCTTTTTTAATAGATGCTGAACAAACGCTGTGTCCGTGAATAGACCCGTCTCCGACGCATTTTCCGGTATGCAGGGCTTTCAAGTTACACACAGTACACTCTATGCATCTCAATCATTTTTATTATTATTATTTTTTTACAAAATGCATTTCTGAGCTATTTCCCGACACCCACAGCCCGGCACCAACACTAACCATACGCATGACGATCAAAGTGCACATCATCTCAAACTCCATTATATGGACATCATAACAGGCGGGATTTTCTTGACGCCTCAAGCCACCACCCTTCACTGTACGAGACACATCGATCGTTGAGACCAAGCATGCACAGTGATTTTTACAATGTTTTAGAGATTCTCATCTGGTAGTGAAGGGGGCGATCTCACCGCCGCTCACCGACTGAAACGGGCAGTGACAGAGCAGATCATTAGAGAAGGGCCAGATTACCAACCAAGCTGTGAATCATAAGTCCTGATAGTAGAGAGGTGAACGCACGCCTCCAAGGTGATGGTCATCTCTCGGCAAATCTGTGGTTTGGCATTGCCCTCTTAAGAGGCTCTATCCTGAGTCCACAGTCATGGTCACAGTCACACGTGCGAAAATCCCTGCCGCATCCGGCAGTACAGCGGGACGTACATGTGTACGTCATCTCAGTCAGGCGTATTGGCAGTGACCCCTGGCTGCAGAGATCTGGCCAGATCCCCAGCCTCTGCCATCTGGAGGCAGTCTCTGTGGCCACGGCAGAAAGAGGCGGCGCAACAGCTAAGCCGTCGTCTCTGCTGGAGCTGCTGCTGGAGCTGCTGCTGCTGGACTGCTTGGACCTGGTCAGGCACCGCCACCAGCACCACGTTATCACCGCGCACAAACAGCTGGTTGCAGTGTCTGCGGTGCGTCTCCACGGTGGGCCTGCGCTGAGATCGCCGCGACTGCGGCAGCGCCAGCAGGCCCAGCCGGCCCGTCAGCCGCTCCACCTCAGGGTCCTGCTGCGGCTGCTGAGGTCGGCTGGCCCGGTCCCCAGGTGCGCGCTGACGGGTCCGACCTCGTGACGACGACCGGCGACGGGGGTTGAGGTAGAGGCTGCTGCCGCTGCAGGCTCGTCGGTCCGGTCCGGCACGGACGACGCGTCACCTGTAACGCAGAGCAGCCCCTCTGTCAACAAACACGCATATATACGGCGTGTGCGTCCACGCATTCTCTCCAATCACCAGCCATTAATCGGGGCAACGCCCAGCGTCAATAATCACCGACAGGAAGCGAGGGGTGCTACCCAGCAGAAGGAGTGGGGAGCCGTTTCGCATGACTGCAGGGAGGCTAACGACGTTTCGGCGTGGCTGGCACAGCGCGCTGGTGAGTCACCACCAGCAGCGGCTGGCTGCCAAACACCGGCTGGCCGCCCCCGCCCCCGCCCAGTGGGGTGCTCACGACAGACCAACGCTGAACGCCGACTTCACGGCGATCACTCCACACCGACAGGCGACCAGCAGCCGGGATACACGCCACCAACAGAACAGCGGCACTTTTAACAACGCATGTGCAACCACGCTTCCTTCATTGTTGAACCGCAGCGGTTTCCTCACCCTCCTCTTGACAACGATAACTGGCCGCCGCCTCCGGACAAGAGCGTGCTGCCACAGGGGCCACGTGGCAGTCGGCTGGCGGGTGCGGAGGCGCTGAAAAGCCAGTGGTTGCCGGTGCCGTCCTGCAGATGGATCAACCTTTCCGCCGCGCACCGACCAGGCTCTCGGCGTGTCGGTACCGTCTAATCTGTGCACCGCATGCAAACACGGATGGACAAGCGGGCCGCGGCGCGCCGGTGCAAGCGGGCACGCCGACGCAACCAGTCTGATCCATGACGTAGCTGGCTTCAAAGGACTTTCCGCGCTCGCAATGGTTGAAGTGAAACAATGGAATTTGCGCTTTCGGCACGAACGAACTACACCGTACGATGCGTATGGTGCTGGGTATTCTACCTTTACTGAGATGGGAGTCGGAATTGTGATCAGTATAGAACTGGTCGAGTTTTAAACTAATATAATCGTTAAGATATGGAAATGTCAGGCCATTACAGGCCACGTAATTACCGAACCAGGTTAACAGGCATGTTTGATCATATTCACATCAGTGAAATGAATCTACACAATTCACGTTCACATAGCCATCATATACAATGAAAGGTCACGTGTAATATCAGTAGGTGTGCCTTTTCACCTTGACACATGCATGTAAAAATGATGGGAGACCTCCAGTCTCACGAAGCCCGGTGAGTGTTTTATACGCGTTCTGTTGCGTGCGATACAATTGGCCGAGGTCTTAACACGAGGCACGGTCTGACAGACTCCGGTTTCATTGCTGATGACGGTCTTTGAACCGCAGGCTGTATCAAAGGCTTAGACCAGTCTATAGTCAGCGCCCCGTAAAAACTTTCGAGCCCTGGTTAGGCTCTTAAACGGCAGGCAACCCATTAACCACAGGAACTCAAAATGGCGGCAGGAACGTTAAATGGCGGCAGTTATGTTAAATGGCCGCTGCTGGGAATGTAACGAGCAGAGACAGTCCTAACGATTTAATTGTAATCCAGTTTTAAAAAGAGTAAGACCTATGCGTGTCCAGCTTGTCTTGTGGACACCCGTTTGGACCGCATCATCACCAGGGGGTCTAGTCACCAGCTGCATGTGTTTATGAGCTCCGCTGAACGATGCAACAAGCTGCAAAGAGTTGGTAACATCACCGCTCACACAGCTCACACTGCAACCAGAACCACTGGGCCGTGGAGAGCGTGCTTGCACCGCACCTGCAGCGCCGCGCGGCTGCGGTGGCTGCCGCCATCTGGCAGCGTGCCCGCAGATAGCCAGCGCGCGGCTCGCACGCACACGCGTGGCGGCGGCCGCCCGGCCGGCGCGGGTCGGTGACCGCCGGCCGCGCCCGCCTGCTCTGCCACATAAACACACGCACACGCAAGCCAAGTGGAGCCGACCCAGCCTCAGACAACCACGCTTCTGGCAAGTGCGGGGCGCTGCGTCTGCGCGGCACAGGTAGGTTTCGGCCGGCGAGTGGATCACGTCAGCAGCTTTAGCGTCACGCGAATAGGCCGCGGCTTTCAACCAGGAAGTAATCTGTGACGGCGGTGAATCACACCCCGGGTACGGTTCCATCCAGGCGGTCCCGGGTTATCCCATACTGCGGGACGGTGCAAGTACAGTTGTGGCGCCTGGAGCTACGTGCAGGAGTTGGTACTGAGTGCGACGCTGTGAGATCCGCAGAAACCGAGAAACAATCGGATTCGACAGCTTCATGGTGCCCTTCGGTACAGAAAGTGTTTTTAGTGCAATATGGTTATTAGAATTCAAAACGAATTGATAGGAGCCTTCAAAGCAGCGTGTTGTTGACTATTTCGGAAAGAGCACAAGACATCGGAGGAGGTGGCGGTGTTCGGAGGAGACACCAATATCAGCCGTTCAGAACAGTATCATTTGGACAATCTGGGTGTTTGCGTGAGGCGAAGATTTGCAAACGGGCATCCGGCACCACACTGCAAAGCGGCTCTAGGTTCAGAATATGTTAAGAAGATCCCCACATGTCACGAGTCAAAAGGCATCCCCTCGTTGGTTCCGTGTCTCAGTTCGTGACCTGCCGACTGGATGGTGGCGGAGCTTGCACACTGGGCACCGTCGTCGGCGTGAGGCGTTCGCGGTTTGGCAATCAGGTCCAGTCACCTTCATGGGCGCCCTCGGCTGCATAGGATTATGGTGGGGGAAATAAGACGGTTCTCCATTATTGTAAATCCATTAAGTGGCGTGACCGAATTGAAGGATAAATAGCAAACATCAATAGTCTTATGTTGTTTCTTCAAAACCCCAGACAAAGTTTAAAAAATAGATATATACTTAGTGCAAACATATCCTTATCGTCATGAATCGCATCCTACAGATGCGTCTGGGGACGTGATAATGTTCTCAGGTTCCCAGCCCACTCGGTAAAGTAATCAAGACGCGCTCACACCCGAGTCACTCTAGGTTATCTTATCCAGATCGAGGGAGATGCCGCAAGCCCACTCGGCCAGAAGCCTTCCTAGACGCTTTAGAGCAGACGCTTATCATCAGTGGCTCGGTCCAGTGCACCATTTGCTTTTTGATGCAATGTAGTCTGCCATCATGGCACAGACATTATTTGTTATACACCCTTACGATGAACAATGTGCGATGTTTAGTAGGAGTGAATCTTGTAGAGTATGAAGGTAAAATAATATTTGGTATGTGCTCTCGAAATACATATAAAATACAGCAGAGGGAACTGAAACCATTTACAGATCATTTCTTGCACGTAAAAATTGGTCTTGGGAACATTTTTTACACTCAAGAAACATCGGCTATTCAGTATGTTGAGTAACTCGCCTTGTGCGACTCCGATGCCGCGCCTTCGAGAGAGTGCGCTCTCGGTATCCCTCGTTGGTTCTGTGTCCTACTGGGTGACTCTCCCGCAGCATGGGGGCGCCGCTTCAGCACTGAGCGCCATCGACGGAGTGGGGGCATGCGGGGCACCCAGGCTCCACGAGAAATCGACAATAAGAAATGACTTATTGCCACGATTTTTTACTGCAGATGGAAAAGGCCAGGGCCGTATGAGTTGTTCAACATTTATGATCCATGCGCAGCTTTGCTAAATCCATCCCAAGCGGAATTATTTCTACCATTTGTGGCTGGCCAACCTGTCTACCAAATAGTCCACGTATCTAAAACGTGAGACTGAGCTCATTTCCGAAGAAGTCCAGCAGCCTAAGAAGGCGGTGAACCAGCCCACATGCTAAGCACAATTTGCGCCCATTTGTCACCTTTGTCACCGCACCGGAATAATCTCTGCAACAAGCATACTGAACTTCAAACCATGTTTTTTGGCGTCCTCAATCCGGCGACCTGTTTCGGCACTGCGGCTCAGCTACAAAGGCAGATACAAACACTGCATACGACAGAGTATTCTCACGTACTGACACCGTTTGGAGACCGTGTGGCCGTACGTTGCCTCCCACGCGCCCCACCGTGGCACTATCACGACTTCTCCGGCCCGGAGGAACAGAAGACTGCCCATGAGACGCGGAGCAAGGCCAGGCTCCCACAGGTGCCACTGGATCGGTGGATCAGTTAAACCGGCCGGTCAAAGAGCAAGCTCGTGCTCCCAAAACCACGGCGCTGGCCTAGTTCCCTGAGGCTGGCACACTGGGAGAGACAATAGAAATCCTTGCAATTTGGATATGCTCTAGTCGGTAATTTGCATTACTGTATAAGTAGATCTGCAATCTGTATTTCCAAATCTTCCGAATGACAATTATAAACTTATCCCAACTCTTCTTAGAGCCAAGTTCCATCGAGGCTTTGTCGGCCTCATTTGGAAAAATTGTCTTACATGGGTTTAGAAATGGCAACATAACTCGCAGACCCGACCTGGCACCAATTTTCTGCGCTAAGTTATCAAATTGATCACCTGACCAATATGCAGAGCGACGCATCTCATTCAAATCGGCTCGAGATCATTGGCGGAAAAACCGACGGGTCCGATCGGACCCTCAGGCAATGAAGTGATGGATCTGCTGAAGGTTTATCTAGTATCTGTTAAATGTAATTGCCACTAATGTTGTTGCTACCAAGTCCTCGCGCATGTTGTGTGGGGTGGCAGCCCGCGGTGGCTCATCCCTCGTAACCGAAACCTGCTTCGGTTACATACAAACCTAGGAGCAAGCCAGTAGCCGAAGCAGCAAATTGTCTTTCCGAACAGTTCTCTGAGCCCAACTGGCTTGTTAAGGGGCTTTTTTTAAAGAATTTCATAGTTCTAGCAACATCAAGAAACAACACAATAGTATTAAATAACCGTGCTGCATTATTCGACTTTGTCGAAAACCAAGCTGGTCGCTCCCGGATCTCATGATACTGAATACTATGAGCCTGTAAAAAGTGATGCAGACGTGCCTCGCACTTCTTGCCACCTGCGGTAACGTGAGCTAACAACCTTGAGAGAGCATTAAATAAAACAAATAGCGAGGTAGACTTCCGTGCGCCTCCGACATTATTTGATAATCTTATCCTATTCTTTAGTGAAATGAATCTGCAAATCATTCGTAATACGTATTTTACATGTCCAGGACAAATGTAATATGTCAGGATTCATCATTTTTAATTACACAAAATGTTCCACTCCCTCCTGGCTTAAAGGGAACGTGGCACCTTGGTCGAATACTGGAATTTAGTGAAATTAGGCTTACTTTTAGCCAAAAATAATGAAACCACTCATGATTTCTCTGAAAAATGTACAATAAGCTCAATATTTTGTTTTTAAAAATACTACTCTGGAAAAAGAAATAAATATCAGCCCGTGGATGATGTCACGATCTGGCAACCAGTACCATACTTGAAACGCTGCAAGGGCTTCGATTGGCTGATGCTCATCGTGACGTCAGCATATGTCGTCACATCAGTAGCTCACAAAAATGGCCGCCCGGCGGCGGGCTGATGGGGGGGCTAGTGTCAGGTAGGTTTTAGCTTTTTTCTACGGTAATATCAAGTTCCAAGACAAATGAAATATGGAGTACCGGGTTTTCCGACTTGCTTTACAACTTGGCTATCTCAGTTAAAATCACGTTGTGAAGGTGCCACATTCCCTTTAACCCACGTTCGGCGGCGGATGAAGGGTGGTCATCACTGAGCGCTGGCCTTTACTCCAGATGTCTTAGGCCTAGTTATACCAACCCCAGAGTCTGCTCACAGTGGTGTTATGAGCTTAACAAATGTCGGACAACACCACTGCTGCCCACGACTCACACTGTTTCTTGACAATAGCTGCCTACTAAGGCGGCCATTCTTGTTCACAAAACCTGGAATAGGCAAGCGAGTAGGTCTGCGTGGTTATAGTGGCCAGAGATTCTGTGGGCTGAAACCACACGTGCGTTTATTTAATCCTTACCTTGATCTCCTTGCCCGAAACCCTGATCCTCAACTCCCAAACACCCCGCATACAAAGCAGAAGCGGGGCCTAGAATCCAAATGACTAGGATAGTAAAATAAGAAGTGGCAGAATTTCCCAATGCCGCATCCCCAGACCAGTCGGGTGGACTTTGTGTGAGATACGTTCCAGTTATGTAATCACCAGTCCAAGCTAAGCCCGGCCTCTGCCGATATCAGCAAAAAGGATTCCTGTTCAATAGAGCCATCTTCTGCTCCATTCTGGCGCTGGAAATCTCTGAATAGAAGCCTTGCTTTTAGCTCCCTTTTGAAGTGTCAAAACCCGACCAATACAATCTTTAAGGCGAGACTGTGTGAGCAACGACCGTATCTTCCATGTAAGTAGAGGATGAATATAAATACTCTGATTTTTAGTTTAAACATACTAGTGTGGTGGCATAAACATAATATCCGAGCACACGCAGACCCGCCCAACAGCAGTGCGTTTGTCCGTATTTGACAGTCCTGTAGCTACCACACTAAAGACAAAGCGCCCAGCCGTGCTTTGGAGAGCCGGCGTCCTAGGTGCTTGAGTAGCTGTGACAGTGGAAAGTGCAGTGCAGCCTATCGCGCCACGCATTTTTCGACACACGGCTGTGGAGTACGCCTTTGCTCGCTGGCTGCCGACTCGGCGGCCCTAGCCTTGAACTAGTGGCACCGTGGCGTACTTCTATCGCACGATAGCCACCCCCGCCGTCTACACGCGCCAAAACCAGTTCCCCGCCGTCGCCGGCTCCGCTTGGAGTGACGGCAACTTTTTGGCCTACTTGTCACTCTGACGCCCGCTGCTTTCTACTGTCTAACCAGTTTGACGGCAGTGTTGCACGTGCCAGCCCGCCTCGGCCCAGCGCAACCCCTAATCCCCGCCCCCTCTCCGGCAGCCAGCCTTAACACTGACCCAAAACCCAGCCTGCAAAGTAGGTCACGGTGAACCCGCGCGCCAAGTTACAGGGCCGCGGAGCCGTGCTTAGCCTGGGGAGCACCGCGGTGGCATTGAGCCACTCTAGAACCCTCTCGCGGGCCGCCGCTGCCCGCCGCTGGGGCGCTGGTGCGCCGCTACACCGGCCACCGCCGGCTACGACGCCTAATGGTGGCAAATAGGCTCTCTTCGTGTGCTCTCTGCCTATAAATGCAGCTGAACGGCATGCTAACCTGCTATTCGATCACATAATATTCGTAAAAGCGCGTCGGAGAGCGGCAGTTCATCTTCAGGAATGATTAACAATCCGGCTCTTCCTGCAGTGTTGAAATCGGCGATCTTTTTCGTTTATAGGTCGGCTGACAGAGCGTGGGGAGCGATAGAGCTCCCCTGCACTGCATGGGTAGCCGAAGCTCGCCGCGTGCTATTGGTGGAGCAACACGTAGGTGAAAGCTAAATTACGTAAAATTACTATTGTATTATTTTATTTTGGCGATTGATTAGCCCAACGTTTCGCTTTACTGCTTCAAGGGCTCAAAAAATATATAATGAGATTCGAAAAATGTAATACAAAAACACACATAAGACTAAGGCAAGAAACACATCCAACTAGATCACAGTTCAAATACAAATACATTATTCGTTTGCAATTTTTGTTTTAACTCCTAGTCACAACCTGAAAGTAATTTGGCCTTCACCGATATGTTGCCCGACCCAAACTCAATGTGTTGTCCATTGAGAATGCCAGGCTAGGTTCCCACGGAATTATAATTCGCCGAAAAAACAAACGGAAAGAGCCTTCCAGGTCAACATTATGTACATACATGCGGCTGCATGACTTTCATCCAGACAGCTGGCATGTTCATGCTTCAGGCGTGCTGGCACAGAGGCGAGATTCCGCATCCCCGCTCGAACCGGCCCCAGAAATATGTCACAGAAAGCTTTCCGAATAAGGAGAAGCGCACCGTGGTAAGACCGCGAGGCTTGCGGCGCGGCACGAGCGGTCAGACCGGCGGGCGGCGCCGCAGGTCGCGGTGCAGGTGGTCAGAGTCCGCGCGGCTCGCTGGCCGGCGCAGCTCCGGGAATAGACACCGTCGGCCGTCCCAGACGACAGCCTGCCGCCGAGGCGGAAACGCCGTCACCGACACCCGGAACAGGATGCGTCGGGATCGACGCGCGACGTCCGAGTCCCGACGGACCGGGGGATCAATGTCACACGGATAAAAACGCGCGGGCAGATTATCTTCGCCGACGCCCATGGACAGGCTCCGGGTTGATCCAGGCATCGCGTGTAATTACAAATCTGGCTGCTTGCGGTAGCTCTTGGCATGTAACGTTGCGGAGGCCATGCCGTTTGTTCACAATTATGACGTGACATGCGCTGCTAGATGGAAAAGGGTTCTTTCCCTTCAAGGTTTTAAACAGTAGAATAGCCCCCTTTATTTTGAACTTTAAGGCGCGCGAAAATTTAATACGAAGAGAGCTTTCGGTGGAATGAAATATGCCAATAAATGGTTTCTCGACACGCTCTACAAAACTGCTATCTCAGTCCAAAATCCATTGTTAAAGTGGGGCACAGCCTTCAAATAGCTATCGCTCAATGACGTGATAAACTTCCGTCACACTTTTCCTGTTTCAGCTTACCCACGAATACCACGCGGAGCCGTGGCAAGAGCGCATGGTTTTACTCGAGACAAAGTTGTCTTACAGAAGCCTGTACCCGAAAGAAATGACAGGTGCAACGCCTAACGTCAGCGATTCGAGTCACATATTGACTGCGCCTGAAACAGAATGAATACCTATCACACGGGGGGGCGTGACGCCAGAAAAATCACTGTGGGAATGCGATTGTTTTATTACTTCGGTAACTTATCTTTCCCCTTCAGCATCACATAAGCAATCGTACGGCGCTGGCAAAATGTGTTATCATAGCAACCAAAGCGAAATATATCAGACGAAAAAAATTAAGTGAAACATTGCAGTCAGTATTGAATAAAAAGGGCGCAAAATGGCCCGAGCCACTCAAGCGCCCAAATACGCCAACGGTAATGATCATGGTGATCACCTATCACAATCAAAATAAGCCAATCATAGGTTCCCCGATACTATTGCATAGCAATAGAACACCCTCAATCACTAACCTAAGAAGACATGTTTCCGTCTGACTTTCTTCTGGTAGATTTCATCGACATCTTGCAGACAGAGGTTCCAGTGCTTATCGAACGCCACGATATAGCCAGAGCACACGCCGCGCACGCGGCCGTAATTTCTGATGTATACCTGAAACAAGACATCATATCATCTGGTTATTGACAGAGTGAAATCCCACGGAAGTTCTAATGAATACACATCCAGCAGCATTGCGCACAAACGCAGCAATGGCAAGGCAATTAACAGCAGCAGGCGTCGGTTGAGTGATATTGTTAGGTGATCGCTCTAAGACTTCCGCTCCAGTGATTCTGTTCGGCAAACTACTATCATTGTTTCGTGTCAATAGACACAAACCCAACAGTGATACACCAAGCAAACGCAGGGGACCCAATTGGATAATATCGTGAGGTGATCGCCCGCCGACTTCCGGCTTTGGCCATTCTGTTTGGCCGGCCCCTTGTCATGAACAGTTGTTGGCTCGCACATGGATATATCTGGTCGTTGGCAGTGGCAGCACGTCGCATCTCCAGCTCTTCGGGCACAGGTCTGGCCACGTGAGCACCGGTCGCCCACGCGGAAGTACGTCCACCCGGCTCGCCGGGCTTGCGCGCTCTCTCTCTCTCTCTCTCTCTCTCTCTCTCTCTCTCTCTCTCTCTCTCTCTCTCTCTCTCTCTCTCTCTCTCTCTCTCTCTCTCTCTCTCTCTCTCTCTCTCTCTCTCTCTCTCTCTCTCTCTCTCGCTCTCTCTCTCTCTCTCTCTCTCTCTCTCTCTCTCTCTCTCTCTCTCTCTCTCTCTCTCTCTCTCTCTCTCTCTCTCTCTCTCTCTCTCTCTCTCTCTCTCTCGTTTTTAGATCTGGACTGATATAGCCGAGGCGCAGTAGCCTCACCACTCACAGAAGAGGCAGCCTTTCGGTTGCTTCCGTGACGGATCGTACGCCACTAAGCGCCACGTCAAGAGTTTCACTGAATTGCAATGCGCCTTGACTGACCTCAGACTGCACACCACCGAAAGCGTGAACTGGAACGACAGAGCACACTGGACGCCGGGCCGGTGGGACCAGGGCTGGAGCTTCCAGGTTGCTCCGGCCGGGGACCGAGCTGGATCTCCCCAGGTGAGCTCGCACTAAGCATGCCCTTTCGGAACATGAGGTGGGTGCCAAATGTGGCGAGTACACCGAGGAAAGTTTTAAATGAACGGCTCGAGAACAATTCAATTAAATCGGGAAATCAAGTTTCTCTTTGAAAAATAGCAGGACAAGATTTTAGCAGTATTTTCACACAAAAGGCCAGTGAAGATACGAACATAAATTTAACACGATTCCGGTAGGAAGGAATAAGCCAATAGTAAGGAAAGGCGCGAGCAACCACTACTCTGTTACAACTGTAGTACACCGTATCGTCCAGAGCAGTTTTAGTGGCGGGTTGTCGGGTTCCAGCGCGCCGTGTGACGGGGCCTACGGTTCGGATCGATCTCACCACCGCGTGCGAATCCCGACTGCGGTTGGAGCCCCCATCATCGAGCGCCGATTAACACTACGCTCCAGCGAGCAGCCATGACTCCCAGACTGCCACCACGCGATCTCTCCAAAACCGCGCCAATTCGCTGATTGGCGCGGTTTTCAGCCGCAGACCAGCCTCTCTATCCCAGCTGCCGGGAGGGACGGCGGCGCCGGCACCTGTTGAGGGTTTGTTTTGGTACTGGCAGCGCCACCTGTGGTCCGGCCGGCGCACCGTCGCCGGGCCGGCGCTGCCGCCGGACCGGCAGATCGATGGTGGTGCACGCTGCACACACTACCGCCCGGCAACACGGCAGCGGCGGCAGCAGCGGCAGCAGCGGCTGCCGCCGGCCGGGCCCACGCCGCAGCCCGGCCTGGTCCAATCTCGGCAGCCCAGCCAGCGGCGACGCCAGCGCCGGCCAAGGCGTCGCCGCTCCGCAGAACCTCCGCTACACAACTTGTAGAGCTCGGCGATCAAAAGGCGGTAACGTGTGCCGATTGCAGGCATTTCTCGGGCCGTCTGATCCGGGTGCTTTGCTGTGAGCGGTTCCGGCTCACGCGCTCTGCCCGCCGCCGGAACGTGACTTCCTCGTGCCACTTGACATCTGGTATCGACAAAACGGAACTGACCGGCGCTGCCATTGGGCCATGAGCGGCCTTCAGGGGCGCTGTTCATTGATCAGCTGCGGCATGCTGCACAGGCCGTCAATACCGGGCGGCGCGCGGCCTCCTACTACAGCTCACCGGCAGCTGGACGGGCGTTAGAGCGGCCGCACCTGATCAATAGCCGGCTGTATTTCCAGCCACCACGTCCAGCCGGCGTGCATTGTGTCGGCCCTTTCATGGTCATGGTCAGCGGCCTCGGCGTCGTGACGTCACCGCGGTCGGGCGCGGACGGACGGCGTCGGCGTAATCCTGGCACAGTCCGCGGCGCCACACAAATCACCCGTCGGTCCCAGCCGTGCACCGGCTCGGCCGATTGTAGAGACCAGCTAAAGCCGCCCGGTCGCAGCTCAGCAGTCCTCTCCCGTGCACACCAGCTGAAGACATCCTGGCGAACGCTGTGTCCGCGCAGCTGGCAGTGGCCAGAGCGGACACCTGGACCTGCTCCCCTCACCAGGTGGTGATCGGCGTGACGTCGGTGCGCTCACCTTGACTTTGACGCGCTGTTCCATACACCACTTGAGTCTGCCGCACGGACCCCGGCTGTCAGCGGCCATGCGCGTCAGCACAGTGCGGAGTCGCCTCCGCTGAACAGTCACCGGAGCTGCCGAGGTCAGGTCAGGTCAGGTCAGCGGGACAGAGCTGCGGAGCAGGAGAATCAAGGTCCGTCACGGTAACCGACCGCAAAAGGATGCTTTGGTCCCGAGACGCTACTGAAATTACCCGTACCGCTTTGAATTGTGTTTAGATGTTAAAAGACTGCAATAATTGAGACTAATTAAAATATCAAGTCGAGCTGAGGGCAAGAGTAATTTGTGGTGGTGTCATCTGGCCACAACATGAAGATAATTTATTCCACAAAAAAACGAAGCTACGACCATCAGTAACGGCAAACGCGATATTCTAACACAAGCTTGTCTTCGACGCTAGCCATCTGGAAAACCAAAACACCTATCTCCTGGCTACATTCGAAGCCAGCCCGAACGAAAATGATTATGGTCATTCTGGCTTCCCACAAGGCCAAGGCCGAACCTCGTCTTCAATCGCAGACGGGCCACATTTTCCCAACTTTGTCACACTTTCTGACACAATGAGGGAAGCTGGACGACGCGGTTGCACCTTGGCTTTTGGTGAAGAGCCGACCCGGCATGATAAGCTCCTGCTGCTGCGTGCCGGCAGCGGACGGTCCCGCTACGGTGGCGCCATCGGCGGGGGTTTCCGAGGTGTCCTCCTCGGGTCCAACCTCCCGACGCCGTGCAGACGCTGCTTTCTGGAACCAGGATATGGTTATCCCAGGTGAACAAGAATTTGAAGCGCGAATACAGACAATGACGTAGTTTGTAGCCTTTTCAGTTCCAAGGTAGCGTCGTGAATTTAAGCAAGTGCGATCGTATAGGCATGCAAAACACTTAATCCGAAGAGAGCAAGGTCAGGGTCGCAGACTTGGATTGAAAGTTAAAAAAACTGCAAAGTCAACTATTCAGGCAGCTACTGCTCTAGTGGATTTTACTCTTAGCTGAATGATATCATACCACCACCTGGTCCATGCCTGAGAGGAGTGTCCATCCGAGCACAATAAAGACTATCCATGAACAGACAAATCATGGTTTGAGTCAAAATTCGACAATGAAAGTGAGGATATCATACATCTAAAGGGAGAACAAGGGATAGGGCGCTGTGGTGCAGCGGCCAACTCGCTCGCTTTCCACGCAGCCGGCCCGCGTTCGAGACCCGGCGGATTCCCTCAGCGAGGAGCAATTTGGCCCACCGGAAATCCTTCCAATAGGGACCGTGTTGACACCATATAACCTTGGCAGTTGTTGCGTCGATTAGCCCCATAAACTTTTACGAATAACGTGCGAGAGGGAGAAGGAAAGAAGCGAGGTTGGATGGGGTGCGGGATTTCAACTTGGCATTGCCAAGCTACTTTACAAACTGATGCCTATTTCAGGCCTTAGTGCTGTAGATTCTTCTACAGAGGCAAATCAATGGCGGCAGAACTTGGGAGGGAGGGGGGCACCGGGGCATGGTGCCCCTCTTAAATAAGAAATTGTAACACTAACCCAATTGTGCTGACTGGAAAGAAAAGGGTTGAAAAGTCCATGGTTCTTGCCCTTAAATTCGGACGTTCCGCCGTCACTGAGGATAAGTGCAAAAATAAAAAATGGCAAAAGTAATTTTGCAGTAAGTTTGGCGAATTTAACTCGTTTTGGACACTGGACTCTGTACCTTAAACTCAAAATACCCTTAAACTTACCCATAACTGTTGCCTCAGCTTTGGCCAGTGGTTTTCATATTGTTCTGCCCTAATTTCCAAGTGGTCGAAACAGGACACGCACGCATCGGGATCATTTTCATGCTTCTTTTTCCCTCGTAAATCTTGCAGCGGAGATTTAACTCCTTGAATATAATATTGTTCTACATTCTTCGCCTCCTTAAACATCAACACCACGATACTAAGTTACCCGTTTTACAAAGTGAATATTGTCATACCAACATCATGGAATAGATACCTTGTGGTGAATAGATAATAGATGTCTCTATTTCATGATTCATTTGATTTTCATCATGGAGTGGAGAGGATACCAAAAAGTGGGATTTATCATGTCAGGTATTTCTGTGGCTAACCCAAATATGCTCTCCTTATTCCCAACGATTTGGGACAAATTAACACAGGGAATGCATTAAGGCTACACAATAAGAAGGTCTCATTTCAACAAATTATTCAGATCCTATAGATATCAAAACATTATTAGCCCCACCTGAAGTACTGTCAATAAAACCTTGACAAAAAGGATATTTTCACAGCAGGTAATTCAAAAAATTCCCTACCCTTGGATTTTTACAAACTCATCATGGTTTGGGCCTAACGATATAACACTGCTGGCAAAATAGCCAGCCATTTTAGATCCGTAAACCATACCACCTACCTCCTGAAGCCTTTTCCGTAGGGTTCCTTCTTGGGCAGCCTTGATAAAACCTTCATACTGCTGCACATTATCGTAAACTTTAACGTTCTTGTAGGGAGGCTCAATATCCGTCGCATATAAAGCTTTTAAAGGTTTAAAAGAGCTAGATTCTTCGTCAAAATCGTCTGCGTCACTTTCGCCACTACCGTCACTGTGGGCATCCATGATGGTTTCTGCCTGCCACATGGTAGCGGAAGCCGACAGCATGCGCTTTCTAGCGAGATATAGGGAACTTCTAGTACAAAGTTTTCCCGCCAGGGTACTATCTGGTAACAATAGATGGCTCTTCTGTAAAGTGTCCATGCTACCACCAGTGTTCAATACACCTCAGCCACCTCATGAACATTATTAAATCTAAGACGGTATTGCTGCAGGATTTGATGCTGGAAATTAAAAGCCCAGCGAGGTAAACAGATACCAACTCGAATACGTGTTCAGCCTCCAGCGCTGTTTTCGTGTGAAGCAGGGGCTGCAGGCGGATACAAGTGTCCGCATTTCAATGGGGACGATAGTTCGGGAAGCCAAAGAAGGGAGACATAGGCAGGTCCAGGGGGAAGGAGCCCCTGAAACCTGGCTTCTCACCTCATCCTTCTGCTGATGCAAGCGGCCAAGTTGGGAATAAATTGGGAAACTTTCTAACCAGCCTGCGCGGAAAGCTGCAATGAGCCCAAATCCGACGAGCTACGTTTATTTTAGAGGGGAAAGCTTCTCGCCAGCAGCATGTTGAAGATCACGAGCTTCTCTCACTATAAGGTCCATATCTATCAATCAGTATGGAACCGGGTGTACATACATTCATGAAATTCACTTACTGCTCGTTTCACTCTGACTAAAAGCTTCAGAGGCGGCCTGAGGCGGCCGCTTCAGAGTCGTGAACTTGCACTTTTGAATTTCAATCGGTATTCGATGCGTAGCTCACTCACTGCGCTTCAGAACCTGTACGATACATTGTGGAGATAAGACCGGCTACATTTCGGTACTCCATCCTTTTTTTAGAGCTGGCCCCGTTGATGAGAATGACAAAGCCTTCTGGTTTCTGAAATCCGATAAGGTATTTATAATCTAGCGCCACGATCGAGCCTAAAACCAGCCGCAGCGCGAAGGCGAAGGTGCACCAGGTACCGCACAATACTCAGGCCAACGGCCCATTTGTCTAATGTTGGCTTGTCGAGGTTATTGGCACACGAGATGGTACTGTTGCCCCCTGGGTCGGTACCTTGCTGGGCCCATAGGGTATGTATGTACGGCCGTTTCCATACTGATTGGTAGGTATTAGGCCCCGGCTGTTTTTGCGGAATATCTCTCAAGTGATGTTCCTTGCCGACACCGTTGTTTCCTCACCTGCTGCGTTTTAACTGGATGCATGGGCTAACGTGTAAAAATACTTCATCGGGTCCAAAATTCGGAAGTAAATGAGAAAAGTCACATAAAATCATTGAGATCAGCGGAAATATTTTGTGTCCATAACTTACCAAATTGAAGTCTCATCCAGTTCGCAGGGGGCTAAATTTAAAGAGCTCGTCAAAATACATCTCTATAGACGCAACCTTTTGTGAGAAGTGTAATCGTTTTTAAGATATTTCTTAAAACAACTGACACTAATACCTACCAATCAGTGTGGAGTCGGCTGTATGTACATACATAAGAACATATGGGTTCCTGCCAGTGGCGGATCCAGGACATTACTTCTTAGGTGTGTGGGTGGGGAGGCTTGGGGGTTCGAGCCATCCCACCATTACCTCGAACAGCCTCCAACTGTGCGGTGACTATAGGTACTCTGACACTTGCAGGGGAAGCTTGAGCCCCATAGCCCCCCTTGTATCAGCCACTGATTCCAACAACCTTACCGCCTTAAGGTGGTAGGAAAACTCTTGTATATACTGATATTTTTTAAAATAATTGCCTTGGAATATCATATGCCATGGGCAGGAACGGAGGGGAGGTGGGGGAGGAAAGATGCATTTGGTGTTCAACACTTCCATTTTTGTCTATTTTCTTTGACAAAAACTATTTTTCATTACTTTTTGGCCTTGTTGCCTCCCCG
This sequence comes from Lepas anatifera, assembly GCA_034440635.1. Lineage (NCBI taxonomy): Eukaryota > Metazoa > Arthropoda > Thecostraca > Lepadidae > Lepas > Lepas anatifera. The sequence goes on along the minus strand of JAOTON010001770.1, from coordinate 397,429 downwards.
TCCCGCCCCAGCTAGCGGCCTAGATTACTGCACTCGACTCTTCAGCCAACCGTGCCAGCAAAACATGACTTGCCATTTCCTCCAGAGATGCAGTCTCTCCTAATGAGTCCAGAACGTCAGTTCGTTGTGTATGGAGCCTCTGTGCTCTGCCGGTCGTGTACCGCAGTGTGACAGGCGGGGGCTTTGCTCTGCGCGCCGGCACGGGCCAGGCAGTGGACGCGTACACTATTCGGAGGGGCTAAAATCAGGCGTCTGGATTTTTACCATAGGCGGTGTTCGGCCCCCCCCCAATGATACGCTGAATTAGAGTTAATATTTCCAGTCTTTGCAGTCTTCATTTTCAGGATGTAAGTTTGATTTTATACCCTACAGCAGGCCTAAGGGAAGGAATGTTATTCGTATTTTGTTACCCGTTTTGATATGGTGGCTATTAACACTTTCAAATTTGGGCACTCCCTTCGGCTAAAGTGCCTTATGAAAATGTATCCAATCTGCGGGCGTTTAACCGGGATGGCAACTGACCGGACCAGGTCATCAGTCAAAATTTTGAGCGAAAATTTCGACCGTTATCCAGCCACATTTCAGGTTTTAGTCAGGTGACGATATTAAGAGAAAATTTCGGGACGCAATCAGCCTATAATGGTGTGGGGAGAATTTATGAAGCGCCTAACCCTAAAATGCATCGAACTTCAAGTTATTTTCCAGTCGATTTTTACCCAGTTCCAAACAACCAACCCCAAATAACCTAATGGAGCGTGTTCAAGGAGGGCATCACCAATTTCGCTGGCTTCCACCATGATGAAAAGCTATTTGGATACCAAGGCAGTTTCAAAAAGGCTCTCAATCGAATCGTCTACCCATGAGCAAGGAGTCAGGTGACCAGAATCTTTGAAACATCTCCGGCTCTACGGACATGGGTATTTTCGCTATTCCAAGGAGAAGGAAAACTGGAATAAAACCGTAAAAATATCACTAAAATTTCATAAAAGTAACTAAAACACAATTGTTTTGGATATATTTAAGGACAAGTCAGCCAGCTCATGGAAGTATTTAACATCAGAGAAATGAGCGGGGCCTGTGATATTTGTCACTTTGTGCAAGCTGAGACATATTGGAGTCGAAAATTCATTTGTCACACCCGCTGGTTTTGTCGTGGCAATTGAGCCCTGGTTGAGCGAAGATTAGGTTCCGCGGCTCCCAAAAGGGCCTTGGGAGATGTGACATCGTGATATTAAAAGAGCAAAATTTTTGATGCCGGAATAGTTTGGGAGATGTATTTTTGACGCGTTTATAAATTTCCGTATTTTTAAGGATCGGTCGGTTCCCAGTTGGAGTAAAGAAAGGGTGGACAGGCCGGTGGTCGGGATGGGGATCGTGTGACGCTGAAAATTGTGAAAAATTAGCCTTTTATTTGAATTAACTAGTAGACATCCTGGTGTAGGGGGCTGTGCTCTGACGTCAGGGGCACGTATATATATATATATATATATATATATATATATATATATATATATATATATATATATATATATATATTAACAAGGGTGCCTAGGCATCGCAGGCCATTTTAGCGATGGCTCATTCTTCGTTAGCTCCATTTTACAAGGGGAGTTTGCATTGTGTTCTTATTCCCCATCTCGTCAAGACCAGCTCTGGGGCCACCAAGTGTGGATTAGGGCCCTCCAGAGCAGCCGTCCCTCAGTTATGCCCCCAGGGACTAGACAAGCTCAGTGCCCCCCCGAGATGGTATGAGTTTGGCCTTATGTTCTTATTCTCTGTTTATCCAAGACCAGCTCAGGGGACCCCTAATGTGGATCAGAGCCCTCCGAGTAGTTCATGCTTCGCCCAGGGACTAGACTAGCTCAGTGGCCCCCAGAGATGGGTCATCAGACTAGCTCAATGGTCCCCAGATAGGCTCATAGGGCCTTGAACCAGCTCAAGGAGCCCCAGAACAACTCCAAGCGCCAGCTCACCTCAGGGAGCCTCAGGCCAACTAAAGGGGCTCTCAAGTTAAGCGTCCTGACCAGCTCAGGGTACCCCCAGGGCCCATACCAGCTCAGGATACCCCTAGGACCCAGATTCTCTTGGGCTCAAGATTAGCTCTCGGGCCCTAGATCAGCTATTGGGCCCCAGCTCACTTCTTGGGCCCCGTCAAGTCAGGGGGCTAGATCAAGTCAGGGGCACTAAATCAACTCAGGAGCCCTGTATCAGCTCAGAGAACCCCTCACCAGTTCGGGGGCCCAATCAGCTCAGGAGTCCCAGAGCTACTTAAGGGATACCAGATCGGCCCATAGGGCACCAAATCAGCCTAGGGGTTAAAGAATGAGTTCAGTGGTCCCCGACCAGCTCGGGGTACCAAATCAAGTCAAGAGGCACTTAATCAGCTCAGGAGCCCCATACTAGCTCGGGGGCCCTCATCAGCCTCGGCGGGCCCAGCTCAGGGCGCCAGAGCCGTTCAAGAAATCATATAGTCAACTCAGAAGGCCCAGATCAGCTTAAAGGGCACCAGATTAGATCAGGGTGCACCAGACTAGCTCAGAGGGCATTATGTGAAATCAGGAGGCACACTGATGCTCAGGAGGCACCATATCGACTCAGGGGGTACTAATTCAGCTCAGGGGCAACATATCTGCTCAGGGGGCACCAGTTCGATCAGCTCGGTGGCCCAGATAAACTCCTGCCCCCCCCATACCAAAGCAGGGGCCTAGATCAGCTCAGGGAGCACCATGTTAGCTCAGGGGATACAAGATTAGCTCAGGGCGCACCAGACCAGCTCTGGGGGTACCAGATCATCTAAGGAGACAAATAATTAGCTTAGGGGGTACGTGATCAGCTCAAGTGGCACCATAATGGCTCAGGGGACAATAGATCAACTCCGGGAGACATGGGATCAGTTCAGGGGGCACTAGAACATATAATAGGGCACCAGGCAAGCTCAGAGGCATCAGAGTAGCTCAGATATATTAGATACATTAGAGAGGTCCAGGAGGCACAATGATTGGCTCAGGGGGCGCCAGATTGACTCCAGAGGGCAACAGATCAGATGAGAGAGCGTGTGATCAGCTCAAGAGGCCAAGACCAGGTCAGTGGGCACCAGGTGAGCTTAAGGGGCACCAGACTAGCTTCGCCCTTACGATTATTGGCGAGGATGAGGCATTAACTGGACACAGATTAGGTGCTCATACTCTTCCCGGGTGCTTGGAAACGCGAAAGAATGCCCTAGCTGACCAAAAAGGTACTAAATTGTCAAACAATAGTTGTAACCGCCACATACAGTCTAGTGGCATCTGGGTTCAATGACATAGGCCACTAATTTTTTAACGGCACAGCCCAAACTGGGTACACCACCTAGCGATCAAAGGACACTCCAGCACCGATGGAGGTGGGGGGGGATGGCGGCACGTGTCCCCTGTGCCCTTCCTGGCTGCGCCCCTGCTGCCACTTCATTATTTCTGAGTAAATTCTCTGAGCTCAACGTTCTCCCAAGCTTGCTATTGTAAACGGGATGACAAGTCCTGGTCCTGAAATTTCTGAACGCATGTCATATCTGAGGCTGCGCTTGTCGATGTTCCCCCTTCCTTTATTCTTCCATTCGGTGATGAAATACCATGGTGTTTGTTTTGGCTTCGGTGATATTTGACTCAACGCCTTGTTTTCAGGGAGCTGGAGGAGAATGGGGTTCGGAAGCTGATAGCAGCTCTAGTCTTAGGTAAGTGCTGCCATCTGTAACTCCACTGCGACGGAAGCGCCTCTCTTAGGAGTTTGTTGTATTGTGAGGAGCCCATGACATGTGATAAGTACCTAATTGTTGAAAAACCTTGGAAAGTGGATTATATTGTCTTAGGTGATGAGTATCTGATCGATCGATGGCGAAGAAAACCAAAGACGAATAAAGGAAAACAAATAGGAAGTAAATGACGAGCTGGTTAAGGCCGTTCACATTTCGTATAATGGGTCGACTCACAATGAATGGCGGATAATCCTCCAGATAGCTGGGCCGCTGTCCAGTAGGGTGAAGTGAATATAAAAATTGAATCAAGGTGTTCACTGTTTTTTTGTGTCAGACCTTTATTAACATGAAGATACCCATTTTATATAGGGACATTGGATTGTGGCTTTGGTCTTGTAATTTTATTTCGAAGTAGGCGTGCAAACACGATCATACCGGGGTATTTTTGATCATGTTAAACAAGCATATATCAGGGACGGTAGTTACTTGAAATGTTCCTACGCCTACCGAGGCCGAATAATAGCCATGAAGGAAAGGTTGAGGTAAAATTGACCAATCAGGATATTTATAGCCATAGGTTTAACCCATTTTAGAGGGTTTTTTGGACCTCATAAATTTATGTCCCTACATGTTTCACTCAATCTCTTTTGACAATGAGTCGTTCTTTATTTTGCATCATCCAGGATAACTATGAGTGGTCAAATAACAAAATGTTCGAGTAGACTTCCCTTATCATGTATGCTTGTGACTATGTACACTTCTGAAGGCCGAGGGGACATATATTCAAACATATATAACGATTGATAATGTTTGGGGTTAAACGACGCACAAACTGCCAAGGTTGCCAAGGCTGCGTCGCCTGTATAGGCTACGTCACCAAGGCTGCGAACAGCCTGTATAGGTATTCATTTCCAGAAGATTGATACGTTCTTTCCCTAATTAATCAGTCTACACCAAGCGCAACTGTGGCCCAAACCTCTACGGGGAGGGAATTCTGGACGTATTCGCCATTGTTTCCTTAATTTGTGCATGTTGCTACTAGCTGCAGTAGTTCTTTTATCAGAGCCTCTCCCCATGGGCACACTTACCCAATTACAGGGGCTATTGGCGTGGGTGTTTAAGGAACCTTTCTACCGGGCAAGATGGGGCACGGAATGTGGTTTCTGACCGTGGGAATTGAACCCACGTTAATCCATGCCATCTCAGTCTGGATGCAGGCAATTAAGTCACTATAATACCCGGTCCCTACAAAGCAGCAATATAAGCTGCAGCGTTCATAAACCGTATGTGTTCTGAGTGTGGATGTGAAGGAAAGGCTTTGGAGAAGTATTTAGCATAATTGGAAATTTGTGTACGTTACAGTTAGGGATAGGGTCTCTACATTCGGCTCGGCTAATGACATTCTGTATGTGTAGGTTGTCGTGAGTTCGAACCCACCCAGAGGCAGGATTTGGCACCCTGCCCTAGCTCAAGCCTAGTTCATTCCCCTTTCCCATCCGACGCCATATGAGCTTAGCAGTTCGTGCATCGCTAATCCCCCCCAAATTATTACAGGTGGGGATGCGTGACTCAACGGATTACCCGCCTCCTAAGCCACAGGTCCCGGGTTCAATGTCTGGTGGATTCTCTGAATAAGCTCAACCTGGTCCCCGAAAAAAACTTCAACAGCGTGGAGTTGGCGACTCCGTATAACCTCCGCAGTTGGAGAGTTATTAAACCCAAGAAGTTACCAATAGTTATAGATGTTAAATGAATATGTCACCCCACATTCAGGGTTAGTTTTTGCGTTTTAGCATTTTCGGAATGAGTCAAAGTGACAGTTATGAAATATTTGTGTTTTACTGAAAAAAGTTGTAAATACTAATGTTTTATTAATTTTCAAAATATGATCTTCAGCTGACCGGGAAAACTGACTGTAGCACGTACAAGAGCAGGTCTCGAAACATCAAGATCAATAATAAAAAACGCGGTAATTATTTCTAACCATGACGGAACTGGCAGAATATATCCTGGGTACGCGCCGTCGGTGCACCACGCACGGTGCGCGGGGCACATCTCCTCCCTATACCTCAGTCGCCGTGACCTTGACCGGGAAACTGATCGCTGATGGAGAGGGGGTTGGGCTCTAGAAAAACACCTTTGTTTCCGATCAGTGTTGTCGTTTTTTTCCATTTCTTGTTTCAGTGATGTAATTACTGTCTTAACACGCGCCCCTCTGGAGGGGGGCGCGAAATTAAGCCTTTTCTGTTTTTCCCCAGATAAGACAAAAACGAAGAAACGAAGAGCAACAAAACCTACAGTACCTTATTCCTAGTCAATTTTACGCATCTGACCAATTTTTTTAGGTCAGGTCATGTCAGGTCAAGGAGCTATCCAAGGTCAAGTGACCCGACCTCAAAACCTAAAATCACGAGTTTTAAGCGGCGCCTAAGGAACATCTGCCAACTGATCAGTTTGAAACTTTCGCAATATGATGAGATCTTCAGGGTCTACAAATCTGCTGTCTCGGAATTTTGATATTGGTGACCTAAGGTGGGGTCAATTTTTTGGTGACCCCATTTTAAGTCTATGGTGAAAAATTGAAAGAGCTCGTTTTCAGTAAATACCGGATAGATAAAGATAAAAATCCTCACACCGTGTATTCTTACCACGATATTGACGATAAAGTTGAGTTTATGAACATCTGACCTCTCAAAGGTCATGTCAGGTCAGATGAGCATACAGTGATTGTTTTGCCAATGGCCCCTCACTGAATTGAGATATAGCTTTTATTTTGCTTGCATTGTGCTTATATTGTCACGGCAGGGGTGGAAAAACCCACCAACTCGCCAACTAGGGATAGCGACAGACCCTGAACATTGAAACCATCGAGTGCGACAGGAAATCTATACAATGCCAGAACAGTTCTGACTGACTTAATAAAATAGGAGTTTCCAGGGAAGTTTCAAAGAAAAGAACTCACCCTTACAGAGCAATCACCGCGATGAACTAGAATAGATAAAGTAAATTAGCTGCTTCGATTGAATTTAGGGGTGTGGTAGAAACCATCTAATAAAAATATGCCTTGGTAAAGTTTTCCAAACGCTAATTATGCCACATTGGTCTGTCATTACCTTCCCCGGTCGTGCTTATGTAAGTTCAACTTCTACGACTAGCCAGGAAATATCACCTATAATGCTTTGTTGCTAGAACGCATGTGAATGAACAACAATTACATATTAGTAGTTCCATCCCTCCCCTGCCTGTTACCTTACCACAATGCAGCGGTGGACGGGAGCAACAGCGCACGACCGTCAAAACTTGCCGCTTGCATGGGCAACGACAGCTTTTATAATGAGACGACACCAAGTCATGGCAACTGTTTACTTCACTTCTCTGTCGCATGCGTTAGCTCATTCATTGATAATTATTTATCATTATCATATGTAACTGCACACGTTTTCTCCAGATGGCAGGTTGCGCAGTCGGAAGGGCGCTCGACTAGTAAACAGGGGAAGACGGGTTCGATTCCCGAGCGCCGCCATTTTAAACATTCCGTTTTTCGTCAGTACTGTTTTGCAGTGTCTGTGGCGGTGCTTACGCAGGTGACAGAATTATGCATAAGTGTGTGATCTTCAGTAAGCCTCTTCGCGAATTCAGGAATGAAAGGTTGTTTTATTAATATAGGTACTATTTGTCGTATTGTATGTGCTTTAGAAACTGCCTATATTCAGAAAAAAATGAGAGCGACAGCTTTCAGTGTTGAACATTAGGTTGGCGACAGGTTTGAGGTTTTTTCCTCCCCTGTGTCACGGGGAGTCGATTGATAGCAACATGACCATAACAGGTCACCCTGTGACCCTGACCTAGCTCAAGGTCAGGCCATTTTCAAAATTTGACCTAGCAAGGTCATATTATACATCATTCGATTTGCCACAATGAGAAAAATCCAATGATGCATAAATATTTACTCTAGCTCCGTTATATAGATATCTAGAGGTGGAAACGTACACTGTCCTGTTGTAAGCCTATGGGACCTTCTTTGACCTTTGCTGACCTCAATATTGACCTGACACAAAAATTATTCCTATAATTTCTCTTCGTGACGTCAAAAGCTTTCGAAAACCGTCCGTACTTTTTCTTTAGCTTGCCTGGGAAATGAGATACGGAGGGGGGCGAAAAACGCCCCCTCCATCGGGGCGCGTCATGCCAGGGACCCCAGCGGGGCGTGTGTTAAATATCGATATATGAAGGGGAGTTCAACCAGTGAGCTAGTTGAAGTATGTGTTGTTCAGCGAACCGACACAAAAGTGTGAAGGAGCATGTCTCAAAGTATTAGGACCAATAATAAAAACTATGGTTATTTGTTTATAAGCATGAAAAAACTAGCGCAATATAGCATGAGTAAGCACTGCTGGACGGAACTGCCCAGCACACGCTCGCCTCTTCCCTTGTCTGATGCTCCCTGAACTTGATCTCAAGACGATATTTCATCTAAAAATTTGGTGATCGGTGACAAAATAAACCTGTTTTATAAATCTGAAATATATGTTTACTCCTGTTTGAACATTGCACATAATTTGCCGTTTTAAAAACATTAGAAATCGCACGATGACATAAAGCGGAGATGGAAATGCCTTCCGTTTATAGGAAGAGAAAACGATGGCATTCGGGACTAGGTAAAGTACTATCGAATTTATCATTTTGAAGGTTCTTCAGTTACGTAAACTTATGAACCGATTTTTAATGATTGTTGTTCCCGGCAAATGCATTACGCATTGTAGGCGTCATAACTAGTGATCTTTAAACGCCCGGTTTCACAGCTATTAAAACAATAATTTATCAATTTGTGCTCGTCCAACATTTTTGTGTGAACTTCCTGTGCTTGTCGTACCGTTTCACCCTTCTGAATATCTCCTTGAGTTTGAAGTCTGGCTTATAAACCCATTCTTTATAGGAGCGATTTGTTATGTAATGTTAATGTCTGGCTTGGATTGCCATAATCGTCAAATATTCCCCGCTAAGTTTATTTTCCTAGACCGTGGACAGGCCAGATTAACCCTGGCTGCAATTATTTTCAATGCACTCCCAACTTTGTCTTACCAATCTTTGCCACATGGACTGGCAAAATAATGTTACTTAATCATATTTGATATTAAAATCCACCGTAAAATCCCTCTTCAGAAGTCGGAAAAATTATCAGATATGCTTTTATGCTGGGCTCTTGAATCTTCCCAAGTGTGTTGAAATTGTCCGAGACTTGGTGGTAGTATACAGTTTTTTTAAGATATGCCGAAGAAATATCTTAAAAACATTACAACACTGTGCAGCGCTTTATTGGTTAAGATCCCACGCCAAATAAGTATCTTACTTTTCTGACATTCCACATCCACGCACAAAATGACAAATGCAAATACCATTAAACCCAACTTTGCGTTTTGAAGCATGTTGGGAACAAATCTAAAGTGAAATAAAACCTAAACTTTTTAGGCTGTAACACCTGTCCCATCGTTCCAGAATTAGCATTTTACGTCGCGCCCCGCCATCACGGGAACAAGATGCGGCAGCAGATGTTTCAGATTTGGTGATTCGCGCAAATGCCTCCTTCCCACGAGTTTATTAATTCGCTAGTATATTTTTTGTCTAAGATCCACTGTGGGTGGTTTTTCACTTGACGCGTCATTTTGCATACAAGTAAACACTCGGGAATTAAGGCTAAAATGCACATAAAATAGACGAAGATGCGAAATCGAAGCGCTTATAGAGAAAGGGCCAAAATGACTAAAACTAAAAGTTAAAAGTCACAAAATAACATGAACCAAAACAGAATGCACAACATATACTGAGTGTTAATTGATTATTCCGCACTCATCCAGCGCAACCAGCTTAAAACATCCGATATGCGGTTGCATCGGCGACGCCCACTTACTACTCGCGCTCCGAAATTTATTATCTTTTGAAGGCGGCGTGTTTGAGTAATATTACATGACCCATAAATCGATTGGCTATAAAGAATAACAAATATCATCAGTGCTTGCACAATACACCTCATGGCACCTTTTGGGATTATGTGCTGCGCATGGCACTGCGCGATCAATATTCCGTTGCATTTGACACATAGCACATACGGAATCCACATGTCTTTCAAAGTGGGCGTGGGGGAGTTATGGGGAGAGGGAGTTACAAACTCAGCCCTCGTCAGCTATAAGGGAAAACATAACTGAAGTATAATCGCTTAAACAGTTATGAACGCTGTTTTTGACAAGGTGTCGGCGTGTTCTACGAAACATGTGACTAACTGGCGGGAGAGTGTTTAGGCATTTGTTTCGCTTACTATTATCGTGCGTGAGTCATTGTTCCCTTCAAACAAATACGTACAGTTTTAGGGTATGATCTTACTACCTTGAGACATGCTCATTCAAAAAATTTTTTAAAAAAATTTTTTTTTTTTTTTTTTTTTTTTTTTTTTTTTTTAATTTTTTTTTTTTTTTTTTTTTTTTATTTTTTTTATATTTTTTGTTTTAAAAAATTTTTTTTTTTTTTTTTTTTTTTTTTTTTCTTTTTTTTTTTTTTTTTTTTTTTTTTTTTTATTAATAATTTAAATTTTTTTTTCCTTTTTTTTTTTTTTTTTTTTTTTTTTTTTCTACTTTTTTCCCCCCCAAAACCCGTAGCCCTACTGTGCTCATCTGTGCTGGTATCAGTTTTCAGATAAACAAAATACATGTTTAATGAACTTACTGGTTGAACTCTGCTTCGTGCCGAGAGCTTTAAGGGGAAGGTGGCACCTCCATAACGTGATTTTAACTGAGATAGCCAAGTTGTAAAGCAGGTCAGAAATCCAGGTACTCAATATATCATTTGTCTTGGAATTCGAGATTTTCGTAGAAAAAAGCTAAAACCTACCTGCAATGTACCCCTCTTGTACCCCTAGCAGCAGGCCACAGTTGGCATGGCTGTTGGTGTGATGACATATGCTGACGTCACGATGAGCATCAGCCAATCGAAACCCTTGATGCATTTCAAGTATGGTAGTGGTTGCCAGATCATGACATCATCCACAGGCAGATATTTATTTCTTTTTCTAGAGGATTATTTTAGAAATCAAAATATTGAAGCTTATTGTACATTTTTCAGAGAAATCATGAGTGGTTTCATTATTTTCTGCTAAAAGTACGCCTGATTAGGTACGCTAAATTCCAGGATTCGACCAAGGTGCCACATTCCCTTTAAAACAGTAATTCCAATATCTGAAGCAAGAGTAAACAAGATACAAATTTGATGCAAAACAAGTGTATTTTGTTAATGCCCATCCCTTTGTTCCACCAAAAATCGTGTGCAGGTCAAGGTCACTGCGCCAGGGGTAAAAGTACAGACGAGCCTGCCCTGTGCACCGCGCAGGGTGCGCCAACGGCGCATACCTTTGTTACATTTCATGAGTTTTTCCCATGCTTAAAAACAAATATCCACTGTTCTTATTTTCTAACTCAATACTTTGAGATGTGTTTTTCGGTGCTACTGTCAGTTCTCAAATCCAGGCTAAATACCATATTTTTAAAACTACTCAGTTGTGCTTCAAATAATTATAATTCTTTTCAGTTAAGATAAAATACTGTAAAGATGTCCCCATCGTGTTCATAGGCTGGTTGCAACCATGCTGATATACGGGATTTTACCCGTTTATGAATATTCAACTGGATGAAATGGCTGAAGAAGAAGTTACTGCACGGGCAAAACATAAAATTGTCAGAGGCTACAACTCTGGAACCGTTTCACCTAGAGACCCAAACTGTCACAGCCGCGTTCTGCGCTGCCGATAGCCCTATACACAAAGTTTGAAGTAAATCAGAGATATGAGGGTGTAAGGCCTGTGCTGAAATGTCGTGGATTGCTCGGGGAAAACTAGTGTTGAAATAGAGCCACCAAAGTTGAAAATAAACAGTCTTTCAAAACTCTGAGAAGTACCTGCAAATCAGTGAGCGACGGAATTTATTTATTCGCTAGGCCTTGGGAATTTGAACCCTTATCCCCCCCCGCTCAGTGCACTTATTCCCACCTTTCCGCTGGCAAAGCCCAACTCAGTGACTCTAAGATTATACATTTCCTTAGAAATATACGGAAAATCGATATGTACTGCGTATAAACTGTCAGGGACCGCAAAAATATACATGCCTACTTTTTCGTCCCCTCCCAGGCACAAACCGAAAAGGGTGCAGCTTAGTCATGCAGTTGATTCAAGGCTGCTGTCTTGTGGGTGGCTCTGAATGAGAGTGCGGCATATATCCCCCTGCGTGATTCAGGCAGTGATCCACGTCGCTTAAAGGGAAAGTGGCACCTTTATAACGTGATTTTAACTGAGATAGCCAAGTTGTAAATCATGCCGGGAAGCCTGGTACTCAATATATCATTTGTCTTGCAACTCAAATTTTCAGTGGAGAAAAGCTAAAAACCTACCTGAAATGTACCCCAAATGTACCCCAGCCAGGTGGCCACAGTTGTCAGCTGTTGTAGTGACGACAGCGCTTACCTCACGGTGAGTAATCAGCCAATTGAAGCCCTTGAAGGTTATTGAATATGATAGTGGTTGTCAGATCATGACGTCATCCACAGACGGAAGTTTATTTTTCACCCCAGGGGAGCATTCTAAAAATTTACAATATTTAGCTCTTTGTACATTTTTCAGAGAAATCATGGCCGTTTTCAAGATTTTCGGCTAAAAATATACCTAATTACAATAAATTCCTGGATTCGACCAAGGTGCCACATTCCCTTTAACCTCAGTCCTAGGTATGAACTTCTTTAGCAACAGCAGACATGAACCCGGGTCATTAGCTCCAAATGTGACGCGGGGAAGATTTAGCCGGAATAAATTGGTCACTCAGTTGGAGTAGCGATTAGTGGCGGACCAAGGCGAGTGGTCGCAGGGATATAACCCGAAAGCCATCAAAAACTGAATTTGGGAAGAAAATCTCAAGTGGTCGGAGGGTTTGGGATGTGAGGGTAATGCCTTTTCCATCTGAAATAGGTATCAATCATCCTCAGCATGCGTCTTATTGCGATAGACATAATTTACCCCGTCATTGACATAGGTCTGAACTAACATACCGAGTACAAGGGGCCTTTCAACCCCTCCCCCTCCCTCTAACTCGTGATCTCCCCAACCGATTTTCCCATCTATGAAGTGCAATCGATGGCCCCTATCCAAAAAGACCCCATCAGTCTTGTTTTTAATTATTCAAAATCTACCACAGCATGAAATACATATATGGACATTGTCGTAGGTACTTTTGGTTTCCACCGCCTTATTCAAACACTTGGGGATGGATTCCACGTTTATGACCTGGAATGATAACAAACTGGCATACAAATGTTTATAGCTTGCTTCTGATGAAATATTAACATAAATGACGTCATAACATGAACATAAATGCAGATTCAATGAGAAATTTGATAATAATATTTACCAATACGAGTCAAACTGCCTAAACTTGGTCAACGTGTGATTTCAAAGGACGGTATGAGCCAATAAAAGTACATAAGGCAAAGTAATAACTTGTTTACTTACTTGAAGACGTCATTAAGTCTCAAATACGGCACATTTGACGTTTTCTGTAGTGTTTTTGGCTAGAAATAACAGGTTTTTATACCAAATATTTTCTGTTGTCCCTGATTTCAGACATAAGTAGCTGAAAACCAAAACCGATTTTCTCAGATCTAAAAATTATCAGCTCAGCTCGAAAACTTTTATGTGAGCCCAAAATCATGGTACTATCATATTTTTTTAGTTAGAGGTTTCATCCCGTGGTTTTGCCTTCTTGCATCACTGTGTAGGTAATGGTGATACACAAAAAAAAAACAGAAACGGCACGGAAGCCTCTCTACCGTCTTCTACTCGTGCATAAATTTAGGACCGTGCCCGTTGAGATGTGACGTCACACGTCACCAAAATAATTCAAATTCTGAGCCGACATAGGAAATCCCTTGAAACTCGGGAACCAGAAGACCTAGATTACACTGAAAGATACACTAAAGACGTCAATGTGTTTATATTGGCACTCGGATTCGTGTGATAGGTGGCATGTCACTGACAATAATAATTCAATCCCTTAGATCATGCCTGTCACCAAATCAAACTTACTGCATCTATTTCCATTCCACAATATAGAAATAAATGCAATTGAAAAACTTGACTTTTAGTAACTCCTGGTAATTTTATTGTCGAACTGACCTCAAAATGGTTAGCAGCATGTGGTTTTGTGTTACCAAAAGCTCTTGAATGATATTCCGAAACTTGGCAGTTCCATGAGCGTTACACCCTGAACATTTTAGAAAAACAAGTTTGCCTTACATGGGTCAAGAAACGGCGTTGTCTCTCGTTAGCTTGCCATAAATTGACATACATTTTCGGCTGAAGTTGTCAAATTGATCATCTTTCTGGTAAGCTAAAAAAAGCAGGGCATGGGTCAGACATGACTACACAGGCGGTGGTTTGTAATGAAATATTTCACAGCAATAGTGTTCAATGGTTCTTCTGAAGAATGGAAGTAAACATGGTGCATGGAAATACAATCTGTCAATGATAATTTCGTCATACCTACCTACCTCGATACCGAGCTTACCGATATTAACCCTCGCCCCGGTGGGGCGGGGGTTGTTTTAACACCCCGCTTGGTTTTTATCCCGTCGGCAGTAAGAACCGCCATAGTTGCTACCCCTTATACTTGATAGATTCCTCACGTTCCCCAAAATTTTAAGGTTGGGTCATCTCAGACCAGCTCACCAGCGCAGGTCAAGCTACCTCACCTAAAAAATGTTTAAGATGGCATAAATAAGAAAAGGATGAATCTATCGAATTCAAAGTTATTCCACATAATGGGCCCACCGAGTAAACATAACCGAGTGCTAGCGAGTGCCACTGAAGAACTGAATGGGTGTTTGAATTGAGCGGATTTTGAAGGTTATGGTCCGATCAGTAACAAGGATTATTACTAGGCCAAACTGGAAACACGAAGATGGCTGCGACTAGATTATGGACTATGGTGCAGTAGCAGGAATATATATATATATATATATATATATATATATATATATATATATATATATATATATATATATATACATATATATATTCACATTTCTAATAAACACCCCATGTTCATCATGCCTTATTATCCAAATAGACATCAGCACGAGGCATGCGCAAATTTTCTAAGCTAATTTGTTTTCACCTTGACCTGGGTTTTCACCTGCTTGCTAAGCACAGCTTCCTAGCCCTTTTGAGTCTGTAAATACGCGGGAATCGGTCTGGCCGCCTGAGGGCGTAGTGCCGGGCGACCTCTGCGGCATGACCGTGACCCCGCTCTGCGCAGCCTCGCGGGTTGTGTTCGGTCTGCTGTGCAGCGTGGCTACTGATCTGCATAAGCTGTCACATAATGCCAAGTGAAACAAAAACCGAGATGCGTTGTTTTGCTTGGGCTCTGTTGGGTCTTAAATGGTAACAGATTTACATATTCTTGCAAGTGGAGGGTGAAACAGAAGTCCCAGCATGTTATGAAATCAAAGCAAAATGCCTATACGTCTCAGTCAACGCACATACCTACAACTGACTTCTTCAAGAGAGATAGTGACTAAATGTTTCTTGCTTAATATCTATGCAAGGTCAGTCCATAGTGGTCACCGGTCAGGTGCTGTGATGGTACGTGCTACGACTTTGGTGTGTGAGTTATACTATGTTAAAAAAGTAAAAAACTACGCTACGGAATCTCTTTAATGCGTTTTTCATGGTCTTTGGTAATTACGAACTCAAGTTATAGCTATGGTAAAAGGATACCGTACCATGACCATCTGGACTTGGTAATCACGGAAATTAAAGCTGAATATTGTATGGCTCAGGAGGTGGTATACCTTTTGGAAGAATTCTAATATTTTCGTCAGATTGAGCACAGGTTTCGCTCTGGCGGGGCGAATTTACTTGTGAGCAGAACGCATCAACTGAGTAGAATATACCTGATGTTCACATGCTGACAGACCCAGCTCTTGTCTTCCGCAACAACAGAGTAAAAGATACCGATGTTCCAGAGCCGTTTCTGCACAAAGATAAAAACCAGTGCAGCTGACAAACCCTCTTACGCAATAGCCGACTAAAAAACAGCTGATACACACATGCTGACAGACCCAGCTCGTTTCTTCCGCATCAACGTAGTAAAAGATACCTGATGTTCGCATGCTGATAGACCCAGCTCGTGCCTTCCGCATGAACTGAGTAAAAGGCAGCTGATGCACCCATTCTGACGGACCGGCTTGTGCCTTCCGGCTTGCGGTTTCTCTGTGGTGCCGCACACTGCCATCACCTGCAGTGTCCCTAAACCCCCGATAACCTTTTCTCTGTGGTGCCGCTCACCGCGATCACCTGCAGCGTCCTTTAATCTCCCATAACCTTATCAGCTGCTGGTTTAGGATCCTTTATGGTGCACTGTTGTCAAAAAGGCCGTCTAAAGACGAGAAACGCATAGTCCCGGAATGCCATTATTTTAATGATTAACAGGAAATCGGCTAAGTGCAGCACATTTGGATACCGCTGTACACAAAGTCTGAGGTGCTGGTTCCGAACCCACTCATGGAGCCCCAGAGGCAATATCATAATGAAGATTATATATTTTCCGTGTATAGTAGATATTTGATCTTATTTTCTCTAGTGGGTAACATATCGATGCAAAAGAGGAATACGGCAACTGACAGTTTCGTATTACAATCCAGCTGGCTAAAGTAGATTCTGATCAATATTTTTTGTGGTACGTTTGGACGGTATGCCAAAATTTGACGTAGTGTCTTACACATAGTGCTTGGCCACGCTGCGTCATATGCTCAGAGATATCGGCTATAGAAAAGTCCTTCCATGACGTCGTAGGCTGACGCTGCTGGTCAGCATCTTTCTTCAGAAATACCCGTAGTGTTTTATAGCCACTAGGCTCAAATTCAGAAGACGGGGATAGTGTAGGTAGGTAGCCAAAAGTTAACAGTTTTAGGGCACTTCACCTGCAGAGGCTATATGTGGTAGCCAGAAGTTACTCCTAAAACTAGCGAACTATTACTTAACGCAATACTTTTCATTAGATGTGGTTTTTCTCCTGTATCTAATGCATCCCAAACCATCGGCCCTCTGGATTCGCATATGGCTGCACTTGCCTAGTTGATTTTTAGCACCTTAAATTATAATCAACATGCCTTGGTAGTAATCCTTTGTGCTAGGAATACCAATCGTGCTAAACCCAAAGTCACTAGGACTATCCCGTTTCTCTTTGGCAGCGTGGGTACTGCGTGAAGTCCAACTGCCCACCATTTGCGATACCGTCCTAACAGCGTGGCTGCTCTGTGTCGGCAGTGGAGGGCGTCGGTGCAGCATGATGCCAACACATTCCGACGACGACCTGATGTCGTGGCTGACCACTCAGCTAGACTACCAGGTGAGCCAACCACTCCAGAACGCTACTCAGCTAGACTACAAGGTGAGGCAAACACTCCAGGACGCTACTCAGCTAGACTACAAGGTGAGGCAAACACTCCAGGACGCTACTCAGCTAGACTACAAGGTGAGGCAAACACTCAGGACGTTACTCAGCTAGACTACAAGGTGAGGCAAACACTCCAGGACGCTACTCAGCTAGACTACCAGGTGAGGCAACCACCCCAGGACGCTACTCAGCTAGACTACCAGGTGAGCCAACCACTCCAGAACGCTACTCAGCTAGACTACAAGGTGAGGCAAACACTCCAGGACGCTACTCAGCTAGACTACCAGGTGAGGCAACCACCCCAGGACGCTACTCAGCTAGACTACCAGGTGAGCCAACCACTCCAGAACGCTACTCAGCTAGACTACAAGGTAGGCAAACACTCCAGGACGCTACTCAGCTAGACTACAAGGTGAGGCAAACACTCCAGGACGCTACTCAGCTAGACTACCAGGTGAGGCAACCACCCCAGGACGCTACCAGCTAGACTACCAGGTGAGGCAAACACTCCAGGACGCTACTCAGCTAGACTACAAGGTGAGGCAAACACTCCAGGACGCTACTCAGCTAGACTACCAGGTGAGGCAACCACCCCAGGACGCTACTCAGCTAGACTACCAGGTGAGGCAACCACACTGGAACGCTACTCAGCTAGACTACCAGGTGAGGCAACCACTCCAGGACGTTACTCAGCAGACTACAAGGTGAGGCAAACACCCAGGACGCTACTCAGCTAGACTACAAGGTGAGGCAAACACCCAGGACGTTACTCAGCTAGACTACAAGGTGAGGCAAACACCCAGGACGCTACTCAGCCAGACTACCAGGTGAGGCAACCACCCCAGGACGCACCAGCTAGACTACCAGGTGAGCCAACCACCCAGAACTACTCAGCTAGACTACAAGGTGAGGCAAACACTCCAGGACGCTACTCAGCTAGACTACAAGGTGAGGCAAACACTCCAGGACGCTACTCAGCTAGACTACCAGGTGAGGCAACCACCCCAGGACGCTACTCAGCTAGACTACCAGGTGAGGCAACCACACTGGAACGCTACCAGCTAGACTACCAGGTGAGGCAACCACTCCAGAACGCCACCAGAGACTACCAGGTGAGGCAACCACTCCAGGACGTTACTCAGCTAGACTACCAGGTGAGGCAACCACACTGGGGACGCTACCCAGCTAGACT
Source organism: Lepas anatifera (assembly GCA_034440635.1). Lineage (NCBI taxonomy): Eukaryota > Metazoa > Arthropoda > Thecostraca > Lepadidae > Lepas > Lepas anatifera. Next base: position 379,020 of record JAOTON010001770.1, on the reverse strand, counting down.
ACCAGGTGAGGCAACCACTCCGGGACGTTACTCAGAGACTACCAGGTGAGGCAACCACTCCAGAACGCTACTCAGCTAGACTACCAGGTGAGATAACCGCTCTGGGACGTTACTCAGAGACTACCAGGTGATGCAACCACACCGGGATGCTACTCAGCTAGACTACCAGGTAAGGCAAAGTAAGCTCCGGGACGCTACTCAGCTAGACTACCAGGTGAGGCAAAGTAAGCTCCGGAACGCTACTCAGCTAGACTACCAGGTGAGGCAACCACTCCGGAACGCTACTCAGCTAGACTACCAGGTGAGGCAACCACACCGGAACGCTACTCAGCTAGACTACCAGGTGAGGCAACCACACCGGGACGCTACTCAGCCAGACTACCAGGTGAGATAACCGCTCTGGGACGTTACCAGAGACTACCAGGTGATGCAACCACACCGGGACGCTACTCAGCTAGACTACCAGGTGAGGCAATCACTCCAGGACGCTACTCAGCTAGACTACCAGGTGAGGCAACCACACCGGGACGCTACTCAGCTAGACTACCAGGTGAGGCAACCACACCGGGACGCTACTCAGCCAGACTACCAGGTGAGGCAATCACTCCAGGACGCTACTCAGCTAGACTACCAGGTGAGGCAACGACGCTACTCAGCTAGACTACCAGGTGAGGCAACCACACCGGGACGCTACTCAGCTAGACTACCAGGTGAGGCAACCACTCCGGAACGCTACTCAGCTAGACTACCAGGTGAGGCAACCACTCCGGAACGCTACTCAGCTAGACTACCAGGTGAGGCAACCACACCGGGACGCTACTCAGCTAGACTACCAGGTGAGGCAACCACTCCGGAACGCTACTCAGCTAGACTACCAGGTGAGGCAACCACTCCGGAACGCTACTCAGCTAGACTACCAGGTGAGGCAACCACACCGGGACGCTACTCAGCTAGACTACCAGGTGAGGCAACCATTCCGGGACGTTACTCAGAGACTACCAGGTGAGCCAACCGCTCCGGGACGCTACTTAGCTAGACTACCAGGTGAGGCAACCATTCCGGGATGTTACTCAGAGACTACCAGGTGAGGCAACCACTCCGGAACGCTACTCAGAGGCTACCAGGTGAGCCAACCGCTCCGGGACGCTACTCTGCTAGACTACCAGGTGAGAAAGCCGCTCCAGGACGCGTCTCAGAGACTACCAGGTGATGCAACCATTCCGGGAGGCGGCACGTCGCTCAGAACGGCCCGAGATTAGAAACCGTCTTACGGCGTCAATAGCTTCTGATGGAATCTCTTGGCGACAGAATTTCATGGCACGATTCTCGTGCTCATCAATGATGATGATGACTGATGTTTGTCTGCACTGCTTCGACAGCGGTGTACCTACCTGACGCTTTGGCACGATATGACAACATTGGGCGGCAAAAAAGTTAAATTCGTATCCGTGCCAGGCTCCTGCTTGAATTCACATGCTGCGATGTGCTGGTTCTACAGGTGGATGGGAAGCAGCCTCCTGTACCTGCTGCGCTGCCCTGCGGTCGACCTGGTCCGGTCACCGCGCATGCGCAGACCACCAAACAGCAGGGCCTTCAGTCCGGCTCGGACCCTAACGCAGATGCCGAACAGCAGGTGGTAAGTGAAGGAATTGTAAAACTGAAGAGGGGAGCGGGGGCGTACGGTCTCAGGAATGTATATAACTTTTGAGGTGGGTTTCATTTCTGTTGGGAACAAAACTATTTCGGCTTCCTTTCTGCAAGCATAACGAAAACATGGAAACATTAGGTTTATGTAACGGAGTTTTAGCACTGGATATGTTGGTTTCTACCGGTATTGATAGATTATGCAATGCTGCACCGAGAAGCAGGATTATACGTAAATGAGATGTTGTTTGGCCTGTCTGTCTGAATCCGGGAGGGGGAACTGGGTATATCATTGGTGATGTATTCGCGGACAGCTCATCTTCAGAATCGTGATGTAACAGCTGCTTGCATACTGACCTCGAATTTTCAAGTCTGGAGATCAGATGGTGACAATAAATCATTTGTGGTAAGCAGCTGTTACATCAAGAGTTTGGTGAAGGGCTATAGTTGAATATGCAATCATTGGTCTTACTTAATTTCCCACCCACACAATTCCATTTTGTTAATTGCCGAGTGTAACGGAAGGTCCTCATTACAAAGAAAGCGTTATTTTTAACATACCATTTTACATTAGATATCCGAACTAAGTAAGTACAAAGGTCCCTCATATCTAGCGTGAGCTGAAGCTTTGACGTTGTTTCTCCTTTGCAGATGATGTGGTCTCAGCCAGATTGGCCTCCTGTCTCAGCCAGCTACATTCTGTGCTGTGCTATTTTAAATTATATTTTTATACGTATGAGATATTGACACACGGTGTTGGAGCCTTCGCTACAATTAATATGTCTGGCTCATGTGAAACCCTCTACCTGACTTCCGTATACGCACTCAGCGTGCTATCCTGGAGGGGAGGAGCCCAGCGGAGGACTGGCATCGCCACCGGACTCTGGCTCTCTGACCGACCTCGGCGCCATCGAGGAGGAATTCAACTCGGACGCGGCGCGCCAGCTCTTCACCGAGAACAACACCAGCTCCGACTTCGACATTGGTAACCTGCTATCCGAGTACAAGGTGGGTGGCCCTGCGCTTAACAATGACCCACTGACCCGCATTCCCAGTCTTCCCCTTCCCCACCTCCTCCCCTCGCCGCGCTCTCAGAAGCAGAGGCAGACGGCGTCGGGTGCGGACCCGATGCCACCGAAGTTTGTATGTTATCATTCCAGATATAAGGTCTGTCACGATGTGTTGGTTATACGAGAGGATTTGCACGAGGATTTGCCGGTGTTTATGTTGGCGATGGCCGTGTGACGTTTCACAAACAGACCGGCTGGCTTCCGGAGGTGACGGTCTATGACCGTGACCGATATTTGAGCAGCACCATCCACCGCCCCCTCCCCTCGCCCCGCCTCTCTCACTCACTGTCCACTGAGCCACCGGTGGAATGTGACCAGTTGAGTGATTTGATAAGCACATTTAATTATTTGTGGAAACTCGTTCTAGCTTCCCGGAGTTCTTCTCTCCTTGGCCTAGTTCCTCGCGTGCGGGAGACTGCGGTTACGTTGAAGGATCGGTATGTTTCCGGTTATATCTGCTAGAAATAAGTAAATTATTTTGAAACACAATCAATTTATAAGCTGTTATCGTTTATTAAATGATAGGAATTCTGGGATGCTTTTGTTGATATGTCTTAAGATGATAAAGACATCATTGATGTGGGGCGCAACTAGCTCATTTTAAACGGCATCAGACTCGAAAAAGCTGGAGGCTCCCCAATTTGATTGTACCAAAGGGCAGAAGCTGGTGGACTGCCATGCCACAAGTCTTAAAGAAAGATTGAATTGTGCTGATCCAACGTCGAAAACACTAATGATATTAAAAAACATGTGGGTCACAGTGCGGAAATTGTCGGTAGATTTTAAGGCCTCTCCTGTGGTTCGGAAGTCAATAAACTTCATTATAAACCGATATTTTCCGTAGTTTTCGAGAATATTTTTATCCAGTTTCAGTTGTCAAGTCTGGTTGAAGTGGATATTCCTAGAATTCAATCTTTTGCTCACATTATGTTTGATGCGGGCTCCTTTTAACGTCGTGTCTGCGGTCGGCCATTGTGTCGGCCATCAGGAGTCTGACGATGGTAGTGCCCCTATTGGCAGGTGGAAGAACTATTACCTGACAATGCCCAGATGTCGCTATCAGAGCGACGAATGCGTCTGCGCCGACAGGCCTGCACGTCCACAGAATTGACACCTCAACTTCAACACCTTCAAATCAAGGTGAGGCACTCGCGAATGAATATACTTGAGTGGAATCAAGCAATGGTAATCAGCTGTTCCTTTGCTATTGGCCAAAGGGCTCCGCTGTTTATGCATAACCTCTTCGACTGAGCCGTGGCCTTGACTATAAGCGAGAGTTGCGCTGTATTAGGAAAATTGGTGACCCGAAAACGACCATTCAGCTGTCAAATGTGAAGGTTTGTATTCAGACTCCTCTGGAGGACTTTTCGATAGCCCGACTGACACATGTCAACCAGCTAGTATTGTACCTGGATCAGGATTCTGGTGGGATGTCACTGCATGTCGCAAGGACAAAGCCAGAGCGAGAAAAATGGTTTCATGCCATGAGCAGACATCCTGCCTTTTGTAGAAGCAGGGGAAAAATATCATGGCGTTGCTGCAATGCACTCACGTGCGAATCTACAGCCGCCCTGGGTTACAAAATCAGGCGCCACTAATTTTACAAAATAACGGGCTCTTCTTCTCTACAAACTCAACCGACGCTCTTCAGATTTCGGACATTGCATTGGATAATTGAGTGCCTTTTCGCTTGGTCTTAAACACATAAAATAGTTAACTATGTCTCCTTTTAAATTTCGTGGGATATGCTCCTGATAAACCTTTGCTACTGGTGTCGGGTTGCTAAAAATAAAATGAATAAATACCATCCAGTTCTTGACAGAAGACAGATTAGAGAACGTGTTCGCTAGCTGTTACAATATTAAACCTTCACCCCCATGTTGAGGCTTCAATCCACTGCCATGTGCTGGAATTAGCACGACTTTAGTCATAGTCCCTTACCATCTGCTGGAATTAATTGAGGTTTACATAATATTCCGAAGCCGCAGTGATGAATCGAAATGATGTGAACGAGGCCGGCTGGTGTGACGCGTCCAAAGTGCATGGACTGACACCTCGCCTCGTCAGGAGGAGCCCGGGGGACCGGACCGTCCAACAGACCGACCTCCCGGCGCACCGCGCCGCTCCATCGCTGTCACCAACCCGCTTCTGGCCAGTAAGTTTCCCACGCCGGCCACCGCTGACCTGGTTAGATTTGCTGAGGTCTCGCGCAATACTGCCGTAGATACTGCTATCTGTTATCGCAGTGGGAGGCCCGTCGGGTGGCCTGCTAATCTGACAGCGGACATTTGTGGGCGGAAAAAAGTGAAATCGAGTGATGCCCGGCTGACCCCGAGATCCTCTCGAGGTTCTAGTTGTTCAGGGGTGGAATATTTATCCCTCAGCTGGTATTGAAGCATTGAGCGGCTCTGAGCTATTATCTGAACTTTTTTGATATTTTAAATCGCCACGCTGAGGTGACGAGCTCACGTTCAGTAGTCCAGACCAGAGTGATGAAAGAAACCCGGACAGTGAATTGTTTGAAGGTTCGTCTCTGGTGCTTGCAATCCAAAACGAAAGCAGTGAAATTAATAAGGAGGACTCGACACGACCCTGTTATGGCTGGTGCTGATTAAAAATCCAGTGTTTTGTCTTTTTTCGTTTTCAATTGCAGACACCATTGTTATTGACGAATAGTCAATATTTCTTTCCATGGCATTACAAGTGTGTCCTTTTGTATTTTGTATCGCTGTCTACACTGGTAACAGTCACTGAATTTGGCTAGCCTTCTAATCTGTTTTGGGGCCTCACAGCGGGCCGGGCCCCCGAGTTGTTGGTTGGTCCCCTGAGCTGTCCCTTCAGCTGATCTGGGGCCCTTTAGATAACCAGGTCCCCACTCCGCTCTTAAAGTTCTTGTGTTGGCACTGAAGTTCCTGAGTTTTTTTCGGGAACCCTTCACTGGTTTGCGGCCACCTGAGCTGACTTTGGGTCTCCCCTGTTGGTTTTGAGCCTCTTGAGAGGGAGTTTGGCAGGAGGCACCTGGGCTGTTCTGGGACAGAGAGAGGGAATCGCAAAGGAGATTACTAGGTTGGCCTCAGGCCCACGCTGGTTTCGGGCACCCTGAGCTGAAAGCTGGGCCCTTGGTGGAATTATTGAGGCGGCCATGAGCTGGTCTAGGCCCCTGAGAGGATTTACGAAAGAGGTTCCTGGCTTGGTCACAGGGTTCCTAGCTGAATTGGTGTCCATTGAGCTGGTAGGGAATACCCCGAGCTAAAACCATTACTGAGGCCTTTTAGCTTGTCTGGGCCCTATTGCGCTGATCTAGGGTTCTCGAGCTCGCCAAGGGTCCCACTTGGTCTCCCCCTCCCGAGTTTGTCTGGGACTTCTGAGCTGATTTGGGGCCCACACAGCTGGTCTGTGCCCCTGAGATGGCTATGAGCCCTCTGAGCTGGTTCTGGGTTCTCTGAGCTGATCTGGCGTCCTTATAGATGATCAGGTCCCCAGCCTAATCTTGAATCCCCGACCACTGAGGCTCCCTAAGCCGTCAGGGGCCTCTTATTAGGTCGGGGACCACTTAGCTGGTTTAGACCCCATTAGCTGATCTAAGGTCCCCTTAGTTGTTTTTGGACTTCCAGAGAATGAGATTTACAAGAGGCCCCTGGGCTAATCTGGAGTCTTGGGAGGGCGTTACAGGAGCTTACAGGAGCTTACTGACTTAGTATTAGGGCCCAAGCTGGTTTGGGACCCACTGCGCTGGAAAGGGCCCCGATAAATTACATATGATGTTTTTAATTGATACTAAGGCCCCTAGCTGAATCAGCGTCCCATGATCTGGCAAGGGTCCCCTGGGTTGATATCGGGTCCGTTTAACTGGCTTGGGACCCGTTAGCTTGTTCGGGCCCTCTTGTGGATATCTGAGGCCCTGTGAGTTCGTCGAGGCACTCAGCTGGTCAGACTTTTGCATTTTTATGGGCCCCCTGAGTTAGTATTGAACTCCTGAGCTTGTTTAGGACCCATGTCGATGGTAATGATGATCCTGAGACCCCAATGTTGGCACTGAAGCCCCATGAACACGTGGGGACCTTTATCTGGTCTGGGCCCATATGGCTGGTATGAGGCCCCTCAGCGGGTCTTGGGACACCTGAATTGGCCTCGGCACCCTGAGTTCGTTTTGGGCATCTCAAAGGGGAGTTTCGCTAGGGGCCTCTGGGCTGTTCTGGGTCCCTGAGAAGGTATTGCACAGGGGCTTACTGGCTTGGTCCTGGGGCCCAAGCTGTTTCTGGGCCCTCTGAGCTGGAAATGACCCCTGGGGTGAAATTGAGGAAGAAGCTCTGATTCAGTCTAGGGTCCCTGAGAGGAATTACGTAAAAGGTGCCTGACTTAGGTCCTAGGGCCCCTAGCTGGATTGGTGTCCCTTAAAGTGGCCAGGGCCCCCTGGGTTGGTATTGGGGCCTTTTAACTGCTATGAGCCCCTTCATCTTGTCCGAGACCCTTGGGCTGATCTGGGACCCCTTGAGCTCGTCGGGTCCCTTAGCTGGTTGGACCAACTGGGTTGGCCTTGGCTCCTTAGTTGATACTGTTCCCATTTAGTTGGCCTGGGGCCCACTGAAAATGGATTTTCTATGGGGCTTCTGCTTGGTTTTTTGGGCCCCTGATCTGGTAAAGGAACCCCCTGTGAAACCAAGTTGGACGTCTGTAGCCACAGTCAGGTTTCACAAAAACCTTATGCCTATAATCGATTTATTTGGAGAAGGCCCATACATCCTTATGGAAAATCACAATGCTAAAGCATAGCGATTTTGACCATTGACAATCGCCTTCGGTTATTTGGTATCCACGATGCCAATATCCGGGACAAGGTGATGGCCCCTGTGTGAAAAGTGGAGGCGGGGGGAGGGTGGGACAAAACCTAACTCACCCTCCTTTCACCGTCATAATTAGGGAACATCTCCCTCTTCTACCCTCCCGAAGCGACGGGACCCATAGCTCCAAAAAATAATCCGATATTGTCTTTTCGCGACCAGGTCTTCTGGAGTCGTCCGGGGACACTAAGGACGGCTGCGGCGGATCCTCCTCCTGCGACCCGCTGGCCAGCGCGCACTACCCGACTCTGACCACCACCCGAGCTCTCTCCCGCACCAGCAGCGCCCCTGTCAGATCAAGTGCGAGCCGCAGGACCCGTCCGAGCTGGACACCGGTGAGTACCTGCCGCCACAGATGGCGCTAATCGGATTACCCTGGATACAGGTGGCAGCACTAAAGCCGGCTCCGACAGGTGGGGGAAGGACGGGCCTGAGCTGGGCTCTAACATCACTCCGTCTCATTGTTATTTGTCAGCTCGTCCTAGCTTGGTCACACCTGGATGATATGCCAGCTCAGTTTCCATTGCTCCCTTAGAGTCGTGTTTTCTTTATGTTGTCCCAAGGAGTCAATTGCACAGAACATTGTAAAAGTCCGGACTGATGTGTCGACTGGAACAGCAATGCAACAGTGAAGGCGGTGTTCTTCAGTTCACGTTCCAAATTGGAGAGTGATGCAAAACGTGATATAAATTATCTGCCCCTGTGTACACGTTTGCCGTCTTAGTTCCATAATACGTGCAATCAAGTCCAAAACCTGGACAACAAGTAGAGGCTGGTCAGGTGGTTATGTGACAGCCTCAGCAAGCTCCTGTTGCCCGCACTTGCCGTCTGGTCGGCTGAGAAGCTGCTGAGCTGCTGCAGCTCCAGGCTGAGCGGGTGGGCAGTGAAGAGGCCCTAATCTCATCGCGGGATTGGTGGAAAAATGTGTGGCAGGAGCTTATTGTTGGGTATTTGATCCTAAGTTACTTTGGCCGTCATGTAATCTGTAAGTCGGATAAATGCCTACCTGTTTTTGCGATGACTCTTCCTCGGAATATTTCTGGAGGCTGAGGCTCAGCTGCTTCATATGACCGGTCGAGCTTCATCTTAGCCAGGTATTATATCACTGCAGCACGTCAAAGGCTAGCGATGGGTCAGAATCTGACGGCTTTGAGGGGAATCCTAAAACTGTAACAACTGTTTTCTAGAGAACCTGTCCGTGGATGCGGACTGGTCCATCACGTTTTGTCCTTAAAGGGAATGTGGCACCTTCATAACGTGATTTTAACTGAGATAGCCAAGTTGTAAAGCAAGTCGGAAAACCCGGTACTCTATATATCATTTGCCTTGGAACTCGAGATTTCCGTAGAAAAACTAAAACCTACCCGAAATGTACATCTCATGTACCTCTCGCCAGGCGGCCATTGTTGTGAGCTGCTGGCGTGACGACATATACTGACGTCACGATGGGCATCGGCCAATCGAAGCCTTTGAAGCGTTTCGAGTATGGTAGTGGTTGCCAGATCATGACATCATCCTCAGGTAGATATTTATTTCTTTCCCCTGCGGAGTATTTTAAAAATAAAGATATTGACATTATTGTACATTTTTCAGAGAAATCATGAGTGGTTTCATTATTTTCGGCTAAAAGTACGCCTAATTACACTGAATTCCAGGATTCGACCAACATGCCACATTCCCTGAATTCAGCGTAATTAGGCGTACTTTTAACCGAAGATAATGAAACCACTCATGATTTCTCTGAAAAATGTACAATAAGCTCAATATTTTGGTTTTAAAATACTCCTCTAGGAAAAGAAATAAATATCTGCGTGTGGATGATGTGATCTGCCAGCCACTACCATACTCGAAACGCTTCAAGGGCTTCGATTGGCTGATGCTCACCGTGACGTCAGCATATGTCGTAACACCATCAGCCATGAGAACTGTGGCCTGCTGCTAAGGGTACTTGAGGGGTACATTGCAGGTAGGTTTTAGCTTTTTCTACGGAAATCTTGAGTTCCAAGACAAATTATATATTGAGTACCGGGTTTTCCGACTTGCTTTACAACTTGGCTATCTCAGTTAAAATCGCGTTATGAAGGTGCCACATTCCCTTTAATGCAGATCCGCCGCCGCCGGAGGATAAATACCCAGCGCGCCTTCCGTCCTCGCTCCACGTCGTCCTACCCTACCCTGTTCTCCAGTTGCCTCCGCGGCGCTACATTTTCGCGGCGCGCGGCATTCGCGGCGCGGTGCGGATGTTTGCGGCACTTCTGCGTCGTCGCGGCATCTCTCTCACTGTCAAGGTCGCGGGGTTCAGGGTCGCGCGCCTCTGAGCTGGGAGTAGCCGTTGTCGGCAGCGACCGGTCCCCCTTGCTCTCCGTGTTGTCTCCACAGGCCCGTCCGGGTCATCAGGAAGCCTGCCGTGTTGGCGGGTGTTGTACGGCATTGGCATGGCTTCTGTTGCCTCGCGACTGGTGAACCAGCAGAGCAGGGATCCCGGAGAATACCTCATTAGTTCTCCGCCGAAAAGGCAACCAGATCCGTCGAAGGAATTCTTACGGCGGTAACGGCTAGCTTAAACATGCCTGTCATATGCTAACGAGCTCGTTCTCATGAAACGTCTTTCAAATGTTTACAGTTAAAAGCTTCTTCTGTGCACTGAGGATCCGATATTAATTTTTTTCAGGGCAGCATTGCAATGGAAAATGGTCGAAGCCCCCTGGCTTTTGAGGCGTCCCGCTCAATACCGGGTTTGAATAAGGTGAATACCTGAAGCACTAAAATAGCATTAGTAGGTAGCCTTCCACAAATATTTTATGGAGTTCATGCATTGTCTTCCAACAGTACCTGCTATTGTTTCCCGAGCGTTTCGCAATGAACGCACGCTCTTCTGCATGAGCTCCAGCGCAAACTTACAATGCGGCATTGTCTTCGCCCTTATTCAGGGGGAACTGCAGCATTTGTTTGCATAAAATTGGGAACTATTATTGGTCCTCAGACCCGCCCCCTCCCCCAATAACCTCCCACCCTTCAATGTTTCCACCATTAGGGACATGTGCAGTTTCAGTTCTGAATATCTGACGACTTGTTCCTCGCTCGTGGTGTAATCTTTCTTGATGGCTGTGTTGGTCTCCTAGCTAGGTTGTATGCATAACGCAGGAAACAGAAAGGCCCGATAAAGAAAACAAGTGCCTTTTGAAATATTGTCATGTGCCGTGGTGGCGTCTTTTCTCTCTCTCCCTTTTTTCCTCAGTACAAATTTGGGAACAAATGCTTTTTACTGCAGGTTCCGGCGAGCCTGGCCTCTAGCCGGGCCCATTTATTGGCCATCTTTAGTGTGGATGCGTTGGTAAAGCTCGATATCAATAACCATTCTAAGCACAGTCGTACATCCATTCATATACTTGAGTATACATACATCCTTCGCATCTACACAAATTAGGGCTCGCCCAAATTATTCCCCTAATGTTAAAGATGTGCCTGTAATCGCCTTTGAACAGAGCACGCGCATTAGCCACGTGACAATTGGATATAGCTAAAGGACAAATCGATTGACAACCCAGCTTTCCTCCCCCTCCCCCGCGGCCTACATCCACGCAATTTGGTAAATGTCAGAATCGTCAATGACAACACATCATTGTCTTTCATCACACAGTTACCCGTCGTGCCCTTTGCAGCGGAGGTGTGGACCATTACAAACTATTCAAGGAATGAATGCTACATCGGTATATAGATTAAACAAGATATTTAAATTGCGTGTCCGTGATCAGTCAAGTTCTCTACTGATCGCGATGACATTCAGGTGTGTGAAAGAGGTACATACATGAGAAAATAACTTTGGCGTTGTGAATTTTCTAAAAAGAATTTGAAGTGCACTTATATCGAATAAAATTATTAATACAAATGTGTATCTTCCTCTTACTAATGAATATTATAGTTTTCCATCGTTGTTTCTATATGAACTGTACAGCTTATGCTCGTGGGGCGTGAAATGAATATGCTAAATTGGTTACTGATAGCAGGCTCCGAGGCATTCGCAGAAATTCACAATTTTCTGTAAAGTGAATGGTTAAAAATTAATAAGATGTTGTTTAGCCTGTTTCTTCGAATCTGAGGCGTAAAACCAAGTAAAACCATTGTTTGTATATTCAGGCACGACTTTCTATCAAGATCTTGACTTCACGCTTGCTCTCAAAATGCTCTCAAAATGCTCAAAATGCTCAAACGCTGGTGAACGTATTTTTGTCGCCCATGATATAATATCACAAATTTTACCCAATCTGTCATCTCGGTTGTGAGGAGATACGCCAGATAACATCTCCCAGCGGTGAAATTACTTTGGGGACACCAGTTGTCACTTGTTACTAATATTGGCGCACGCAGAGGGGGCAAAGAGGCCATACCCCTAAATGTCGAAGTTTTGGCAGTTTTATAAAAAAACAGCACTAAGTTTGTACGATTTCTTCCGAGTTGGCCGTCCCAAACAGCACTCCTGCGTCCGCCCCTGGTTACTACTCGTCGCTGCTCCAAGTGCTCCAAGCTTCAACATTTTGGACATGTTTTAAATCAACTGCCTGTGGCAGGATATTTCACCAACGAGAAGCCCGGGTGTATCAGTAACGCTTCTTTAACACATGTTTCGATTGAAGGAGGGTCGTGGGGTACGAATCCTGTCCAATCGCTAGTATCGCCTTCCAGAGGCGGATCTAGACGAAAGGTTTTGGGGAGCATCCCAACGAAAATTTGGAAGAACGCAGTGTTTTAGCATAAAATCGGCCCAAATTGGCTTAAAGTGGGTACAATTTAGTACATTTCAGGGAGCATGGGCTAGCTGTTCCTCCCCCTGGATCCACCTCTGTCGCCTTCTTCTGAGTTCCCGAAGCCTGCGCATGCATCGATCGCTTGTCCCGCCTCTCCACCAGATGAGACTGAGCTCGCCGAGCCTGATGTGACGTCAGTCCGCTGGAAATAGTCCGGCGCTGACCCATTGAAAGCCGGAGTTCACTCGAATCAGAACAGTTAGTTACACGGTAAATGCACATTTTGATAGCGACATTATAGCATGATGTGGCATTATATCTGATGACGTGAGGGCGTGGTGCTATTATTATTATTTTAATCAGCAAGTAACTGCAGAAAGGAAATGGATTTATTCTGAAGATAACATGTGAGATATAAAGTGAGCGAGCAAGTGTAATTGGCTTATAATTTGTAGACTTTTGATGACGGTAAAAGGTGTGACAGCAAAACCGTAAAATGCACAGGCCTGGCTTAATTGTGAGGCGCTCGTCCGTAACTCCCCGGCTTGAACAATACAGTTGTGGTGCTGAAGGGCCGGTGACACTCCACTGCGCATAGGCTGACCTCATGTTGTGAGCGCGCATTCCTGCCCCGTCGTCGCCACACACTTCAGCGTACCGCAGCAGCGCGAGCGGCTGGATTTACTCACGGGAGCATATTAGCTGGCCGGCCAGTGACGTCACCACCCTGGCAGTAGCGGCTAACTTTAGCGGCGGTAATGCGGCATGCCGGCCACTAGCCGATCGCCGGCTATTCCTGGTGGACATTGGGGTGTATTTTCAGCTCCGTGACCGCATGAAAAATGCAGCTGGGGAACTCTGGCGCCCACAGATTCAAGCGCGCCGCTGCAATCGGGTCCTTTACAACTCTAGTCTGGACGCGATGGTCCGCCTCACTGACGTCATCTCATTCATGACGCTGCTGGCGAGCAGCGGCGTGGGCAGACCTGCTGTCGAAGCGCGTGCTCCAGCACAAAAGCACACCCAGGATCTTATGTAAGTCTTGAGGCGGCGGGGCTCCTGTCGTTGAATCGATGATCCCGATTTGTGAGGATCACTGGGTCTGTCGGAGGATGTGCGGGAGAGGCCACAGCAGACACAGTCACCCCGCTTCTGGCGTTACTACCAGTACGCTGAGGTCGCAGTGCAGACGCCTCCTCGTCCGTCCGTGTCGGTACCGAACCGGAACAGGATCGTCCGTTTTGCTGTTGCATACAGATGCCAGCAGTGGGGTGCTTAGGGCTGGGGATTTCGTACAGAATCTGACGCGATAGCAGAACACTGGCTTTGTCGGGTTACGAATCTATATGGTCCAGACTTTAGACTCGCCACCCACCATCCTGGGTCTCCCAACCACAGTGGGGATCAAGAGAGGAAGTACGAGCTTTGACCCGCAAAGATAAATCTCCACAACTGCAGCCTATTTACCTCTGCAAGAAATGATTGAAGTATAATTTTCTCGATGGTTTTGCGTTTGGCATGTTTGAATGTAAAAAACTCCAAACTCTGCTCCCCATCGATGAGCGACCGGGACATCTTGGGCGATCACATGTAACGTGGCCCCATGTATCCCGAATATTTCCGATATTGTCCGGAGCTACAGAGAAACATAATTAGCTGTATCCGTGAAAATGGGTGTCCCGGTTTTTACTTTCTGATGTCTCAGGACCAAATTGTATGAGGGTCATATTTGGCGGAATTGTTTGAGCACAACGCCTTTTAGTGGTTAGCGCTCCTGAAATCTTCAATGGGAGAAGGAGATAGGATATGCAACTTTTCAATTTTGAATAAAAACCTCCTTGCTGAGGGTATTTACGTCGCCGATGTAGGGAGAGCCTATGGGCAAAGTTGACGCACTAACCTATTTTATATGATTTCACTGCGCGTGACCAAACTCCCCGGGAATGTTAAGCGCTGAAACAGATGCACTGCCACAGTTGACATTTGGCCCTCTGTGCTGGTGACAATACCCGGACGGTTAACACTTGCCTGAAGAAGCGACGCAGTAAGCTGGGTCGATCACCTTCAAACAGCGTCTGCAGTTGAGTCGGCCCGATCAAGGCTGGCTGCCAGCTTTCCGGCAGTTTCGGTCCGGGCGGGGTGCCACTGAACCCACCGGCAGGGCTCGCCGGTGTCACCAGGCTCGCTGTTTTTGCCTGGCTTCCGATGCGTCAACATAGCCGGGCGTCGAATCCCAGCACCCCGACCCTGACCTCTGACGGTCATCCCCTTCCCTCCTCTCCGTCCCCCCCCCACCACCGTCTGAAGACCAACTGCTGTGACCTTTGTTGACCGCTGGCAGACGAACTGTGCGTCGGGGTGACGTGCCGGTCAATGACTGCGCCTCTCCGCAACACGCACAACACAGCTTCCCCTCCCCATCCCCCCGCGCACATATGGGATGGATCAGGGGCCACCCTCGGCCGATCGCGTTGGGCTTCAGCCAAAAATGAGGTGTCGAGCGGGTTGACGATCCTTGAACGTTTTCTACGCCGATGTCTTCTTTTTGCAGAACGGTTTACCCGCACTGGATACAACCGATGTGGCTAATCGTTTTTGTATAGTTTTATTTTACCGCAAGGATGGATTATTTCTTCTCAGGATCTTTAAATATGGGATATCCTTTCAAAGCTTGATCTACGGTTTGAAAATACATGGGGTATTCGTTTTGAGACTAAGGCTTGCGGGATTTAGGCTTGAGATCTTGAGATCTCTTCATAAGTGTATGCGATGCATTTCTTTGGCTTAGAATATCGGACCCAGTAATTCACCCCTGTGGAGTCAATGACCATACGCCTACGTATGTAGAGTCGTTGACGAAGTGTACTTACCGAATATTGCATCAAAGAAAATGGTTACAGCACTGAAAATATTAATATTCTCATTGGTCGGGCATTGTGGTATTATCCCCAAACCTTATGTTTTGTAACAATTTGTTTGTCCTCTTACGGTCGGAATGTTTCTTCAATAAAATACAAACCGTTGTGTGCATCACGTTTAATACATCTCAAATGCATTTCTGAAGAGTTTTTTATCGATACCCATAACCTCTGATGAAATTCACGATTCGAGCATTTGGTCATAATCATTGACATCCAAAAGCAGCGAACATGGTTATTGCCGGTAGTGTGCAACATTAGCATCTCATCTACCGAATGTGACATACCAATGACGCTGAAAGCGGCTTAAAATACCAATACCAGTCATCTATCAAATTTTCATGGGCATTCATGCAAATGTCTATTAAGATACATTGGGTAAACCACGGACCAATCTCCTGCATGCCATGGATCGGTGGATGTTTGCGTAGATACCACAAATTGACATATATCGCTATGCAGTCAGCTGAACGTCCGGCAAGACGTCGTCTATGCAACCATAAAGCCAATAAACTTGGAGCTTAACATAATTGGCAGTATCAATATATTCGCGAAGCTTGCGTTGGGCGTCAGCGGCGGTTGATGACGTAAGCATCGGTGTGCTGCTGACTTTTTACCGATCCTAGGCTGACAGGTCAGTATCTGAGCTATATCCGGGAACAGGTTAACTGCTCGAGACGGTTTTCCATGCAACTCGTTTGGTTGGCTCAGTAGAATCAATGCAAATATGATGCAACTCTGCAGACAAAATAAATTAAAGGCTGCTTTTGTTCTTTCTCGTAGCAGGCCTGGTGCCGAAAGAAGCTAGCTATTTTTTCCAAGATATCGCAGGGACGGTTTTTGGGATCGAAGCCTCCCTAAAGTCATCAAGAAACTTGTCATGGAAACTCCTAACCCACCATCCGGACGGGCAACTCCCGCAATGAGGGTTTAATTTGGAAGCCAAAGCTTAACATCCCACAAAGCACAGAGATGGCTGCCCCGGTCAGGTCATCCTCTCACCAGCCAGTTGCCAGCCAACCTACGTCGGGCAAATATTGAACGCCGGAGCTTCTCAGGGGAACCGATCCCAGGCTTTCACCGCTGCAGGGGTCCCGCCACGGGTTCAAGAGAAGCAGGGGGAGACGATCAATTTTTTTGGAGCCCCTCCAACTTTGGGCCCTCTGGCAAGAAATGGCCCCTACACAAAACACGCACGTTCCTTATATGGATCAGGACAGGATGTTTTTTCTGAAGGTACCACATGTTGGTATGTGGCCTCCTTGCAAAATAGGAAAACTCAGCTGACAAATTTCTTTACCCATTTGTTGATGTATCATCAAACCTCAAATAAAGCGACTTACAATTTTAACTTTGCATATTTTCCCTTTCGGAATGGAAACTATTTTCTCTTTTCTTGCAATAGACCTCAAAACCTGCGAACAGCATTTGTAGTTATTGTTAAAGATAAATGGATACAAATACATGTCTCCATCTTCCATCCAAAGCGCTTGCTTCCTCCGTTTCTGCACTATTGCGTGCAACCGGAAGCTCGTTTTCAGTTCTTATTTTAAGAAAAGTAAGTGGCAATCGATCACCCTTTTCGCTCCCCGAGATGCGATCCCAACCCGATTAACCGGCTGCATCAGATGGGTTGCGTAATGAGCGCGCTTGTATTTTCCCATATTGCATTGGTAGACAGAAATGAGCCCTGGATGGTTTTGGTGTTTTTCCTTCAAACAGTGTAGTTTGCATGAACTATTTAACACGCTCAGTGGAGGGGTCCTAAAGTGCGTCCTATCTCACATATTTTTCAGAGGTGGCCGGAGAATAATTCGTAGCCGGAAATCTTATCTCGTTTCATTTGAGAAAACTGATGAGCGCAACGAATATTGACATAAATTAAGAAAAACTCGACCGAAATTAGTTTTACTTATAGACCTTCAAAGTCATACCCATGCTGTGAGATTGCCACGATAGCATGGCAGCGCCATTTCGCATATACAATATACCGAGTGGCGACGTAGGTACTCGTAATAACGCCATACAATCGGGATGATATGTCAATATTACTTCAAATGAAGGTGAAGGTCACACGCCACGGTCATGCCAGCATTTTCAACGTCATTAACTCCAGTGCTTTCGGTCAGATTGTGTTACTCATTATGACGTATGGTAGGCTCAAAGTTCATACTTTGTATTTGATATTCAGTCGCATACAAACATTTGTCAAGATACAGATCAAGTAGCAGTTGGACACTTAATTATGGTTATAAAAGCAGTGAACCAAAAATGGACCAGTTGAGAAATATAGAACCTAGTCAGGCTACATTTGGCTGAACTGCAGTGCGCAGGAGCAGAGCCACCCAAAATTAGCATCATGTCATGATGGAAATAGCACTGCTGTTTCCTAAAGTTTCACCTCGTTTATTGTAGCGTAGTGGTTCGAAGCTCAGTTCTAAGCGGTTACTCAATACATTTTGGTCATCGTGAGCAGCTGGGTGAATGTCATGCTTCCGTGGACTGTGATCTCGGAAGGAATGGGACCTAGGATAGCTTACGGCTACATAAGGATTCATAGGGGAAACTGAGGTCAGTTGTAACAGGGGGCAATGGTAACAGAGGCCTCGTTTGCTAAACCTTTTAAAGATTCACACAAGCTTCCACACCATACATGCGTAACTGGGTGCTGCCTTTATGAACGAAATTTGGACATGAAATGGCCAAATAGCTTCATTATATTTCCATTTTACTGTTTAGGGGTTCTTGAGAAAATTTAAAGTTACAGAAGGTAAAATGTAAAGGTTAAATTTAAAGATAAGTTTGAGAAAATTTAAAGTTACAGAAGGCTTAATCTTGGTATCAAGTGAGACCCTGCACACTCGCAGTCTAACAGTCGCTGTTCGCAGTCTAATAGCTTCAATAAAAACCAGGAAGCGAGGAAAGCGTGGAAGAATAATTGATTAGGTTCCTGGCACCGACATCCCCTTTCCCTCTCCCTCAGGGTAAAGTTTGCTTCGCACCGCCATTCCCAAGAAGGGCGGTGCGAAGCGTCGCCGTACTAGGCTAACTTTATCCGGGATCAAATTTGCAACTTTTTTCTCAAAATTTTAAGGTCGTGTCATCTCGGGTCAGGTCACCAGTGCAGGTCAAGTGACCTCTCCTTCAAAAAATGGATGGCATGATAAGTAAAAACAAGGTTAATCTGTCCAATTGAAACTATGTCACATATGGGGCCATCACATTATGGGCCCATCATGTGCTACTAAATATATTTCGGAATTTTTTCTATCAATAATCTGGTGGCAGATACGGACATGACCTCTCCATTGGAATGCTTGGGGAAAACAGGAATTGGACAAACAGCTTAGAATACGTTTATACCTATTCTCCAAATCGTATCATCCTAGGCGCCTTTTTCAGGTTCATGTTCCAAGTTTGGACTTGTAACGTCTAAGAGTTCATCTGGGGCTACCTAAGCAGGTTTTCAAACTTTTGTCAATAACTTTGTAGGGCATGATTATAAAAGTTTTATTTTGACACCATTACATTTGAAGCATTATTGCGAGTCGATTGATTTGCATATTAGATATGCTGGATTAGATGGTGATCTTTACCTAACCTTAGGTCAGGCCATTTTATGTTTTGACCTAGTTTGTCATACCATACATCATTCCAATCACCGTAATGAGAGGAAGCGAATTGGGCCCAAAAATGATTTTAAGTCAACTCTGTCAGACGCTAGAGCCCAGAAACTCTTCTCTTACATGTCACCTGCTTTCACCCGTCTTGACCTCAATATTGACCTGAGCCCAAAAATTGCCAGTGTAGTTTTTCCAAATTTTTGTTCACAAATTTTCATAGTTTTTACCAGCCTTCACGTTTTTCACTATCCTGCATAGGATTCGAGTTCGATGGGGGTGTTTTAACACCCCTCACCAAGGCGAAACTGGCTCGGAGGTCCAACGGGGCGAAAGATACAATGTCTGTAACAGTTCTGACAGAACTATCCAGTGATTTATTCTGGGATAGGCAACATATCAGAATAAAACACTTTGACAACCAACATATATGTTGGTTGTCAAATATATATTAAGGTTTTACTTCAGGGAATGACGTTTGATTTGTGACTGACGGAGGAAGACAACGACTCATTCGTGAAGGACCTTCTTGCAATGGCGGATCCAGACTACATTTTTTTTTTTGGGGGGCTAGGGGGCTCGAGCCTCCCCCACCATTGTCTCTAATCAGCCTCCGCCTTTGCATTTTCTATAGGCACTCTGGCATTTCGGGGGAAACTTGAGCCCCCTGCTCCCGTTGTATCCGCCACTGATTTTGTGGTTGTATTTTCTCATTCAAGGACTCAAATTTGGATTGAAACCGGTCAACAAGAGAGGCTTTAAAACTAAAGAAAAGGCGCATTACTCCGGGAGAGAACGTCTTAGAATGACAGTAGTCATTATGACTTAGCAACCAACCATACATATCTGCTCACAGTGCGTCCCGTCCAATGCACGACACACTCTTATATAGAACCAACAATGCACTGGATTAATGAGCTCACAGTCCTTAAGATCCTATCTTGCGTATGCAGCGGCAGTAGCCGGGGGATTAATCGTTGTGCGGTGGAACTGTGGCGTGATCTGCCACATCGCGCCACATCGCAGTCCGACGAGCCAGCGTCACAGGTGTGAGGTTGCGTAACGTGTCACAGCCGGGAGTGGCTGGCGGTCACCGCGCGCGACACGGCGATGGTGCGACGGAAGCCCCGCCGCGTCGGCCGCCCGCTGACTAGCCTTGAAGGTGCATCCACCCGTGCAGCAGTGGCTGGCCGGCCCGGCCCCGCCGCTTTACTGCCGGGCGCCGGGCCCAGGCGTGGTCGCTCTGCTCTCTCAGAGCGCGCGGGGCCGCCGCTTCCGGTGGCCGCGCGACGCGGGGAAGACACGGCTGAACTGGGGCCTGGAACCTCCAGAATATCCGATGTGTGAGCAGTGTTACGAGAACGATGTAGGTATGTGTGTGTTGAGGTATAGTTTCGGTTTTTTCATTCATTTTGAAAATACCTGAGTGCACTGTGCGAAAGAGGTAAAATTTTGCACAGTGTCTTATTCTGCGAAATAGGTGCATACATATATTGTTTTGGTTTATGGTGTACAAAATAAGATTTAAGGAATGTGATAGCTAGCTTGCTCTTAGGCAACTTTCGCCATCATAGTGGCCTTGGGAAGGCATTCGTCGTTAAATTCACTGTGTGAATTTCATGTGGGGATATGCCTTTCAACATGAAATCCAGCCTTTGATATGCCGTGAAATCCATAGTGCCGGCCGCTGGTTTAGGGTGAGGGGGCAACGGAATCCAAAATCGTTAAAAACAGTTTCTTAAAGAAAATGGGTGGAATTCTGGGGGTTTGGGGTGGGAATGCCCTTTACCCCTCCCCTCTCCCCCTGAATCCACCCGTTAATTCTACATTGGCCTCAAATGATCATAAACTCGCCTATCGACCGCACCGCTGTCACTTGCAACCGAATGTGGTCGGCCTCAGTCTGAACCTGAAGAGGAGCGAGGTGGTTTTCTCCTAGATACCGGTGATTTAGCTGATGTAGGTAACTCGTTCTGGCTTCCGAGGGGCGAGGCACCGTGCGAAAACCAGCATCAGCCCATACCAGAAGCACATCGGACACCGCCGTCCAGTTTCAACACTGAGCTCGGCTGTACAGTATACACACTCTGCTGGCTTTATGCATCACCGCCATACGTACCGCGCGGCCGGGAGTAGCTGCCCTGGCGCGGCTGTACACACTCCACTGGCTTATACATCACCGACATAGGTACCGTGCGGCCGGGAGGAGCCGCCCTGGCTCGGCTGTACACACCGTGCTGTACACACTCCGCTGGCTTATACATCACCGGCATAGGTACCGTGCGGCCGGGAGGAGCTGCCCTGTGAGGTAACTGCAGTGATGCAACCCCCGGCGCAGAGGACCCTACAGGCGGGAGTCCGCTTCCGGATCACGGCGCAGCCCTGCCTCGCCTCCCCCGCTCCCACGAGGATGCTGCCGGTGCAGGAAGTGAAGGGAGCTCACTGAAATGGCGTGTGTAGAAAGGGAAGGGAAGGGACGTGCTCCATTTGAAGTTTAATAAGGAAGCTAGATAAGGGAATGGTTTTGTCTAAATTGTTCTGTTTTGTCTTACTTCCCAGTTATAAAGGCTTGCTTTTGGGTTACGCTTTGTGTAGCTACTCAAATAAGCACGCCTGTGTCGCTGGCACTTTGATATGATAGGCATTTTCTATACGAGCCAAGGAAAATACAGATACACGATATGCGTGCAGCCCAATTGCAAGTTTAGAACTTGGCACGAGCCAGGAAGCTCCGGGTTGGATGAGGCGAAGAAAACGTCGTCGCCGTCGGTTTTCAAAGCTTGGCTTAGATCATGGAATATATATTTTTTAATCAGCTTCGAAGAGCAGTAGAAAAATTCCTGCCTAATACAGGACTCTGACCGCATATAAATATTTGAATATTTATTTTGTTCAAAACCTGGACAATTTATTCGATTTCATTTAATAACAACGTTTGGGAGACGGCTTCAAAGGGTCAGAAATGGGGTGTGGTCCCGTTCTTTTCCGGAGTAGAGCTCATCTCAGTGGCCACGCGCCTAGGTAGATAAATTATATTTTATAACAGAGTTTTTAATTACCAACATCTACCACAAAACTCATAGGATGAACGGAGACTCGGGTCCCCTGTCATCTTCCCATGCCCACCTAAATTCGCTGTATGCATTACTCCAGCCTTTTGGGCGGGTTGAAAAATGCTAATTAAACGCAGACGCAGGCATCTGGCTTTGGATCATACTTGTCAACTTCCGAATATCACTTAAACCTTATCAGCCTTCCAAAACATTATTTGATTCCACGTTTCTGTAAACTATTAGGGTATATATTGTTTCTTCTCAACTCAGAGAACTCACATGTAATATTCAAAATATTCTTCCTGCGTTCCAAAGCACTGAACAATCCTGAAATATCATTTTCCAGTCACACTACTGGTCACATTGTCAAGTCAATTTCTTGAAGACTGTGACCATAAGCCTGCGTGTATTCCACAAAACGTGAACAACCCAAATATTCTTTTCCATAAAATGTCGTAATTTTCGGCCGTCGTTTGTCACACTTCGATGCAAATTTAAGATATCGTGCAAACGGTTGCCTATTTCAAGTCATGACTACCTTAATATTATTGTTGTCCCTCATCCATTAGGAGAATTAAACTTTAAGTAGGTAATTAATAATGAAACCCGTCAAAATTTGAATCTGTTACTCCGATCCAATAGTGTTTGCTTGGATCAACATGTTTGCCTGTGTGCCACAGGCGTCAGACAGGCTGGTTTGTCTTCTTGGTGTATGTCCCCACCGTGCCATTACCTTTCCACCTGTACCATTCGAATCTCGGGAACGCCGTTCCCACTCGTGTTCGGTAACACATCCTGTCAGCCATTTCCTGTGTGACGGTCGTTTCAGCTTCCCGGCGAACACGTCATGCTGGCGCCGCATCTTGTCTCCACGCGCCGCTGCCGGCGATAATTTCGCTTCCGTCCTGTTTATCCACCCCCTCCCCGCACGCCCCCACCCCCCTCTGAGAACTCACAACCGCAGTCACGAGATTAATCGCGACGCTCTCAACCGTGCCGCCAGCACCTGTCGCGCAGCACGACATCGGCTTTGGCAACGGCAGCTCACGATGCCCTGAGCCGAGCCGGAGTGCACTGAGTGACTACTGGTCCCGGCATTTCCGTGTTCTGCCGCCCGTGCACCCCACCAATCAGCAGCATCGGCAATTGGCAAGGTGGTCCAGCCATGCTGGTGCCCATTGGAAGCAGGTTTCCGCGCTCAGATTTCCCAGGAATGCGATGATTTAGCAGAATGGTATTGTGCGTAGGAGTCCAGGAAATGACAGTGGAAGAGAACAGCGAATGCATTTGGCGCGCAGTGTTTTTATTAGGTTCAAATAAGTTGCTCCTTGAGTCTCCTTTATATACCTATATAGCTTATCAAGGCTGCCGAGTCTCGTGAAAGGTGAATGTTGGTGAGAACATTCGTGGGATCCGCTCAGTACGTGACGATGATCCGCTCAGAGTCAATACTTTACCTTTTCCTCTTCTGTGGGGGCCTCGCTACTCAATGCCAATTGTGTGGGAGGCTTGCGCCGATCTTGTAAAATAAATGAAAACTTTCCAGAAACTAGAAACAGAAATGTAAGCACCGGTTGAGAAGAACCAGAACATTGGCGACCAGCTCTCTCAGATGGAGTTTCGTGGTGTAGTGCGGCGCGGTGCTGGCTACCCGCTGGATATTGGGTATTTCCGCCGGCCGAGGGGGAGGGGTGGGTGGGAAGGCATTCCTGGGGTGTGAGCCGGGCCCGTGTCTTCTGCAGGCGGAACCGCCGCCGGCAGCCACGCCGGAATCCAAGGTCATCCAGGTACGCCTGTCTTTGTTGTTGGAGCTGACTTCCGTCGGCAGCCGAGTGGCGGTACGGCGGAGCGGTGCCGGCTACAGGTTAGAGATGCAGCTATGTCCTACCCATATCCCAAGGTATGACTGAGCAGGCGGCAGCTGCCGAGCAAACGAATCAACATCATCGCCCCCAGGCCACAGCATAATGGTCTGAGAAGGTATTTCGCTCTTGAGGCATAACCAGTGTAAGTTTCAACTAGTCACGCTATTCTTACACGATGCTACCTCGAGCTCCCTCCAGCCAGAGCGAATTTGTCCTGCCTGGGGCCGAAGTGAAGAGACAAAATCTAAACACACTTATTATGATATGCCCAATCAAGCAGCATGTCTACGTTATTTTGAAGAAAAAAACTTAATATTGTCAGCCTTGAAAATACCACTTTCTTGTGGTTCTTATCTTCTTTTGAGGCTGAGCCTTGCAAATACCGAATAATATCGCACCATCTAAACAAAACATGCTCTTCGCTGCAGTACTGCGCAGTCTATCAAGTCCAACGCCTCCTCGTTGATTAAGCAGTCGCCAATTAAGAATAAGTGTTGGCTTTAACAGCTAGTCATCTGCTGAGGTTACAAAGCGTTGCTAACTGCCAGCTGGTTTGGAGGGGTTTTCGCGTTCACACCACGCTTATCCAGACACCTGCAGTGTGCCATGGCTAAGGAGATCCAGATCCTATCAGGCCCGTGTTCAAACCGTCCCAGACAAATCCACGGGGATCTTTTAGCACACCTGGGTTATAAATCAAAATACAATCTATATCCGGCATAGATACGGTAAATCGACAAAGGAGATGCAGAATCCAACTCCAGATCCGAAAGATATCAAAATTATCGGGTCTATTGTATCCAATCCAACTCACCAGCGGTCTGCGGACCATTCGGATATCTAACCCAACTCACCAGCGGTCCGGGGACCCATTCAGATATCCAATCCAACTCACCAGCGGTCCGGGGACCATTCGGATATCTAATCCAACTCACCAGCGGTCCGGGGACCATTCGGATATCTAATCCAACTCACCAGCGGTCCGGGACCCATTCGGATATCCAATCCAACTCACCAGCGGTCCGGGGACCATTCGGATATCCAATCCAACTCACCAGCGGTCCAGGGACCATTCGGATATCTAATCCAACTCACCAGCGGTCCGGGGACCATTCGGATATCTAATCCAACTCACCAGCGGTCCGGGACCCATTCGAATATCCAATCCAACTCACCAGCGGTCCGGGGACCATTCGGATATCTAATCCAACTCACCAGCGGTCCGGGGACCATTCGGATATCTAATCCAACTCACCAGCTGTCCGGGGACCATTCGGATATCTAATCCAACTCACCAGCGGTCCGGGGACCATTCGGATATCCAATCCAACTCACCAGCGGTCCGGGGACCATTCGGATATCCCATCCAACTCACCAGCGGTCCTGGGACCATTCGGATATCCCATCCAACTCACCAGCGGTCCTGGGATCCATTCGGATATCCAATCCAACTCACCAGCGGTCTGGGATCCATTCGGATATCTAATCCAACTCACCAGCGGTCCGGGACCTATTCGAATATCCAATCCGTGATGTAAAGACTTACCGGTGGAGACTCCATGACATCACTAGTTCTTGCAAAATAAGCTTATCTCACCCGCCTGGATCCAGAAGTGGAAACGGATTTCCTGAAGCTCTACCTCCATCTGATGTGGTGGTTCAGTAGTGAGGTCAATCGAATCTCAGATCAGAGCTTGGAAATGGGTGCCATGACTTTAATCATGGAATGATACCGAAAGTCCTACCCCTTAAGCCTATAAAAAGAAGAGAGTCTCCTTACGCCGGCTCTGTTTCTGTCAGGAATCGATCCCGAAACAGCGTGGTGTTTGCGTCTCAGCGCGTCTCAGCGTCTCCCTTCACCGCCCAGGTTGCCGGCTGCGGCCGGGCTGAGTGACCGGGGGCCTCTTCGGGCAACGCTGCTCGTTCTTACCGGGCTGAACAGCGCGATGGCGAAGCTCCTGATGTCGCGAGGAAATCATAGGACTGATTCTAGCTGCTGCTTTTATAGCCAGATATTGTAAATACTGTTATTCAGGGCATTCCGTGACGACGTACAGAAGCAAAAGCAGCGGTCAATGCAGTGTTCAATTTACTTTGTGCTTTATTCCAGGCCTAGTCACAGCGATCCTGGGCTCAAATTAGGGTAGATCTGGCTTGGTCCATCTGTATCGCGGCACAAGTACCCTCAAGCCACGTTAGGGTCTTTTTCAAATCTTTATTGGAATCTTAAAAAGAAAATGGTGCTTTAAGATCTGAACGGGGTACATTCTAGAACTCAAAAGAATGATGTGTATTTATATACTAGGAAATTTAATGTTTTCCAGGTATTTTTTCTTAGTTTTTTTCATCTATCGGCGATGGGGCTATTCCGCCTCATTAAGCGTAACAGGCCTAGTCCGGGGACACAAAGGTCTCCAGTCACGGACGTATTAACCCTCGTACAATATAAGAGTCTAACGCTCTTGGGGACTAACAGGGCGCTGCTACCCCTCCCCCTCCCCAGGAAAGTAAAACCTAAAGGACTGGGAACCATGATGGCGAGATACTGGGATAGAAATGTCCTAAGTTTGTATGTAAAAATGCATGTGCTTCTGCCGGCCCGGCTGCTCCATTTTGTCCTGCGCTCTGCTTTTGTCCGTCCCCCCCCCCACTCCCCCCGCCCCACGATCGACAGTCATGGACCGTTAAATGTCTGGAAAAGCTATGGTGCTATCTTTACTTTTTCACATTTAGCCGAAGCCAGGCAGTGTCCTCTGTATGGTTATGCTGCACCGCCACACATTCGCCTCTGTAGGTATGTTGTGCCGCAGGGTCTCTCCTGCCATTATGCTGTTCCGCATGACACTCCTCTCCAAAAAGGCAGGTGGTATGGTCTGTTGAGTTTATCCGCACGCACATGCGGTGCAAGCAGGCCACTGAGGCACCCTAAACCCAAACACGCGGGGGCGTGGACTTTGAAAAATTGTTAGGAGTACCCAAATTTGAACGTGGCAATAAGCACCGTAATAAAAAGTAATAGTATAATATAAACTGCTAGCCTTCTCAGAGGCCTGTTGAAGAGCAGACAACCAGTCCAAAATCCTTGAAATGAGAAAGAGGAAAATTCAAAGGATATTTTAACCCTACTTCAACGTTTTATTGGGGGTTCCCGGTCACCCTCAAAGATATATACATCCACACAAACACGTATAAAATGGTGTCTGTCAACCCAACAAAACATAGAGGTCAGAGACTACACGAACCCTGGCGTTTTAAAAGCGTTGGAAAAATGTTATCAAACATAGAACATTAAAAATCCTAGTCAAGGGCCCAATATAGCCAAGATGGTGAAGCGTTGCAAAACTTCAACACACATATTGTTATATCCTGACCAACGAAAGCTTCGTACTGTAGTGGTACTAGCTTGTAAACACTATCATATGTCGCCCATAATGAACCACTGCTGTTCGGATCTCGAAGAACAAGCTACCATCGCGCTTCTAGATTACACTTGATATCTGAAGAGGATGATGGCTTGGGTGCAAAAGCTGTTTTCATCTCATTTTGCCTACTTCCCCGCCGCGTGTGAGGTTTCAGGTCATCCTACCCCACTCGGGAGAACCTTGACATATAAACCAGGCTGGCCCCTCCCCAGGCGAATGTACATCCCGCCCATCAGCTGGTGCTCGCTCCCGTTTGTATATACATATGCCAGAATGACCTGAATTCGCCCCATCCCGCGCCGTGAGGCTGTGCTCGTAAATAGACATGGATAACCCAGCACCGGTTAGAATTCCCCCGGTGATGCGGCGAATCGTGAGGTGCTGCTCAACCGGGGATGGTGACTCTTGTGAAAGGAGTTGTTTTTTTCGGAATGATTGATATTGCCGTGTGTTCTGTTTCCTGGTGTTATCTGATTTTTCATTTCTGGGTTATAGAAGGTTGAAAAGAATATCGTGAGAGTTAGATGACTAACGTAGCTCATTTTAGGTAATTCTTCTGGAGTAATTGGATGAATTTCATTTAAAAATGTTTTGCTGCCTCCTCCTCCCGGAATATTGAGCCTGTAAAGCATCCGAGAGTAACACCATATGACCCCATTTTTGAAGTGAGCCTCCTAACGACTATTGAAAAGGAAACTGTGAGCGTATCTAGAATTGGCAGAATAGGCTTTTAGCTCGCACCAGCAGGCAGGAAATGTAACTCCTGAAAGCTACGAAACGGAAAAATGCACATTTAGATGTCAATTTCTTCGTCGTCGATAGATCAATTTTCCAGATACATCGCCACAGATTGAGACCGATTCGGTTGAAAACAAAACTTAAGCAGCGATATTGACATGGATTTGTTTATGCTCCTGCATCCGACTCGTAACTTAAAGTAACCTTGGAAACGAAATAACATAACGTTCCCGGATGTGATAGTAATATAGACATTTACACTTCAAACCCTTTCCAACCTCGCCTTCATAACGTGCTACCCTAAAGAATACACACAGAATGATTTCAGCCACTTCGTAACATAATGATTAGAAGCGTAATACTGACCAATCAGCGAAGTCATGTATAAGAACTCATATTCTATGGAAGGCGAGTGGTCGAGAAACTTCTCGAACAGTTAAACTCGTGATCACCCGAACTCTTGAAGACTTCAGCGTCCAGTATATGAAACCAGTAGTAAGCGCATCATTTATGTATTTTCTGCCACCCTCTTCTAAAGCTGTCTTCAGTGGGCCAGGACTACCTGTGCGCGCGTCCGCGGTCCCTGCCCCCTGGCTGCCGAAATGGTCGTCACCCCCGGCCACAACAAAACACCGGCCTGCCAGGTGGCATTGGCTCGGGTGTGATCGAACCCCGCGCGGAACCGAGACAACACTCTCCGAAATAGCTGTCACCGACAGGGCTTTTGCAACTGCTGTCGGGGTGCTGCCAACTGCCGCGTGTTGGGGCGCCCGGTCAGCTGCAGACACTGCCGATGGGCTCAGATTGGGCTGCGTTTTTAGGGATTTGCCAGAGCTGAGCGTCCGTTATTTTTCGTCTCTCTGCTAATCGCCAATCCGCCAAGCCGTTCCACTGATCGCTTATTTGCTAATCGTTCAGCTCCACTGATCCGCTTGTACTGATCTGCTAATACTTACGCTGAAAAATTAACTATTAAATCTGGAACAATCCTCTTACCACATTTTAGTTCAATAAAACAACACACAATGAGTAGTAGTTCTGCCTTACAGAAAACATCGAACGTTTAAATTCAGTACACATATACATCTGGCATTAGCTGGTGCTACACTTTTTCTTCCTGTAACAATGCCTCCGTCTTTTTCGCCTAAAATTAGACCAAACTGTGCGTTTCCATAGAAGCCTTCCATGATCGATTGAACGTGCTGCATGGTAGTTGATTATCAATGCTCAAGTAATGGAATCCTGAACGCAAGTATTGAGCCACTAATAACTGTCGATAAACGATTTATCATCGATCCTTCTGTTTCTCATTTCGGTTCATGGTGGTGACGTAACCTTGATGAAGGTGACTGCATAATAAACTTAGTCATTTTTAAATGCTCTTGTTGTAAATGAAACCCTATGCAGTTAGGAAACTGAATTTAGAAAACACAATAGGTAAAGGTTAGCGAACTAACGGTTTTGGTACTTTGATATGTGTATTGCGCTAGTTTTTTCAGTAATTTAATCACCCATTCGTTACTTTTAACGTGAAATGCCTTACTTTGGTAGAAACAGCTGAATTTGTTTTTTTTAGAAATAGTAAGCTCAAATGATAGTTTTAAATATAGCTCTTTGGACAAAGTTTTCATGTAAAAAAATAATTCCGCTTTTTATAAAGCGGACTTAGTTATTGACTAGATTCAGCTTGCACTATCGCCTTGTAGTATCCAAGATTATTAGGATGTAATCCGAAAATCATGGATTTGTTGATGAAGTGAAAAGGGAGGAATTAGTATTTTGTTTCTACCTTTCTAGACATTTCCTTTGTATTTAATTGCTTTATGTCGAGGTGGTTTATTCATTTCTCTTCTGTGAGCCATTTAATCCAAGTAGGCTGGTCCTGTAACATTATACCAATCGAACAAATCAAAATGTTTGATTTACTCTATACATATTATTGCATATAGGTAAAATGTTCATATTTTATATTTTCAAACTTTGGAGGCGCCTTAAAATTAAGACTTGTTGGGACTGGAT
Source organism: Lepas anatifera (assembly GCA_034440635.1). Classification (NCBI taxonomy): domain Eukaryota; kingdom Metazoa; phylum Arthropoda; class Thecostraca; family Lepadidae; genus Lepas; species Lepas anatifera. Next base: position 349,085 of record JAOTON010001770.1, on the reverse strand, counting down.
AACGTACTTGTATGTTTATCCACATGATCCGGATTTTAAGATAGCCGTGTTTCAAGTGGACATACGTAGATGACGATATTTTTTTAGGCTACAACACTCGTGGCGATGCGGGGCATCTTTGGGAAAATGTGCAACAAAACAGAGTTTCAATGCTTGAACTGATCTTTTGGTCACAATTTGGATTTGTAAGTCCGTTTTTTCTGAGATGCATGCAATGTTGATGTATCCATTGTCAGAGCAGGCGATGCGGCAATATTTGTGACATGACTTAACCTGCAAGTGATCTTCCTGATAGGTGGAGTAGATCACAGTTTTCAGTTAAGTTCTAAAAGGATATAGCTATTGTATTGTTTTCTCAGCAACTGGCATTAAGGAGGTATCATGCTCCGGACCGCAGTAAAAGATGGAGCTTTAAAGGACATGCAGATCACTCCTTTTCTGAAAAATAAATAATCAAAAGTGACGTGAGCATGTCGGGTAAATAAATAAAATCCATCCTATTACTCTCTTCAGGGAGGGTGAACGTCTAGATATATGACTGCACTTTTAAAGGATGGCCACCTTGGTCGAATCCTAATATAGTGTAATTAGGCGTACTTTAGTCAAAAATAAAAACCACCAGATTTCTCAAAATGTACAATAAGCTCAATATTGGTTTAAAAATACCCTCAAAAAAAAAAAATATCAACGGGATGATGTCACGACGGCAACCACTGCCAACTGAAACGCTTCAAGGGCTTCGATAGGCGATGCTCATCGGAAGTCAGCATATATCGTCACACCAGTAGCTCACAACAAGCCGCCGGCCACGGGGCGAGGGGGGTCAGGAAGGTTTAGCTTTTCTACGGAAATATCGAGTCCAAGTCAAAAAATATGGAGTACCGGGTTTTCCGATCTGCTTACAACTGGCTATCTCAGTTAAAATCACGTTGAAGGTACCACATTCCCTTTAAGATCTTAGCTGATGGATGCGGCCTAAGCATGTATACTTGCACCGGTATCTCTACTATTACTATTTCGTGCATTATATAAGACTCCATAGTGCAACTGGGATAAATTTATTGGAACCAACAACTCTAAAAATCTCAATAAAAAATGAATCGCGAAACACATCAAGCGTCTTGATCCAGAATCAGGGTGCAGGGCGCTCCAGATACGCCACTGAATCACCAGGGTGGCCCCGTCCCTCCGCCTCTCCCCCCACCCCCCACCAGCGCGGCCCCCGTCTCTCCGCCTCTCCCCCCACCCCCCATACGGCGCACGTATTTCCTTCGCAACAAAAACAGAGCGGCGACGTAATGCCATTACAAACACGAGCCGCGGCCCAGCCAGTCCGCGTTAGGCAATCGATTCCGGTGGCCTGGTTGATGTCGTTACGGTCGAGAGTTGCCTGCTTCTAGCTGTGTTTGCCCTTCTCGGTGTGTCTTGTTGGATGAACGTGCCCGGTGAAAGTGTTGCCCCTGAACTTGGGCCGTTGGCCTGGTTGTGTGCCCGCCTGGGGACAGACACACACGCGCACACAAACACGCATACACGCCCACGGAAGATTATCATTCTTGCAGAAGCTGTTTGGGATGCGCGGTGTCCCGCGCCGGTCAGCGTATTTGTGCGCATAGCTGCACTGGCCTGCGGGGCTCGACCGGATGTGATTATTGCGACTTGAATGAGGCATACCATTTTTGGATGGGATTACCCTTTCTCCAGAAATTCCTTGGATATTGATTGATAAATAACTGTGAGTAGTTAACATATTCTCGAACATATTTGTATCATCCCTTCGCCACCTGGGAGAGATCCGATCGGATTCCCCTCGGGGTGTCGGAAATGATTCCAAGCCTATTTAAATGAGAGTCACATTAATTTGCACACCTGTAGGGTGATCAATTTGATTATGATAAAAAATGGGCATTATGTCAGGTCACGTCAACGAGGTATGACGTCATTTCTGAGCCCCTCAAAGGCGATTATGGTTTACTAAATTGAGACTGGCAAGATCAGGGTGTAAATCCGTTTCTAGAAGAGCTAAACCAGGTTTCTAAACATCATTCGCGAAAGATTTTGAAAGGAAAAGAAAATTATGCGCACTGCCATCAATTTTTAGTTCCGGTCAATACAGTCACCAGAGGTCACCAAATGTCATTGTTTTTTTAATTGTTTATGCCTATAACTTTTGATTAAGATACGATGCAGCATTAAATTTGGTATCATAGTAACGAGCAGGACTCGATGATTTGAGTCCTGCTCGTCAGTGTTAGTGTTAAAATGTCTGATGTTAGGAGGGAACCGTGCCCCTGGGCCCCCAGTTCGGCCGCCAGTGAAGTCCGATCGGACCCCCGCCCCTTAGGTGGTGGTGATAGTGGGTGCGAAAAGAGCCCAGGCGGTGCCGGGTTAAATATCAAAGACAATGAGCGTGCTAGAAATTACCAGGCCAGATCCACCCAGATTATCTATTCTAATTCAGTCTATATCCAGACAAATTATAACTAAACAAAGATCTGCAAACGGCTCCGAAACCAAAACTGAGTCTGAATCCATGTCCCGATCAAAAACTACTCCAGTTCCCTGGGCGATGCGACCGGTGCGTCCACGCTTGGAACATATATCCATTTAGATGCACGATCTATGATGTCCTTTAATGTCACACTACGTAATTGTCGCCCTACGAAAACAAAGAGTACTGTTTTTAGAGTCTTGTGCACCCAGAGGTCAGAAAAAGTAATTTGGTTCTTCCATCGCAGACCAGTTGATGCCCCGAGATGAGAGGAATGTTCCCCAGAGGCAATTATAGCTTGTGGAACAGAAGCCTTAGCACATGTCCTTTATTTGTTATATTCACGTGAAAAATATAGCATTTATTAGTGGATATGATTCAGATTTAGTTTAGATGGTTTTCAGGGCATAACAAATATTTTTTCAAGTGAAGAATAATCCAATTTTTAAATGTGTTTAATTTAAACTTGTGGGGGCTAAGATGTATTGTTTTCTATACATGTACATATTTCCAAGGTAACTTCGGACACCGATTTCAACAAAAAAGAAATTTGAAATTTGTTGGCAATTTCAAAAGTTATGGACACATAAATGTGTGATGACTCGTATAAGTCTTCACCGATAATCCTATAACTCTCATGATTTACGTTCAATTGCTTTCAAAGTTTGTTCTTATAGGTTTCCTGACATTCCCATTCAGAATCTGTGCTTGAAGTCAAACTTTGATGATAAATTTGAAAAATTAAAAAAATGAACCAAACCAAAAAAATTCCGCATGTCAAAGGTAGTCTAAAACTAATTCAAACACCATAGATTTTTGTTCAAATCACCTAATAATTTGAAAAATTATAGGCAGATGAAATTACTGTCGTTTCGACAAGAGTAAGAGCAAAACATTAATTTAGAATTGATTAATTCCAAAGTTTTTTTTGAAGTAGCATCTTGAGAGTTATGCTGTAACAATAACAATTTTTAAGGTGTATCCACCAACCGCTGATATCATTTAGCGTCGGAGAGGAAGGGGAATATGCCAGGCTTGAGCTATGGAAGGGCGCCAAATCCTGCCTCTGGGTGGTGTTAGAGTTTTCGAGTTTCTTGTCTTGCTGAAATTATGCTCAATTTGCATGCGGCTTGTGCAAGTTGAATTCCTGTAAGTTTTAGAAAGTTTGTGAATTTCTTATTAAGCCAACCCGTGAAGGCATGGGTAAAACTGTAGAAATTTCGTCATAAAGCCGCCTGATTAGACGGGAAAACCTCATTACCGTCTTTTAGATTTAGAAAACAGATTCTTCAAGACCAATAGGATTGCCGTGGAATGGGTCAGACATCTTAGGTTTGCCATGACGAAACGTGCTCATTCACCCTGCCCAGTGGCATGCAGGCTGCTCCAGTGGGCACAGGCCACTGTGCCAGTGGCGGGCTTTCTTGGCAGATGGTGCACGGCGGGGTCACTGATGACTCCCCACTCGTGATACTCAGCCCTTCAGTATTGCCAGCACGCACCAAAGGTATTGACGCGATATACTACTGCAACTGCAAGCAGTCAGATTATGGGCTAGTTATTTGGGCTCTAGGATGTGCCAACCTGTTTGGTCATGAAGCGCTCGCCAGTCAAACTATGACAGTCAGTTTGAATCGGCGACTGCAAACCTATGTGTAATTGCCATCACATTCAGAGTCTCCGCGTGGCATGAGAGGCTTAAGCTGCAAACGGCCTGGTCACGGCGGCAGCGGTTGCTCAACACGGTGGCCCTGCGGTCGCTGTTGCCGACCTGCTGACGTCAGTCTCTGCGGCCAGGGCAGCAGATAACCAGAGCACCGCTGCTGCTGGGTCCGCTACCCGGTCCCAGCCGCCGGTATCGGACGGACGCAGCGCTGGAGGCAGCTGATCGGCCACCTCTCACATCATCAGATGTGGTCAGCCCACCACCGGCCACCTCTCACATCATCAGATGTGGTCAACCCACCACCGGGCACCTCTCACATCATCAGATGTGGTCAACCCACCACCGGGCACCTCTCACATCATCAGATGTGGTCAACCCACCACCGGGCACCTCTCCACATCATCAGATGTGGCCAGTCCACCACCGGGCACCTCTCACATCATCAGATGTGGTCAACCCACCACCGGGCACCTCTCAAATCATCAGATGTGGTCAACCCACCACCGGGCACCTCTCACATCATCAGATGTGGTCAACCCACCACCGGCACCTCTCACATCATCAGATGTGGTCAACCCACCACCGGGCACCTCTCACATCATCAGATGGGTCAACCCACCACCGGGCACCTCTCACATCATCAGATGTGGCCAACCCACCACCGGGCACCTCTCACATCATCAGATGTGGCCAGCCCGCCACCGGGCACCTCTCCACACCATCAGATGTGGTCAACCCACCACCGGGCACCTCTCACATCATCAGATGCGGCCAACCCACCACCGGGCACCTCTCACATCATCAGATGTGGTCAACCCACCACCGAGCACCTCTCACATGATCAGATGTGACCAACCCACCACCGGGCACCTCTCACATCATCAGATGTGACCAACCCACCACCGGGCACCTCTCACATCATCAGATGTGGTCAACCCACCACCGGGCACCTCTCACATCATCAGATGTGGTCAACCCACCACCTCACTGCTGCTGGCCGAGTCCTGGGCATGACTCATTGTCTGCAGCATGGTAGTGAAACTCGGAAAAGGCAGCAGGGCTCCAGGCTGGTAGCTGCATTGTGGCTTAACCCTCGCCCCAGTAGGGGAGCGGGTTTTTGAACTACCCGCTTGGGGTTTTCAAGCCTTTCCTAAAAGCGGCTGCGCGGAGCGTCGCCGCGCTTGGCACACGCTATCCTCAGTTAAGTGCGCATCTTTCCAAAAATAGTTTGGATTATTTCAGGTCAGGTCAAGTGACCGCACCTCAAAAACTCAATCAAATAGCGCCGGTGAAAACAGTAGTACTACAATAATTTGATATTCTTATCACGTGATAGGCCTGTCCGATTACCACAATTTGTGGTAACTGTGTTTTATGACGATGACCTAGGGTCAGGTACGGGTCATGCCTATGACCACTGTGTGGGAAGTCTTGGGGAAAAGGGAAATTGCCGAAAATTGGCTCTATTTCTCTAGATGTAGCTTAGAATAATACACTGTTCTCAAAATCGTGGTATCACAGGCCTCTTCCCAGGGTTATGTTGTAAGTTTGGACTTGTGACCTTTGTGAGGCTATCTGGGACTACTTAAGCTTGCTTTTAGACATGGGTCAATAACTTCGCACGAAATGGTAATGAAGCTTTCACTTTTATGCCATTGAGTTTGCACGGTCATTGAGAATCAATCGATATGTATACTGACCGTGGTAGGTCAAATGGTGATCTTGACCTTAAGTCAGCTTATTTCAACAGTTTGGCCTGGAGTGATTATGTCATACATCATTCAACTCACCCTAACGAGAGGAATCGAATGACGCCTAAAAAGTACTTGTTTGTTTGTTCATTATGTACAAGTCCTCAGAAAATGGTGCAAACCTGACAGCCCCCAAGGCCCATGGCCGTACATAGGTGGAGTATTTCAAATCTTATCGTAGCAGCATTGCCCTGACACAAAACACAACCTTTATCTAGATCTTACTGCAGAAGATATCAAGACCATGATCTTTGATGGCATTTTCTCCTGGCAAAATAAGTTGGGCACTAATGGGTTATTCATGCGGAGAAGTTGCTGCCTTATTTCCCGGTACCACCACTTCGTGGTCTGAAGCTGCGCACGATACGCTGATAACAAGCTACTTTTGCAGCTTCAGTAGAAATACATTTCCTTCTCTCAGCTTCCTGGTTTTCACAAGGACATCAGGTACCCCTAAGTCTGCCGAATCATGCATCTGTGCATCGATGTTCAGAAGGGGATATATTTATGTTTTCACTTGAAATAGGTGAGGATATTGGAATTGGGCTGCCGTGAGAAAAATAGTTTTATGAAAAAATCTTATCGGTGACGGGTGTAGAGAACTAAGTAACGATGGAACAGTTTTTATAAGTAAGTATAAGGCTCGATGTTTCGCCCCTCCCGAAAAAAACCGGAAAGTTTTGATACATTTACGTGAAATGCAAAGTCAGCATGCATTGCCCAAACAATATTTATTTCATTGTTATCGATACCACCTCTACATTACAAATATGAAATATTGAGGACAATATGCGATGTATTATTAACCATTTTCAAACCGTTGTGGTGGGTAATAGGATTACGAATTTCATATTCGCAACCAGTGGAAATGAATGAATAACTAGTTTGTCGGCTAATATTGATTCCGTTGTATTCACAAGCCAGTGCTCGTTTCTTATTTTGCTGGGCGTCAAAGCGCCAGTGCTTTGCCGTGCCTGGAAGCTTCTGCGTCGTAGCTGTTTTAACAATATCATTGTTTATGCGCCATATTCACAGCTTTAGGCAGAATAGCATGGTCGAATAAAGATACATGTGTCTAAGTGGACAAGCTCAACATTTCCTCAGGTCTTGATTGCCCTTTGCAGTTCCTTTTGATCTTTGGGGACAATTCCTCGGAAAAAGATCACAAGAATCGGGAACAATAATGAGCTTTCGTGTAAGAAACTGGAGCAAAGAAGACGATGTCCTGTTTCGCCATTCCTTGTATCTGGGGGAGCAAGGGCTATCTTCTGTAATTTTTATTGCTAATTTTTGGTACGGAATAATATCAATAAGATGTATTCTATGTTATGGTTAATCCTCACGGAGACATGCGTTGTAACGAAAATTCTGGTGTATCTTACAATACTGGTGCATTTTATAATGCACACTGGCTTAATTTTGAAGACGTTTTCAACAAAACAGTTCGTTGAAACATTGTCAAATCCTTAATAGGAACTAGGTCAATTATGCACGCCATTTTGAAAGCACGTGTAGCTATGCACTTCTGTGGTTGTGTTCTCTCAGAATTGTGCAAAAGCACATGTTGCATGTGAGCTGAAGCGAACCCCTACGTTGTTATCTATTTTAAGCCATGATACCTGTGTAGCAACGGGCTCAGTGGGGATCATTGCTCCGACAGTCGATCGGCCAACCCTGACGCCAGGCAGAAACTATGCTACCGTTTGTACACATTTCTCCTGTGCAACAAACGCTCACCGGTAATTGCTGGAAGCTAGTGCAAAAGCCCCTATACGCAACGGCTATGACACAATCAGGCCTGGCCGTATTGTGAAGTACTTGCGGCATATACTGGGATCGGTACCCACCGCCAGGGCAGCTCTGGGGGCTACGCGAGCTCGGCTACCCGGCCAGCAGCGGCGAGGCAGCCCCCTGAAATCACGGCAACCCTGTGAGCGGCGAGGCAGCCGCCTGAAATCAGACGCCGGCGCCGTTTGATGAAGTGACCTGAAACTGTCCGAGTCCGGTGGGCCGCCGGTTCATTGGCGACCCTCCAGCTGTGCGTTACCCCCGGCCCCCTCCTGACTCCCCTGGCGACCCTCCAGGCACGCGCGTCGCGCCCAGCAGGACGGAATGGCACGCGCACCCATGACCCAGATCGCCGCCGGCTATGCGGCTGCATGGTTTGGCTGCCCTGCGTGTATGCGTCAGGCTCCACTCCTCGACGCCCTGGGACTCTGGGCTGGTTTGGCTGTGTCTCGCCGTCTGTCACTTCCGATGCTGCCTTAGGTCACAAACTGGCAGCCGGAGGTCTCTTTTTACCATCATGTTTGTCAGAGATAAACGACCGGCCTGAAAACTTTTCTGTGTTTTGTTTTTGTTGTTAAGTTAAATATACCAGTGGGTACTCTCTCTCTAAGCTATGGCTTCTTATTGATCGGTCTACATCACTGTTATCAATATCGCAACAGTTTAGCTTAATCTGGCCGAACTGATAATCAGACCCAGACATTATCTGCCACAATAAAACACCTGGAGACAAGCTGCATCCTTTTGTCAGCCTTCATAGTCAATACTGTGCATATGGCCTCGGATGTTCGAGGTATATTGGCCCAATTGTCTTCCGTAAGGCAGCTGTAAGTTGCGCTGCATTGTGTGGAAAACAGGTGTCCGTGAGCCGGAGCGTTTACCCCGGGCCTGCGGCGGCGTGTCGCAATCTCCCGCCGCGCGCGCGTTTTTGTGCCGGTTGCAATGTTGCAATGTCCTGCGGCGTTTTGACGGCCGCGTTCAGTGACACTCGGTTCCGGTTTACCAGGCAATTTCGGGGAGGCCGGTGCCGGGCGGGACCAAGTGGCTGCACGGTCTGTACGTGCGCCCCGTGCTGGGGTCTCACGTGAAATTGTCGAGGGCTGCTGTGGGACATGTGATTTAGTAGGCCAGTGCTTAGATAGCTTCGTCACGGTCATGTCATACGATGATTAAAATTGCACAAGGAGATTCCAGAAGTACCAGGGTTTTTTAAGAATGAAAGTTTTGAACACAAATGCACATGCTCCTGGATGTGTTCAATAATCTTGGTTGATGATGCTATAAACTGCATGTTGGATAAACATAAACCAGTGGATAGTCCAGAGGATCCACCTGTATGTGAGAATGTGGCATACACCGCCGCCGCTCGGCTAGAAGTCCTTCACTTGGGCCGGCCACCTCCCCAGTTCCTCCCCGGCAGCGGCCCATCTGTGGATTGCGGCTCGGCATGTCGTCACGGTGCCTACGGCGGCCTCGAGGGCACTTCATAACGGCTCGACTCAGAGCACAGGCGGTGGTAACGCAACCCATCTCCCGCTGCTCGGCACCGCCGGTCGGCAGAGCGCACGGCCCGTTTCCTAATTCCTGGCCGGGCGGCGGCGCGGTTGCCACAGAAGACCTTGAGCGTGCGGCGCGGCCGGCAGCAGGGCGGCGTCGGCATGGAGGTGTTACCGTCGCGCCGACTGCCGAACTGTGCCCAGTGTCGACATCCCGCATGACAAAACCAGCACAGAATACTAGCGGCCGCCTGTGGCTCGCAACCGGGTCAAATTTCGTGAATCTGGCTCCGCCGTTTGTGTGGATGCTAGAAGAGAGGAGTCTCGAAACGTTTTACTCGGCAGGGGCTCGTCTTCAGAAATGATGGATTCATTCACATACTGGGTGTGTTGGAGAGCACTGGTCCTGCGAAACAGGCTGGTACTCTGGTACAGGCTAGCGATTCGCTAGATCGCACTGTTGGGTTAAAAAAACGCAGTTGGAAGATGATGGCTATCTTAACAAGAGCACTATAGAAGTGAAGAATTGAAGAGAGTGGAAGGAAGCTGGTTTTTTTATAAATGTATTTCTAAAGAAATTGACACCATGTCCATTAGCAATCGCCTATACTACTCATCGGAATTTGCTAAACAAATCAGAATTAAGGGGCATACAATTAAATGTGTTTCGGGAAGACATTATTCAATAAGGTGCCTCAACTGTCTTCAAAATTTTGTGAACTCACTTCCATCCAATGGGAAGTAAAGTAAGAGGAAGGACGGCTTCTGGCCAAAGTGAAGGACAAAGAGACTACTACAAAAGAGATGAATAAAATGGTGCATTGTTGGAAAAAATGCATTGGGATATGGAGACTGGCTTACGAAACTACAACTAAAAGACACGGCAATAAGGTTACTCTAACACGCGAAAAAGGATTTCACAAAATATGATAACAACTAATTGTGCATAGCGGGTGTGCAAATTGTATTGCAAAAACTTATTTTCGAAATATCTGACATCAGAATGGTACTTTAAATTCCACATAAAACCTGCTAAAGGAAAGTAAGAGCGACGCAGCCTGGTACAAATACCTGAACCCGTAACGGTATTGATATCGATAACGATACTCGAATCGAAGTTTTGCTCAAATTTCGGATTAATGCTTAAGAGATCAGAATGGATAATCTGAGTTTGCAAGCCAACCAATATTGTTCAGGTTCTAGAGCATGATCCCCATCCTTTATGGGGGCAAGGATCTAAATCGACCCGCCCCCTCACTATTTGCCAGAATTGCTGACAAATTGCTGGCTGTAGGGTAATGCCACTGAGAGTGAAGAAACAGTTTGATTTTGAAATATCTTGTGCAAGCTGTAAATCTAGATCATGTCATGTTATGGATATATGCTATCCTTTTCAAAGGCTTGCACAATCCTTCAGTCGTCGCTTGATCAAGGAATAATAATTTGGCACGAACTGGATTCTCACTGAGGCTTCAGGTGTCAACGCACTCGATTTTTTGTCTTTGATCTTCTGCGCACGTGACGCGAGCATGTGCCCAGATATGTCCTCCAGCAACCTCTGAAACCTTAATGTGCCAGGTCATATATATGGCTTAGAAAATGACATGATTGTGGACTTGAAGCAGTCATCAAGCTTTTTAGCCCTTACCGGGGTGATTGCCTGATGGCTGCCCTTGCGAGGTCGTACAAGGTCATGACGTTGGGTTGATCAGATCTCATCGAATGGTTTTGTATTATATGCTCTGAACTTTTCAAGACAGCAATTTTAAGCCGTTGTGCTTAAAGTCCTAACATTTTGGCCTTCCCAAATGTCGCCGGAGGTCAGTGACAATATGAGGATTAAAACAAAGCCATCGAACTCGAATGGTCTTGACCAGTGTCATCCAATACCTGTTTGAATATACTTCTTGGTTCCCACTATCGAGGATATCCCCGAACCTTCTTATGGACCATTCACCCGCCAAGGTCAGCCGAGGCCAGTGACCTGAAATGAACTGGTGTAACACGCAACAGCATAAATATACATGTTCGGGAGCATTTGTAGCCGTTTTGCTGGAACTTTGCCGTATTTCGTTGCAAAATATCAGCGCAAAAGCGAGTGACATGTTTGTGTTCGAAATCAGACAGTTACAAAAGATCAGACAGTGTCTGAAAAGATCAGACAGTTACATCTCATGGCAGAGTTCAGGTTACAGACAGCACACTGTTACTCACCCTGTGCTGCATTTTTTGCTTCGCTTCTAAACAGATTGGAGGTGATATGGACTTGTCGTTAGGGATATGAAGGACCTGACAATGCACTGGTGGTCCAGTACTCGCACATATGTGGCTTCAGATATATAGCTAGTGTCCTGGTGACCAATGCACTGGGGGCTAGTACTTACGTACATAAACACATGCATCCATTCATCCATCTACACATACATAAAACATACATGGATGCATACAGATTTACGCCCGTGGTCCCCATTATGGGGCTGGTTTCTAAGCTGTTGTTAATGAGCTCCTGCGCTCTTTTCCGCCTTTGTGACTTATTATCCAGATTCTGCCCAGTGAAAGCCTCACGGGGTGACCACAGAATGGATTGGTAGCGTGTGGTGGTTGGATCCCTCGCCCTTGCCCGCCCCCGCCATCCTGTTTACCCTGCGCCCCGCCGGGACACTAAAGCAATAACAGCCGCCGGGTGGAAAGGCAGAAATCCGGGCAGCTACCCTGATGTTTCTGTCCCGCCCCGCCGGTGGTGGTATGTTAATCAGCCTGTGGATACGTCTTGGGGGCTTGACATGTTCGGTCAGAGCAATGCTCACCGTTTTGTCTATGTGTTCTAAGCGACAGGTGGCATTGCGATCGGTAACCGCTAGCTGCAGGCTGTCTCTCAGATTTATCTTAATGTATTTTTTCCTGCAAGGTTGTCTGGCAGAACGTGCTGGATACCAGTCTCACATTTTCTGACGTCTGGAAATTGGCAGTTCCAAGGCATGATTCAGCTAAGCTGTTCTGTTTGCCGTTTTTTTGTCGTGCTGCGCTGTGGTCTCTTGTGTGATGAATAATTCATGAGTTCGTCTGACCCCATGTCTTTTTCTGTCTTGCAGAGAGTCTGCGGGACTTGATGGCTACGAGCAGACCTTCAACAGGTGGGTCCAGTTTAGATAATTGGCATTTTTGCCTTGTTTAAGATCGTACTCGGATTATGAAACATCACCCCCAATCTTGATCAGCATGATTGTTCCGAAATGTGTCGGGGTAAGGGTCAAATAATGTATGAGACATTTTGAGCTTGAGTTCCATGTTAAGGACATTCGAGGCTGCTGTCGAAGAGCTTACGTACTCAATTCTACTTCATTTCCTGCCATGTGGGTCGCCAATATTTTCTGTTGAAAATTGAAGAAAAATTTAGTGCATTGACAAACTAGCTTTGAAATTAATTGCGACCACACACTATCTCAACCATGAAATTATAAATGGATTCAGAGGACAAGTACCCATAAAACTTCAGCACTGCTAAAATGTCTTCTTTTGCTGTTCACTTGATGTCGGAGTGCGTAATTTCGGGCTGTAGGCTAAAATTATATAATTTCTTATCAGGCTAAGGCTACCTTCAAGCAACATCGGCTCAGAAACTTGTATAATTTTGTATAAGCTTTTCAAAGACAACTTGTTTCTTCTCTTTGCTGAAATGCAAAATTAATGAATTATATTTTTCAGGTCAGTGGGCTTTATGAGTCAGATAGTGATGTCTAAGTCGATTAGTGGTTGTGGTGTCCACGTTATCACGTGGTTAATCGATGACATTTGGTGGGCACGAGTTCGTTGTCCATGGGTCAAATGGGTTCGTAGAATCTTGCAAGATTGAGCAAATTGTCTATTTTTTAGCACCAGCTTAATTTTTATAGAAACGAATAATAGACGTGCCGACCTTCTTTCGTAACGATTTATGTCAATTTGATTTCGTAAAATAATAAAAAAATCACCAATTTTTGAAAGTGTTTCAAATTTGAAAACAAGACCGAATTTTGTTTTACAATTGTTGAATGTCACTATGGTGTTTGTTTTTCGAATAGACTAGCGGTTGAACGAACCTGCTTTGAAAATAGTGCCCTCTTAAGCATGTGTTGTGTAGCAGTTTTCAAACTGAATTAATTGCAGCCGTAATCGGAGACTCCCAGCGGTTAAGATGAAGTCAAGCCTGAATTTTGACGTTTATCTCAAGTGAAAGCACACAAAACCAACGCGTGGTTTGCAATTGTATTATAATTTGCACACTGCGAATATAGAAAGTCAAATGTTGGCAAATGGGCTCTCAAAGTACTGTCAGCTTAGCTTCAACAATATGTTTGGGTCCCTGAACGATGCAAATTATTTTTGCATTCTCAGAAAGTGGCTGTTTGTAGCTAATTGATTTAATATAGTCCTAAATATTGATATATTTAGGTATTGCCATCGAGCATACCCTTTTAAAATTACCAGCCTCATGTGAAATTCATTGTGTCAAATTTCGCCGCATGGTAAGCTTGTCTGGGAAGCCCGAACTTTTTATTGGCTTGCCAGTTGAGCTAAATATAAAAACCAGCTTATCCTCCCAGGGCCTTGGCTGCTGGTATTACTCTGCTGCTGCTGCTGCAGTTCTGTGCGAGTTCGCCGAACTGGAACCGGGTGGGTGTCGCAAGCGCTCGTCTCTTTCGTACTCCGGCCCGTGACTCGGCCGCGGGGCCGGTCGTGCCGCCTCCCGTCCGTTGAGCAACATGGACGCGCCGATTCGCGACCGGCCGAGCCGCGGCGCGTGCGGCCGCCGCGTGCAGAGTCGAGCCGGGCGGCGGCGCGCCGGCCGGCAGCCTTGACATAGTTGGTGGTACACTCTTACTCGCGGCAGGCCGTGGAAAGAGTGCACGGCGGCATGGCTGCTTCCGGCCTTGACACAGGTTCCGTTGCCGGGCCCAGCGGGGGAGGGGGCGGTAGTGTTGCGTCCGCGACCTGAACAGACGCTCTGGTCTCGGCTTGCGACAGGCTGCGCATTGTAGGCAGCTGTTCAGCGGGAAACTGCAACGGTAGGAATGCCTGAGGCGATGATGGCTCGGTCAGCGCAAACTTAGAACGCAAAAAGGGAATTGGGATTCGGATGGGAAGAAAGAGCGGAGAGCAAACGACGATTGATGACAAGGCGCAGTCAGGGGTGGATCCAAGGGGAGAAAAAATACTTATGGGCTTTGTTAGAGTGGCCTAGTTTCCACTTTTAGCTGATTCGAGCCGATTTTCTTGTAAAACACTACGTCGCGATTCCACCTGGGCTGGCTCCCCAAACGTTTGTCTAAATCAGACTCTGGTTCAGTCACGCCTTCCCGCAAGTTACAACACTATTCAGACTGGAAACGACAACATCTCATGTATTTCGGTGATAAACCAAATGTATGAGCAGTGCCTTATTATAATTTCAAACCGCATGCAGTAGCTCGAATCCAGCCTTGATGCCAAAAATGCAGTACCTTAAGTTCTGGGGCGGATCCTATTTAATGAGGGGAAGGGTCCAATCTCGTCATTGCCTCCTTCCAAAGTAACCGGATATTAACCACTTTTAGCCGCTTTGGTAAATTTTCCTGAAAAAAACCGGTAAGTTGTTTTTTACTCAGGGTTCTCCCCCACACTTTTCGTCCGGATCCTCCCCTGGCGAAGGTATACGTTAAAAATTGTTCTGATGGTAGACATTTCCATGCTAGATTTTGCAAAATTGAAAGGCTGAGCTCAAAATGTTTTATGTTTTCAGTAGCGCATGCTCGAGAAGCTTGAAATGTCTTGCCCAAAAAGCCGGATAAATATTTAAGGAGAGTGGATCTGGAGAGATTAAATGTAAAAGTTTCAAAACCATGGCGTGAATTGGTACGTAAGGCATGGTGTGGGTCTGGCTGGCAGCGGAACGCAATACTACATGATGGCATTTCAAAAATACGGGAAAATGGTGTCACTTTATGGTTTGGGTGCGGACACATCGATCGTGAAGCTTTTAGCCGGCTTATATTGGCCGCCACCCTACCAATAGATTTACAGCAAGTTTGTTTCGGGGAGCATGCCTACTGCCCTCCGCTGCCACTGTCCTCCCTACATACGGCTAAATTTTCATATATGAGTGGTCCGACCCGACCCGACCCTCACACTAACAAAAATCTTATGTCCCTGACAGTGTGCAATATACTTTGATGGGGTACGAATGCTATATTCTGATCGATTCAATTACTGATTGAGCACATTAGGGATGGGTGAGTACTGGCGAAACTTTTGGCGCGTGCAAAAGCAAGGACATTGATAAGTTTTATGTCCTTGCTTTATCTAGTATCACGTTTACTAGTGCTAAATAGGTAGTTTTGGTTAGCATTTTAGCTGCAGTCGAGGGAAAAAGTAAATAAGAACAGAAATATTCAAATAGCCGATTAAGGTACTTCAGCGAGTTTTCATTGTTAATCAAAAGCTAGTGTTTGGCTGAAATAATAGAAAAGTCTGTCACAGATACTGGTCTAGGTTTGTCGTATTGTCGGCATTGCTTTTAGGTTAGAGGTACCAATATCGTTGTTGTCACGACATCCAATCTTATTTTTAACGATTCATTCTAAAAGGCATTTTTGTGTGAAGCTCAATTCGAGGTCTGGCTATATTAGGACTTAGAATTATTGATATTTACTCCACGATTCTGATGAAGGGCTGTGCCCGAATATATAATCTTCAGTGGTTTTTACATTTCCGGATTCGAGGGAGAGGCCAGGGAACATCTTAGCAACTCAAAAGCAAGGACATGTCAAATAATCGAATTTCCATCGCTTAATATGTCATAGCTCGGCGTTTGCAGACCTGCATAGCCGTAAACTTGGTGTGCTGGGAACAACAATCCTGTGTATTAAGAGGTGAAGGTCGATTTCATCCTATGTCAAAATACTGGCACACAGGTGCACGAAAAATGTGTGAGCATATTTCACCCCTGCGCTATAAATCAGAAACTTCGAATCCCACCGTAATGATATGTATATGATATACTCAGGCTGATGTTTGCTACACTCACGCATGTAGACAGAGAGACAACAGGGGTGCCACCTCGACTCTGCCCTGAAAGATACCTAATGCTTTAACCAAACTTCTACAGTACTTCTGATGCGTCAACGTTTTTGGTATTGCGCCCCTGCCCTTGAATGGCCTAGTGATAAGAAATTGGATGAGGATTTAAAATCAACCATACTATCCGCATATGAGAAGAGGGCTGGAAGGATTCGCAGAGGAAAAATTATTAAAGAAGATGGAAAGAAAAAAGAGCCATCAGGATGACATTTCTGTCAAAGAGCAAGGCACATATCTAGATCTAAGGATCAACTAGCGCTCGAATGTACAGTATACAAAATACTGTAAAGATGATTAATGAATTAAGATAGGTCACGCAGAGTGTGCTGCATATCTTTGATTTTATATCTCGCTCGTGCCAGAACTTGTAGTTTGTGGATCAGTGAACGTGTTCGCGGCGGAGTTCGGTCAGAATTAATATCCAGGGAGAGGAAACCGAGATAAGGAAGTCCCGGAAGGAGCTGTCTTCCGCTCACGGTTCGCTTACTTATCTCCAGCTATGTTGTTTTGGATTAACGCAACTTGCAAGTAGAGTCGGTTTGGTAGGTTATATCCTCTATTGGATGTGTGTTTCATTCGAAATCCACGATGGTACTTTATTTCTGGAACTTTTATATAAACCAGGAGCATCTTCGGAAATCGGAACAGTTTATACCAAAAGACAGGATTATGGAGAGGTACATAAACAAGTGTTTAAAGAAAGAAACAAAGTGAATGAACGGTTAGCATGATGTAAAAATACAATTCACACTGCAAATGCTAAATTCAGTTCGGTCAAGCTAGTATGTATATGGTTCTGTGGCCAGGAACCCGAACATAATACAAGATCAAGGGTTGAGGATTTTTGAAAGTGATTAAAGGCGCCCAAATTTGAAAGTGTTTATAAACGTCATATGAACGGGTGATAACATCATATAAGACAGGTTTTATCAGCCTTCCCGCGAGCCTGCTCAACTTTCTAATTTCATATTGAAGTTCATGAAATGAAAACATAAAATACTAAATAATGTTTTAGCCCTACTTGTTGGGTAGCCGGGTCCGGGCACCCACAATGATATATATATATATATATATATATATATATATATATATATATATATATATATATATATATATATATATAAGATAGGTAGATAGATATATAAATCCACGCCCATGTGCAAGATGGGCGTGGATTCAGTTGCTCTTAGTTCATTGAACCGAATTGGCCTCTGCATGAACTAAAATTTGAGAGAATGAGGACAGACGGGAAAAGTATCAGCTGCAGTGCGCCAAAATCTTCTCACGTTCCTGGCAGAAGCGTTGCGTAAACATAGTCATCAAAGATCAAAGCCATGGCTTCGATTATTGTGCACAATAATAAGGCGTATCTTTAGATAATTTAAACTCTAATTTCAACAGACTTCTTCATGAAACATTTTTCATAGCAGCATGTCAATCGTAGTCTAACCGCCAGCGCTCTTTTATCCGCCTTTCTCTTTGATTTAAATCAACAGAACCAAGGCGCGCTATCCTTCCTCGTACATGCCTATATTGGAGGTTGGGGACGGGCGTGCTTGTGCTCGCCTGCTTTGCACTCACAATTCAGGGACGTCCACTCGTGCGCTCTCCCCGGCCGGCCGCCCTTCTGTCGCCGCGTGTGCAGCTGCACCAACCAGGAATCTTATGTATGCCCTGTTGTACCAAGTGCACCACGTTAAGTGGCACCTTGTTTTTTGTCGTGAAAGGTTTGACTGAGGTTGAAGGCTGACGTGGCGTTTTGCAATCGTTACCCAGGTGCAATTGAGAGTTTTAACAGTTATGAACTAGAATTCTTTTGTCACCATATCAGGTAACAAATTGGCCAACCCCTTAGTTGAAAATGTGGATGCTCACCGTCGTAGAACTCTTCATATGCTTGCTCTTCCCTATCCATGAAATAACAGTAGGTAAAGGTATATGCTACGGGACCTAAAAATGCTGCTGCAAGAGCAGTGGGTAGACAACTGCTTAAATAACTCATAAAAGCAAAATGGCTTCCAGGAAATGTTGTGGATACTAAACTCAGTATCGTATATGTATTTGTAAGCAGCGAAGATGTAAAATATTCTTATAATGCTGCAACATCTGACAAAACTCAGTAGATATGTGCTCCTTACTTGCTGCAAAACACAGGCTTTCAGATGATAAAGTCAGTGTTGGTTGATAGAATGTACAAAACCATATTTTTAGCTTACTTTATCAACGTTCAGCAGTCCGATTTGACACTGGAATTTCGTACATTTCCGAACCATCTTTGGTTTAAATCCAAAAAGCTAGGTGATGAATCCAATTACATAACAAAGTTTTAATATTGGCTGTTTCACCCAAAACATCTCGAACCATGGAAAAGAGGAAACTGCCCAAGGCAGTCCAAAGTCAAGTGGCGCGGTGAGACATTCCCCAAGTGATGAAAAAGGGACCCAGAAGTGCGACAAGTCTCCTCCCAAGCTGATCAGCGTGGACTTCAAAGGCCCCCAAATCTACTCCGGGTGAAAGCCTGGACAACTCTCCTTCAGTTTGTTTTTAGTGGTGATCGGCTTTAACCCTCCTCCATCTGCTTCACCAGGAGGGGTCTGTCATCCTTGTTGAGAATAGTTTGTGACGCCCTGCTTCCACCTTTATTCTTGGGGGTCTTCGAGCATCGAAGTCCGAGTCCGATTGTCCCCTTGAGCAAGACCACACGATGCTGGAGAATTAACCTGCAATCCTTGGAAGAGGTTGCTGACTCCAAGTGATTATCCAGCAAGATTTCAGAGAGGATTCAATACATGCGGCCAATCGCGGAACATCGCTAAATGAAGCATTGGAATACTTGTGACCCGGTTGTGCAAGCTCCAGTGCAACATTCATTTTCCAATGCTGCCACGCGTCTTATTCTGTATGCGACATCAACAGAACATACTAATTAACAGTTCCTTGTGAGCTGTTATTGATGGGGTGCGATCTCCAGCTCAGAAAGGCGCTTGGCTCGTCAATCGAGAGCGGCCAGGGGCCTTGGTAGTGTTTCCACACCGGTGTGGCCGGCGATCGCGCGCAGACAGGCTGGTCGGAAGCACCTCCACCTGGATGCGCCCGCCTCTGGCACACCTCCACCCACACGGTACCGTTAGACGGCGAGGAATGGGAAAGGAGCACGGCCGATTAGTCGTCAAGGTGATCACCCCAGCCTGCCGCCGGTTGGCCAACGCCAGCTGAGACTCTTCTGAACAATTGCTGTCGAAACAAGACCTTGGTGTGGCGGTGGGTAAGCGCCGGCCGCTGCCGCCGCCGCCGCCGTGGCTGCTCAGCTGTTGGGTGAAGGACGGGGGCGGCCGGCGCCGGCCGAGCTCGGCCGGTCGGCAGTCGACGACGGCGTACGGCGACGGGTGGACACGCGCGCGGCGGCATCAGGACGGTAGTGCCACGCGCTCCGACGGCTGCCAGCGCCGGCTCCGCCAGCATGGAGCAGTGCGCTGGTGCTCTCGTCTGACGCATATGCGTCCGCTCTGTCTCAGGGATTGCAAACAGTGAGCCGGCCGGTGTGGGGGTGACAGACGCGCGCGGGCGCCAACAGTGGGTGTGAGCCGGTCTGTGGCGAGAACAGCCGGCAGTCATGAAGAACAAACGGCTGAACATGCGACCGGAGGAGGAGGAGATGGAGGCGGCTGACGAGCCTCTAGACCTGTCGGTGAAGAGCTCGGTCGCGCAGGACCCCGAGTTCGAGGAGGCGTTCGATGACGCGGAACACAACCTGGTTGCCATGTTCCACTCCAAGCTGCTGCCCATCAAGAAGCGGAACGTGACGCGACCTCGCTCCGTGGGTAGTCTGCTGCACCTGCCACCCCGCTTCTCTGGTCAGTCCCGCTGCTCTTGAACCACCGATGTCAGCCAAAACAGCTGGCGCAGGGCAGGTGGTGTGTGAGGGATTTGTGACAGGGATTCCTAGAAGCATACAGTGCTCACGAACTTGTAAAAGTTCGTGGGGCCATAAATGACAGCCGCAGGGCTACAAGTGAATGTTGACTCGGATCGCTGTGACTCTGACTCAACCAGCTATTTTAACGAGCTGTTTTTCAACATCCCATGCCGAGATGAACTAAATTCCAGGGCTTTCAAGTGTTTTACTTTTTTATTTGTCGAGAAAACTGAGGAAATTGCCAGCGATCGGCTGCATCAGCCCCGATTGCGACGCCCTTGCAACAGTCTCCACTGCCGAATAACTGGCACCAATTGCAACCCTCGCCCTCCCTTCTTTCGCCCAGTGCAGGGACAGATCTAGGATTTCGGTTAGGGGAGCGAAGTCTCAAGGGGAGCGAAGTCTCAAGTGGTGGCCCTTACCACCGGGGAGCGCCCTTTGTGCATTCTGAGGGGGCCATCCCGACACGGTGTGGTAAATTTTGTAAAGGCGTGAGTGTTTCAAAAGTCTCTCCGGGAGGAAGTGTAGCAAATATGGTCAAAACATTGCCTCTGTGTGGAGAGGGATGGCCAAATAGGCGAACGAAGGCCTGCAACAGGCAGTCAACGAGCAGCGGACAATAGACACCCGAGAATAGGGCACCTCTGTCGGGATCACATTTTAAAGCTGGTTTTAAGGCGCCGTCGCCGCGCTATGGTGTTCCGACCACGTCCACATGGGGGGGATCTAAACAGACAGAACAGTGGCTGGATCCCTCCCTGACTCCGTACCCGGATATACGGTGTGTTTGCTATCTTCGAGTTCATGGTTCAGAACCACCTGTCGTCGCTCAATTGTTTGGCTTTGCATTTTCCTTAACAAGACCAGGTCGAAATTCACAGGATGCCTGCATAACGCTTCCTAGGAATGGGGTTTAAGGCGTGATCATGTAGAAAGTCAGGACGATAATTTAAAACAATTTGTTTATCTAAAGTAGCCCATAGATAACAGTAGACTTCAATAAGGTTGCATATGTCGAGGCCGGAAGGTCGAAGGGAGATGATACACTTTGTTGTATTTTCAAGTAATTATTGCCGCTTCCGTTCTTGTTTGTTTTTTTTCTTCTTTTATTTGGCATCTACTCAGTGAAGCCATCCAGGTACTTTCATCGTCATGTGTGATTTCTTTGGGCTCCTGAAAAATAAGAGTAGTAGCGGGCACCTGAAGTAGTATTTTGTTTAGGATGGTTATTAACTCTCACGGGTCAGCAAAACATATATGGTAACTCGGAGGACATCGTATTCACCATGTATAAGCTTCACCCTTGCAGCTCGAGTTTGACCTTGCATAGCTACCATGTTATTTTGCATGCGTTCGCATTTGCTCCCCAGCTAGCTTCTCTCCGTAGTGAGCGGCCAGCAACGGTGTATGAAATATATCCTTACCAATATGGATGCTTGAAAATATAAGTAGTTCGCTGCTGCTGCTGAAGAACAGCCCTTCTGGTGCAGGTCATGGAGTACCACTGGTCTCTGCCACAAAGGAGAAACGTTAATGTATCTATGTTTTTAGTTGCGTCTTTTAAGAGGCATCGAACGATGACTGAATACCTTTTATTACAAATTTAATCGCCTTGATACTGTGTGAAACGTGGTGATTGTTCAGTCATTCAGTCCAAATGCGTCCACTGGTCATTGATTCCTGTGACCTCGAACCTGCACCGACGGGTCACTATAACTGGAAACCTTACAACATCGCCATATCCCGGCATATGGTCGGCTCCATAAGTGGGAAAATAGAGGCTCGTTGGTCTTCTCGTATTAATGTAAACGACAAAGGCTTCTTGAAATTTACGATTGATTAATTTGAAGTAGAAAGTCCAGCATATCTGAAGTTGGCAGTCTTCTGGCCAGATCACTTCTGGTTCGAGGAATCTACCAGAACATGCCCGACCGACGGGTTAAGTCTTCATTTTGAGTCTTATTAATGGAAACCTGGATCGTTGACACTGAAGTGAAAATAAAACAGGACTGTGTTGTTCTGTATTGCTCGCACTGAAAGCAACGTGGAAATGCGGCTTTCTCGACATATCAATGGAAAGCGAAAATGCGGCTTCCACAACATGTCCCGCCTGGAGGTGGGCGGCCGTCGTCATGGCTAGATGCGAAGTGTGAACAGGCGCGTGGCCAACCTCGCGCACCTTCGGGCCGCGGGAGTCGTAACCTGAACCTTTCGATCATAGGCTGAGTACTTACCCGTGAGCAGCAATGACAATATGAGCGACATGTGGTAATACCTGTTTGAATATACGAGCTGTTAAAATAAATTTCGCACGTTTTACTCATTAACGATTTTGTCTGTGTCGTTTTGCCCCGTAGTCAATATTGTGCTCCGCTTTGAAGCTTGCGGCTTCTAGTATTTGGCCCCGAGTGTGTAAGGTATGCACACATTTATGTGTTATAATGCATACTGCAACACAATGCTATGTTTGAGGTTTTGTTTTGTGCGCACTCGTTCAGTGTCTGGCTCTTCTGTTCAATTGGTCTTGTGACCGTTACCCCTAATTATGCAGCATGTATAATAAGGTTCGTTTTGCGTTGTGTTAAATTGTCGACATCAATGAAGCCGATGCCAGACCCTTAATTAGGGGATGCACGGATGAAGAATAGTACCCAAGGCACTATCTTTCAGCCGATTCTCACTAAGACAGATTTCCGATTTTTGTGTTAATTTAAGGATGTTTGCTACCATTTGCCAATCACCCGGAGGAACAGAGTACTGATGGGCTTTGATGGAAATAACCGTTTTATAATGGGGTTTTACATGAAATAGCAGTTCTTAGAAGTGCGTGAAAGGCGCTGCAAAATAAGTTGGACTATTCCGTACAATATTTTCCAAAGAAAATGCATTTCGCTGAGACCCACCATCATCACTGACCAATGATACACTCTTGTCTAATTACCCTTCACGATGTATCCTTTAAAACGGACGTATCTGTGAGGAAATCGGTTGATGTAAGGTCATTCGAAGGGCGATTAAACACCGGCCATTTGATTAAAATCCGATTCCCTAAACACTATCTGATCATTAATTATCTGCTCTCTCTGTTAAAATAGTTCAGAGATACAGCCTCCGCGGTTTGTTTGGCCGACTTGATTGTGGCATGGTTCTACAGCTTCCCTGGAATCGTAGTCACCCACCCCTGGTAGAAGCGTGTACCGGTAGAGAAGCTTTTGTAAACATCGTTATTTTTCTATACTCCTGCAGGAGCTTATGGCCTCTAAAATTGCTGCTCTGAGTCTTTATATGTTCATGTTGTGGCAACTCCAGTTCAACGTGCATAATTTTATTTTTTCCGAAAGCCAATGTTGCATAATGTGAGAAGTGACGGACGTCTACTGTTGTGCTAAAATGTTTATTGCAGGCACATGCAACTGATAGAGCTGTCAGCAGAATGTGTTTGGGAGAATCATCACAAGCCTGCTATATTTGTGGATCAAATCATTTTGGGGCGGTAACTTGTCAAATCAATGTATTTTCAAAGTCTGTTACGATTTATTAGTGAAAAGCAAGCCTGATTAACTGCGTCATTTACAACAGAACGCAACGATTTTTATATTTTCACTATTGCCTAAACAAGGTAAGAATTGAATCATCCGATCAAAATATTATGACTTCTAAAATGATGATAAAAACTGGAAAAATTACTTGCGCGAAAGAAAACTAGTAATACGTGTTAATTTGCTGTTTTCGGAGTCGCCATAGGAGTGTTGACTTGTTAAAAAC
Source organism: Lepas anatifera (assembly GCA_034440635.1). Classification (NCBI taxonomy): domain Eukaryota; kingdom Metazoa; phylum Arthropoda; class Thecostraca; family Lepadidae; genus Lepas; species Lepas anatifera. Next base: position 325,117 of record JAOTON010001770.1, on the reverse strand, counting down.
GCACGTTACTCAGTAACAGCCTTACTTTTTGAAGCATCTCTGGTTATCGCCTCTGAGACCCTATTTTTCTAATTCTTCACCGGCTTTTGGGTTTCGTGACCTGCTCGTTCAACGAACTTTATCAGCCGGGCCTGTCGCCGGTAATCTATACCTAGCGTGTTTTCCTAATCAGATTTCGTTGGTAACCTATTTGGGATCCCGCCGGGCCGGTGACTCGGCCGCCGGTGTCATCAAACCTGGCGTCCTCCGGGCGTCGCGCCGGCATTGTGAAGCTGGTGTCGTGAAGCGTGACTTCGCTCTTGACCCGGATGGTTGGCCATTGCGTCGGGCGGAGCGCGGCGGCGGGTACCGTTGTGATAGTGAAAGTGAACGGGCCTGCCGGTGACCCTGGGAAGGCGGCTGCTGCTCAGATACTATCGTGTTCAGCTGCTGGACGGGTGGTGGAAGCAGATGGCGGCTGCCCTCAGCTGCCGACGAGCTGGTTCGACACCGGGGCTTGATTACCGACAGGGCTTGCAGAGTAGATGCGTTTGTTTGGCCTTGGCTGTTGGGCTGAAAAATCGTACACAAGAGGAGAGATGTCCTTATCATACAAACAGGACTTGCAACAATGGCTTGTGGCTGCAGAGGATTGGATTCGACGCCGTGTTGCGGCATGCCACGCTAGTAAAATCTAAATGACTCTCAAGGGCTGGTCATTCGCTCCTTTTACTAAGGTCCCAACCGAACTGAAGGGAATTGATCGAACGGAAAATAGCAGAAAGACCAGAAACCACCAGTTGAATATTTTGCTTCACGTATCACGTCACATGTCCGTTAGGACGGGGCGGAACCCCTGACCATTCCAGCAACGTGTCCATGTCTTGCACCGTCTCTAGTATCTCCTGCTCCGTGACAGTGGTAACGCAGGAGTGCCATTGACACAAGTATTGCAATACTTTTCTGTCCCATCACTACAGCTAAGGCTATTGGCCGTCAATATTCCGGCTCCGGGGCACTCGATGGAACCAGACTATAACTCTTGTTATACAATTATGGAATCTTGAAGTCGTTATGAAATTTTGTTATACAACAAATTGCAGCGTTGAGACTTCTCAAAATCCTTCATCCGAGGGTCTTGCTGTAACGCTGTCGCAAGATCTCGGGAAGCGCACGCTCCCTGTATGTATGGTTACAGTTTTTACTGAAAAATCAATTGATGCTATTGAATTGCTACCGCTACCCACGAGTGCAAGTTTCCTTCCGGTGCGACACACTTGTTCACAGAGATCTTAGCTTTTCATCAGCGAGACGGCCAGGTCGGGTCGGGTCGGACTGCTCATACGTGTAGATGTATCCATATGTAGCCAGAGACCACGCGGGCGCAACGCGCGTGCTCAGCAATAAATGGCACCTGCAATATTTCATTTTTGCACAATGAGATTTACAAACCTTGCGGTTGGGGATTGCAGCCCACGACCCGCTGCCTGAAACCCCAGTGTGGGTTTCGCACTGGGCTGGGCAGAGGTGGATCCAGTCGCCTGGATTGGGGCTAGGGCCAAACCCATGTCAAACCCGGACTCTAAAATAATACTGCACAGCGAATGCGGTGGCACAGCGTAACGTTTCTGGTCCATTTTCTGAGATACTTTCTAGGAGACAAACTATAACCAATTTCTAGTCGATTGCGTCATAAGCTGAAGCCGTTCAGGTGCATCCACCCGGCAGGGGCTGAGGAGTTGATTTGTTGTGGACCTCGTACTCCCTAAAAGCAGTCCTCGGACTCACGAAGTCAGAACGGATAGGCGTAGATTTATCGGGGATATGGACTGGGCTGGATCTGAATTTTGTTCGCCATGAGCAACTCTAATTCCTGGCTATTTTTCGTGTGTCAGTACCGATGAATCAGAAAAGTGGGTACCTCCGGAATGAATGTCAAGGTACGAACCAGTCTTCCGAAAAAATACTGGCCGTTTTACCTGTTTCACCTGTTGAGGTATGTAAATGTCAGTAAATCGAAGGGGAAAAAGCTTCAGTCACTCAACTTCAGCCATGCACCTGTTTAGTAACCACTGAAGCAGTAAACGTCTGGTCTACAGAACAAAAGAGACACAACAATCGTTGAGCCGTCAAACTTGAATAGAGCGCAGAGGGACGCTAATTTTTCGCCTCATAACGCTCGTTTGTGTCACACAATTACAGACAGAATGCAATCTGTAGGCGGACAAAGCCCTGCTTTAGCTATTGGCATATCCTTTGGTTGCCCAACCCTGCCTTGTTCTACATCGTGCCGAGATGCGGCCATGTTTTGCAATCAGCGATAAAAGATTCAGAAGATGATTGGGTAAAAGTAGCACAACGCCCGCCTGTAGCTATTCTATTGGCCCAGTTCCCCTGCCGGAAAGCTACTCTGATTGCCACTCGTCTACGATGTGTGTAAAATAAACGACGTTGCGAAAAGAAAGGTTTTTAGTTCCGGCTTTGTACATGAACGTTTGCGGTTACTTCACTCCGTGCACCGTTTCAGTGATACATGGTCTGTATACATCAGGCGCAGTATTGCTCCAAAATTTCATAAGGATATTTTGACAATACGTCAGCGCCTGCTCTCATTGAGGCTGTGTGTGAAGACATGACAGGCCGTAGGAAATTTGTGTCTGTTTGTTTATATTTGGGTTGCTAAATGAGCATTCCAGAGCGCCTGAGAAGCATTTTGACGACTTCGCTCTTCGCAGACTATAAAATGATTGGAAATTTCCGAATTGTCTGGGGAAAATGGCAAAACCTTGAAGTGCTGCATTTTGTGGCGAATTGCCTCCAGTCATGGACGGTGCTTCCAGCCGTGTGCTGGAGCCGGGGAAGGATGGATGAGTGATGATCAGCGGGCCGCAGTTCAATCTGTAAAGTAGCTCCTTATTTTCCTCTATGTCTTCACTTGGCAATCATCCTACCCAGGGGCGGACGCCAGACCCGAGTTTTTTTTGGGGGGGGGGACGAACCCATTTCTGCCTCTCCTCCTGGAGGGGGGTGGGAGTGAATATTTTTTGCTCTACAGACCTAGTGTAAACACCTTTTTCAAAAATTTCTCCGGCGTTTGGGGGCGAGGGGCAAAAAATTGTTGCCCCCCTCCAGCGCTTTGGGGGGGATGGCCGGAATGCCCCCCTGCGTCTGCCAATGATCCTACCTGCACGGAGAACTTCTCCACACCCATCACTATCCAGGTGAAAATCTAAATACTGCCTCCTCGGAGTCAGTCACATATCAGCAGCTGAAATGCGTTGGGTCAGTGACGGACCCAAGGGGGGCTTGGGGGCTCGAGCCCCCTCGAAGTGTCCGGGCACCTATAGTTGATACATAGGCGAGGGGCTCTCCGAGGTACCGGCGGGTGAGGCTCGAACCCCTAGCCCCCCCCAATGAATTCCTGGATCCGCCACTGCGTCGGGTATGTGAATATAAGCATGTACCTAACTTGGTGGCACTGATTTATAATCTAAATGTTATTTTGCTCTATCAGATAACAATTTCGAGCATCTTGAAAATATTTTGTATGTGTAGGTACAAATATTTTTTATGGGAAGTGTCTTGTCCAATTAATATAACGGGTTCAGATATCAAATGATGACCTGCGACTAATTTTGTACCCATTATGGTGTTGTTAAGATTCTTAACAAGTGTCATGCTCGAATATGAAATCATTGATTTCGTCCTTTTTGGATTCGAGAAGAGAGGCCAAACAACACATTTTCATCTTACAATCGCGATCCTCTCCGCAGCACGGCACAATTTATTGACATTTGTTTTGGTTTGACCCGGAGGGTGACTATTGCCTACCTGGACACAACTGCAGAGCTTCTGTGAAACGCGGCTGTAACTACCCGCATAACGGGCGCAAATCCGACCTCTCCGCGTTGGGTTCAACGCAATGAATAGGAGCCTGGCATCCAAACTTAGCCATTTTCAGAGATCGATCACGCAAGGCGTGTCAACAAGTGCGGCGGGCCCGCGCCGTCTTGGTATCGAGCAGCCCGTCGTCGACCGGGCATGACCTTGCCGGGCCGTTCCCGACCGATCGGTATCGCCGGCCGCGCGCAAACAGCCTCGCTTCCGTAAACAGGTGCGTGCGGCCCCAGCGAGCCGCGCGGCGCACGACCGCTCGACCTTTACCGTGACCTCCACTTCCGGCCGGCCCGAAGACGTGCCCGTCATCTTCCGGAGCAGCTGCAGCGCTTGTGACTGACTGTAGGAGGGATCGAATAACGTCCTGGAGGACAGAAGTGGGGTGGTATCAAGTTTGATGAGGATCCATTGTAATGTGTTACTGGTGGCTTACCCAGAAATTTGGAAAGGGGAGCCCACCTCAAGGGGTGGCCTTAAAAAATCGCTGAGTGGTGAAGGTAGTGGCTAGTGGGATTAAACTGACATAATTAATTAATTTTTGTATATTTCTAGACTAAGTTCCTTCCTGATTTCCATTAAATGGCGGCTATGTCTTCAAGCTAGAAAAGGTAGTCGCACAGTTCGCTTGAAATGGAGAGTAGTGTATTTTTATAAATTGTTTCCCAGTTGTTCCCAGAACGGCTGTTGTAGTCGGAGTCTCACCAAAGTAATCGAGGGACTTGTCACGGAGACCCCGACCTCACGACCCAAACGAGCAGCCCTCACAATGAAGGGTTAAATTAGGAGCCAAAGTTTAACGTCCATCAAAGCACAGATAATTACATGCTACATTCCAACCAAGATCGGCAAGACTCTGGGGCTTTCCTCCATATGTTATGCGTCCGTTTCAGAAGGTTTCTTTTTCAGCAAAGCACATTTATAAAGCAGTTACGGGCTCCAAATCATGGACATAACATTGAAAGAACAGGGCATACATTTCGCTTGGAAATAAGTCTGCAAGGGAGAACTTTTGAAAGTTTCTAAAATATTAATTGAACTAAGAGATTGCACAATGTACCCACTAGCGTGCATTTCAGCAACATGGGCGCCATTGGAGCCCAGGAGCGTTTATTTTGAAGGTAACGTTGATTTCCTTCCCATTTGTTTCATTAACGCTCTCGGAGAATTAATTAGACAAATATGACGTGGGTACTTAATTTTCGTTGACAATTGCTGCACTGAGGCGACATGAGGCGTCACGTTGTCCATAGTGTCGTTTTAATTCGTGAAGGGTGGCAAATGTTGAGGCAGGTAATGAGTACATGACATTAGATTGGCACCTACATATAGCTATAAATACAAGCTCACCGAGTTTCTGGCAAGCTGGCGTAACGATCCATTAAATCAAGACGTCCTCCTGACGTAATTTACTGGGCGTTCCGAAGCTACAGATAGTGTTAGAATTGACATACCAATTCAGAGCTGGGAGCGCCTTAAATAAATCGAGAGACCCTTTTGAGGAGTATTTTAGAGCGTTCCGTGGAGGTACTCTTGGACTTGACAGAAATGCCTTTGCAGTTGCGAGCGCCTTTTAAGCTTTCAAGGATACTTCTAAAGGTATTTTGTGGGGTGTTCCGGAGAAGCACGCTTGGATACAAAAATAAGTATCTTAGTTCGAAGCGCCTTTGAAGTTTTTTGTTGTCATGGGAAGGCGCCATGTGCGAGGTTGTTGCCCCCCCCCTGATTTAGAGCCGGCGACTTTATCGCCATCAGGGGCCGCTGCCGCCCCGGGTTTGTCTTTGGTGCCGGAGTTGGGGGCCCCGACAAGCGGTGCCCAGCGGCGCTCTGCGTCGTCTGCAGGGAGGGGGCGGACACGCCGGAGCACGTGCTTCTGTCCGTCCGTCGCCGGCACCCGCCTGTCCCTGGGAGGCATCATCAACATCAGCCCTGGGGAGCTGCGGGACGAAGGTCTGGTGGCCACCTTGGCTAGAGGCTGCCTCACCTCTGGGATATGGCCTTGGTTAGAGAGCCCATGGGGGAATACACACCACAAGACAGGGTTTGGGGGAGGAATGGCCTCGATTCCCTCTCGGTACGCAACTATGTGTTGCATATTACGGGCTGCAGTGGTTAGGTTCCAGCTTGCTTGGTTTCTCTCCTTCATACGGGAAAATAAAAAAGGAAGCATCGAGTAAAAACATCATTCCCTTACTGCGTTTTGTAATTAATTTGCTGCAAGAGCTAGGCATGGAAGCAGTCTCTGGACAAAAATACACGAAGCGAGTACGATAGTTAGATGCGAATACAATATGAACAAGATATGACACAAATTCAGCTGAAATGAACACATGTGATTCGTTTTAGTTTGCCTGCGTTTCCATAATAGTGGATAACAAGCCGAGGGCACATTCACCTTTCTTCGAGCAGATCATTCCATAATGCTGACCGTAGAAAACTACTTAAATCCATGTTCGGTTTCGGCACCAGATGTTTTAAATACCTACATTTAATTGTTGTGCAAATAGTGACCAATTAATATTCTTCGCAATTTGCCTTTCACTCTCTGTAACCATTCACAGGCACAACAGCACCGCGTATTGGGGCAAACTGCAGCCAGGGCTGTGTTGTCGGACTTTATCAGATCCATGATCAATTGCCATGCATCGGCCGCGGTAAAGCTGCCACGGTGGCGCTGCCGAACCGCTTCTAGGGTCTTCAACCTTCTAAATATGGTGTCCGTTGGCATCGGAGAATGCGGAAACTCTGCCCATTAAATAGTGATGCAGAGGCGGATCCAAGGGACAAAGGAGCATGTGCCCCCATATCGCGTCCCATTTTTCCCTGAAACGTTGCATCCTATCTCCACTTTCCCTCCTCCAGGATAAAAGTATTGACCCCCAGGATGTAATTTAGTGCTCCTCTGATATGTGTCACCTTGATAATTGGCACAGCTCCGAACTCAAATGGCGTCCCATGACCGAAGTGCCCCCTCCCATCGAGAATCCTGTGTCCGCCTATGCAGTGAAGGTCATGAACTGCAGCATGATGAATGAGTGGGGCGATGCCGGAAAACCAGAGAATTGTCCCGAATCCGGGCATCTGAGAGAGGACCGTCCTTGCTGTAAAACCGGTAGGCTCAATCCAGACGTAAGACCGGCTGTAGCTATCGCTGTCCAGAGCTCTGTTGCAGGGGCAGCACCCGGAACTCATGTCTCATGTCTGTCACTCTTGCTCACTGCAAGATTGGTGATAGCAGTTACATACCGAAAGCAACCAGACGATACATAACGGGTGGATATAGCTTATTCTGATGCTTCACTTCAAATGTGTAAAAGCCTTTATACCACTGGAAGGGCAGCATCGAATTTAAAACAAGAGACAATTATCTGCGTAGTCGAAAGTTCAGTGCCGGTGGTTATACCGTGCATTCCTTGGCTGGTCGGGCGCCCGCCGTGTCTTGTCGCTGAGGCTTGCGGGCAGGTATGGCGGCGCCTGAGGCGGTGATCACCACTTGACCGCAAGTCACCTTGAAGACGAGGAAGTTGCTGCCGTGAGTCACGTGGTGTCACGTGGGGTGCGCGTCCAAGCGGCCGACCATGCTTTCTGCCCAACCGCGTGGCACGTCGCCGGCGCTTCCTCTCAAGGTCGCCACCACTAGGTTCAGTCTTTTTCTTCTGAAAATGGTCATGGAGACTCAAGATGTCTTTCGAGTTGGTTAGCGAGTGGGGCTGTGCGATGTGTTCCCTGCCTCCAATACACATTCTCACGTGTCTTCCATCGGCGCCTCCTCGTGGCTTCTATTTGACGTGCACAGGTATTCTTGGCCACAGCCAGCGCGATACCCTTGCCCGTGGCACGGTCTCCAAGACGCCCCAGTCCAAGAGCCGCCGGAATCGGTATCCGTTTTTGTGCACTTTCTTGCCGCCTCCCTGATTTTCTCGGCCATCACTTGGCAAACAAAGCTCGCGCCGGCGGCGGCGGCGGCTGGCGGGCGCGCCGTTTTTGCGCTGCTGGCCTTGGCGGGGGACCGAGTTGAACATCCTGTCGGGAGCGTCGCACGCGTCTGACGCGACGCGACGCTTGCGGCGCCGCTGCCTCCCGTCGTGGCGGTGCCGTCGGTGCGCCGCTGGCAGGCGGAAACGTGCCGACGGCCCAAGGACGTCCCGGTAGCTATGCAGACAGGGTGCCACCTCCCACCCCAGGCCCCGACTCATTGAGCGTAGGGGGAGGGGTGGGGTGGCGTGCTCGCTGCTCCCGGAACCACTGCATTTGCATATACAAAGGGCCGGTGCACGGCGAACCTGAAAGCATTTGTGTTGGCCGGCCGCCCTGCGGGAGGCAGCGAGCAGTTCAGGTTGCAGGAGAGGTGGTCACGGAGCGTCACCGCTTGGACTGGCGGTAGTCGTGATTTCCCGCTTGGACAGAGCGGATTCCAACGTGACAGAACTGGCGGCGTCACGGTCTCGTGACGCAGGACTGCGCGGCCAGGTTACACGCCTATGTTAGGAACGCTGTGTTTGCGTGCGCGTTTCCGCCTGAGTTCTCCACGGGCGGCAATAGAAAACAGCGAATGTTCGGTCACTCCCGCCGCGCTAGTACCGCCCCTGGCGCTGTTTTATCATGGCAAGCACGGCTGGCATGCGGCCTCCAGCGTGGTGCTCAGCGCGACCAGATTAGCGCGCCAGAAAATACGGAAGCCAGGAGATTTATCAGCTCTTGACGACAGTCCAACAGCTTGCTCAGTCCATGAAAAAATCGAGGGCGGCTCATATAATAACCCTCGCGAACACGGATGAAATTGCAATGTGGAGATAACGTGTCCGCTTAATGCTAGACTCTTCTTTTTTAGGATGAATACAACATTTCAATTATTTGAGTACAGGCTTAAAGGAAAAAATTACTGCAATGAAATCTGAGGTTAATTGAAACAGCTATACCTGTTTCAATTGAATTTATTAACTGCACTCAATTCAATTTAACTAATTTACTTCAAAACACATTGATATATAAGTGTGTTTTGTAACCAGTCCTCATTGGCAATATGCACCCGGCTAAAGACCTGCCTTGGCACGAACATTCTCATCGACTCATAATGTATCTACCAGGCGAAGAAGCATGTAAACATGTGAAAAAGATAAGCAAATAAAGATGTCACCTCCAATAGTATGTTTCGAAATAGCTATGAAGTATGAGTTACTAGCTACATCCATCAGTTTTACCGTTGCTTCAGCTTCAAAAGCAACTTGGCTCCTTCACCAGGCGAGAGGCGCCTTTCTTGATAACTTTGTTTTGCCGATAAAAGTAAATCGGGAATGACAAGAACTAAAGAGTACATCATTCTACTTTCTAAACGAAACATTTATCTATCTACAGGATGTTTAGGCCCCACAAAAACGTCACAATAAAATAACGCAAGCGATGGGCTCAAATACAAACAGTGAAGTCAGGCGTTTAATCAACACATAAAGACAGAGTTACTAAAAAGGACCTGCCCCATCGTAAAAGCCTTCCAATCAAAAGTGTTGTAACTTTATCAAGAAACACCTGACGCCATTTGTGGTAAATTAACGGGGCAGGCCCTAGGCTTGCAGCAGCATACCGTTTAGTCAGGTGCAGAGGTAGGTCAAGATGCTTTAAAAAATACCGCCTGTATATAGGCGAAATTGCCACACTTCGGAAAAAGACCAACGTAACATAAAAAGCAGACAGTTTAAGCTAATAGGAAAATTATCAAAATACTTTACCACACCGAAGAACAAACGGGGTAAAGTGTTACAGTAGATTCAATATTTTGCTTATAAAACCAGGGGACGGAAAGGCAAATAAAAATACACAACCCGACGGGTAAGTGGGAGTTATGATCACTAAATGTAGCAAAGCCAAAGACCGTCCGGACCACGGGAAATCAGGGATGGGAGACCCGGTGCCCTGTTCATAAGGGACGGGTTAATAAAACGGAGGGAAAGTGGGTTCTTACAGCTTACGGCTTTTCTTGCGCTAGCTACATACCTGTCGCAGTGCACATGTACCTACAGCAGACTTGTAACGAGCTTACTCCGCAGTTGGACTGAGCTCTCATTTCTTGACGGTGCTGATATTTATCACGTTTCTATTGCGGTGTGGGCCTGGCGGTGGGAATTTCCTGCCCAGCCTTCGATAGATCACGGATTAATACGCACGCAAACGAAAATATCCCACTTGTGAGCGATCAATTTGTGTGCTTCTTCGTTCTGTCAGCAGCGTATCTAGCAAAGGAGGATGGACGTGTTAATTGTTCCAACCTTGATGAAAATGCCATCATATTGACATAGGACGAAATGTGAGAAATACTGCTCAGTTAGCCAGTTCCCGTCAGTCACGTCTTTTTAATTGTTCCATGCACATTGATAGCATGTTTTTTAAACTTCTCGATCTGACCAGGTTTAAAATTGAGAGATTTAACTTAAGATAAGAATATTATGAACTTATATATCAGCAGCGTTCGATTCGTGTAAGATGCAGCGTAAGGTACAGCGCATGTAGATGGTGATGGTGGAATCTGAAACTTGTCGAGTTTTATAAAAGAGCTAAAATATAAATTCATTTTCCTGGTCAATAAGTTCTTAGTATTATTTTTCTAAATTCTAACTTTCAATGAAAAAAGGAAATATAACGGTTTTTTTATTTATGAGAACGATCTAAAACTGTTTTTAGTTTTAGCGTTGTTCGAAATTCACTGTGGTTCAGCGAACAGCCAAGTGTGATATCAGGCTATAAACAGTGCCTTTTTTAACGAGTGAGAACATAAAGTGATTCAGTGCCCGAGTGCTTTGTCGGGACATCTGTGGCGAGCACCACGCCCACTGATACCAAGTTCTAGAAAAAGTATCCTCCCACATAGATAAAGTTTCAGAGGGCTCGACTTCGGTAGCCGACTCGGCGACCCGTTCTCAGTTACCCCCGATACAAGAGCGGCTTCAGGACGGTAGCGACCGCGGGAACGGCACAATCGACTCATGTGCCCAGGTGTCTGGAACGGCTGTGCTACTCGGTCTTGGTCCTCCTGTAGAAGGACCATGAAGGTGGTCTGTACAGTAGGACAAAGTTTTGAACAAAATACGATGTTTTCTTGGATATAAACAAAATTGAATATAGGCTGTTTTTTTAGAAATGGCAGAAAGTGAGTTTTATGAGCTTATGTGAATGTTTCATTCAAATAAAACAAATTCGCTTCTCACAACAGTACGTTCTGGGTCTCCGTTTTCTTCTAAGCCCAGGGGCATAGCCAAGGTGGGGCGGCTGGGACAGCCGCCTCCCCCCTGAGGGCCCGAAGGGCCCCGTGCAGAACACGAGCAGCGCGAAGCGCGGCTCGCCCGCACTTTACTCTGTGGCCAAATTTGAAATTTCATACCGGACAGGGCCCTCTTAAGCCCTCTCCATCACCCTATTCTGTAACAAGCAGGGCCCTTTTGGTGCTGTTCGCAGGGGCCCTTTTTTGGGGCGTCGGCCCCCTGAGCGAAATCCTGGCTACGCCCATGTCAGAGCCGCGTTATATTCCGTCGGGACGTAATGGTGCGTTCCAGGGGCCTCGGCACCGCGGCTGCCCGTGTATCGGGAGCAAGTGAGTGACCGTGGCTGGTGTCCGGCAGACGGTCCGGGCCCGTCGGCAGGCAGGTCGCCTGGCTTCTACACCAGCGCGCTGGCGGTGCGGGAGCCGGTAGCCACGGGCTCCGCTTCACTGCCGCAGCTGCCGCCGCCGCCGCAGCCCCCTCCGCCGCCGAGCACTCCAAGCTGCTGCAGATGCTGACCTCGGAGTCGGCGCCGCTGCCGCCGCCGCCGGCCGGCGCAGCAGTGGGAGCAGGTCTGCCGCCGCCGCCGCCCCACCACCCCCGCACCCACAACAGCCAGGTGACTGCCCGTGCCCCGCCCAAAACAGCAGCCTGACATGGTGCTGGGTTCAAACTAATGTAAAGGCAACATTTGTGTTTGTATGATTTTCACCGTTGTGTCAAATTTTACGTCAGTTGGCAGGTGTATCCCTGTGCTTTCTGGACGCAAAACGGCAGCTCTAAAAGCTTGCGACCATGCCAGGCTTAAATGAATGACCCAATACGATAAGCACGGTAGCCGTAAAGGTATTTGGCGTGCCCGTGCAGCGCCCTGCCCCTTCCCCACGTTGTGTGCCGGCAGTGCATCGACCGCCGATGGCCGGTACGGCTCTGCACGCGCGGCTGCGTGTGTGCGCTGACCCTTCTGAATAGTGGTGTTTGTTTGCGCTAGGGGAGAAGGGGTAGCGGACTCTGTTTTTTAGTCGGTTGCCCCGCTACCCATAGCGGCTAGCCCCCTGAGTCCCATTATCAACATCCAAGGCCATTACCGTTCACATCCTCGCACAATGTGCCGCTCCAGTTGCCCGAAATACGCGCGGCACCCCTTCCCCTGTGCGGAGGCCAGGGTCAACCACCGCAGCAGACGGCACAACAACAGCCACGGCGGCGCCCCATCGGGTGCCCCTGCTGCGGTCGTTCACACGACCCGGGCGGCGGCTAAAAATGGGGCAAACAGGTCCCCGGACTACCTCCCCACATACCGGACAGGCGGGGCCGGCGAAAGGCGAGCCTCGGCTTCCTCTGCGCCTTGACCTTGACGGACGGAGGCGGGCGGGGACCACCGAAAGGTGAAAGGGATGCATTCCGGGGACACGAAGAAGACCCTAATTGTATGTGTGTTCAGGACCACGCCAGCCAGGGGGTGCAAGAGTCTGCTTAGTTACATGGAGCCCATCCGCGATAAATGTGTCAGGCAGAAAAAAGTTGGGTGTCGGGTGGATTCCGGAGAGCGAACATTGGATTGCCATCATTAGCCGCCTGGTTGCTTAAGTGAAATCACGTATTTGCTTACACTCAACGGTATTGACGACGATTCCCACGCTTAGAAGATGCCGGGCAATTTGCACGTTGGTAGGGCTGACTTTAGAGGCAAGCTGGAATATTGGCACACAAGCACGAATACTGTTGTTTTGTTCTGGACTCATCTTCTATATTTGTAAAGCATCAAATCCAGTATGACATTTAACCCACACCTGTATTGCTGCTTGACGCACGCTAGGCAGTCAAAGTAGTCAAAGCAGGCGCACACCTAGCACCGTGATGAGTCGGATGTAAAGACAAAATCGCTTGATGCTCTAAAAATACAGAAGTTGAGTCTAAAAGAAAACAACAGTTATTGGTTCCGTAGCCAAATCTTCCAGACTACCCCCCCCAAGAAAAAAGTCAACCTGGCCCCGTGCATGCTGACTGGCCCTGGACTGGGCAGTATTTCCGCCCCTGTAAACGCGGCTTGTGACAGCGATCGCCTCTAATGGATAAGACTTCCCCTGCATGGTCGGCCTTCTGGCAACTGAGCAAGCATTCAACATCACTAACGCCGTCCCGTTATGTAAAAGTCGCCGCCTGAAATAGACTTCACCCGTGGTTGAGCATTTCAGCCTTCTGCTGCAGCCCTGTTCCTTTTAACCTCGGTGGGATCTTCCTTGGTCTCGGTTGCATCCGTATTCGTCCGACTCATTGACAGAATGTTCCACAGTGCGGCGTGACGCTCGCTCCGCAGCCTCGCGGACTCGGGGTTCTTCCACAGTGCCGCTGACCTGGGGCTTTCCCAAAGGCTCTTTGACCGGAGGTCTGCTTAACGACCCCACTAACTTCAGGGTTGTTTCCGCAGTTTCGCTGATTCGCGGTTCGCTTCACCGTCTCACTAACATGTTGTTCGTCCTCATTCTCGCTAACCTGTCTTTGTTCCGCAGCCTTGACTTACCTGTCGGTCCTTCCGCAGGCCACAAACTTGTCGTTCGCCCGCAGTTCGCTAACGTGTGGTTCGCTCCGCATTCTCGCTGACGTGTGGTGCACTCTACAGTTTGCTGGCGTGTGGTTAGCTGTGCAGCAGTCTGGCTGAGCTGTGAGTTCGCTGTGCAGTCTGGCTGAGCGTGTGATTAGCTGTGCAGTCTGGCTGAGGTGTGGTTCGCTGTGTAGCTTGGTTGATGTGTGGTTCGCTGTGCAGTCTGGCTGAGGTGTGGTTCGCTGTGCAGTCTGGCTGATGTGTGGTTCGCCGTGCAGACTGGCTGACGCGCTGTTGGCTCGGCAGGCTCGCTGCCGCCCAGCCCGGCCGACAGCGGAGTCTCTGACGTGGACAGCAGCAGTGGAAACGCCAGCAACGACGAGTCCAAGCCGCGGCTTCACCGTGAGTGCCGCCTCGCCGCGCCGGCTGTTTTCTGGTGTCCAATAATTACTCTTCGACCTGTTCAGCCTTGCAATACTTACTTACTAGCATGGTTATCGGCAGACCACGTCCCCGATGTATATTAAACCAATAAGTATTCTGCTGGGGTCTGCTACATTGCGCTCAGGTCAGATGCAGCGTAAAGGGGTATGTCTGCCACTGATTTTAGCTTCACACGAGACGTGCTGTCGCGTAGACATCGCGTGCAAAGCGGCATCTGAACTGGAGTCGACATATCCGGGTTTGTGGTGTGGCGCGGAGCTGTTTACGGTACGGTAGAATGCACTCTGCATAATTCATTTATATGCCTCGCGTTCCAATGGCTTTGTTGAAAAGAATCGTGAAATACGGCGCTTCACTGGCTAGCTGAAAAAGGTACCAGTCCGATTGCAGCAAAACATTGCCAGGAATAGCACGGACTTAACGACCACTCCGTTCAACCAGTCATGCCGATCACGGCATGGACGGATCCAGGGGCACTTTTCCGCCCCCACGATGAACCCTTTGCGTCGCCCCCCCCCCCCCCCAGGATGCGAGTATCGGCGCTCCATGGATACGATTTGGCCCCCACCTGATAGTTGTGACGCCCCCTGGTCCGGAGATGCCCCTGACTACGTGCTCCCACCATCCCCCACCCCCGGATCGGCAGTCCTGGATCCGCCTATGGACCAGGGTGTCATTGTGCCGGAGTGGTGTTTTCCCCGCTGAGTCCGGCGCGGCGCCGGCGTGCCGGGTCGGTGCTGGCAGACACCGGCGGAAGTGCTCATTGCCGGCTCGATAGGTTCTGACCGGCCAGCTGTCAGCCCAGTCTACACACACCGCTCACCGCGATGGCTGGACCAGGCATATCGCGCGGCCGCCGTCGCCGGCAGCTGCGATTGTTTTATTTTTGCCGGCGGCTCTGTCAATTTTAGTTGAAGCGCAATCACATCCCATTCACCGCTGTCGCGCTGAATCCTGTGGTGGAAACGATGCGGCTTTCCGGCCACGCTGCGAAGGCAGTGCGGGATGCCCGTACCGAGGATGGTTCTTGTCAGATAGGACGTACAGGTACTAAGGCACGCATGATATGACGTGGGTGGACAGGAGAGCAAGCACAATCGTGAACATGTTAACAAAGCTGCCGGCGCCTCTGGTGCTTATCGCCCTTTTCCCACCAAGTTCAGCAGGTGAGGCAATTTTTCCCGCAATTTATGTTTATACCGATCAAAAGCAGAAAAATCCTCCGCCATCAAACGTCGATACTCAACGCGGCATGGCAAACCAACGAAAAAGGATGTGCCAAGCCCAGAGCAAAGATCCTAAAGAGAGAAGAGAGGTGGGCAAATACTTGAACGTGAAACAGTGTTGTCAATCAAAACAAAAGGACATGTTCACGAACATGTTATAATCCGTTAACTGAGATATAGAATGGGAAGCATTTTGACACCGACGTCTTGGCAAGAAATCACACCAGACGATGATGCAAGTCGAAACGTAGAAAGTGTAAAAATCTTTTTTCGGTATCCTGGGAAGATAATAACCCTCATTTCGGCATTATACAGAACATAAATATGTGGTTATTTGTAGGATTTGTCATGGATATTGTAATAGGACTAGCTCAAATGTGTTCAAGTGGATGAAGTTGGAGCATTTTGTCGTTAATGCAAAAATAATTATTTTCCCAACTTTTTGTTGTCTTTTTCCTAAATTATCGCTTTTTCTACACATCCAAAACTCTTAACCTATCATAGGTGAGCTTGTGTGTTCTTTAAAGTTTAGAGAAGCTAGTTTGCTGAATAACTTGTCAAAACTTCTTTTTGTATATACTCCCAAGAAACGGTAGCTTTATTATCTTCCTCAGACAAGCACTAAACCCCGGATGCTGGATGAGTACAGGTTTGTAGAAGTGTGCTACGAACTTGGAGCGTTTGGATCGCTTGGAGCGTAAATAATCAAAACCTCTTGCCGCATGGTAGAAATACTGATACACCATATGCCATCCGATTAAATAATTAAGCCTGAAGATAATACCAAAATATGTCTCAATCAAAATTATTTTAATTTGTATCAGGTATCGGTAGAAAAACGAGCCTGGGTCGGTTGCAACTCCTCGCAACTTGTGTTTGACAGCATTTGACCAAGGGCGAGTCTGCTCTGCTCTCACCGAAAGAGCAACGTGTCCGGTTCACAGTCCAGTTCTGAATCCTTACATGAATTACCTGTGGCATCTGCCTCGTCCTGCCAGCTATACTTTCTTCACGAATATTTCCGACCTCCGTTCAGCCCATCTACGTCAGCAGTCACCCGGATGGGCTCTCCTCTCTCTCTCTCTCTCTCTCTCTCTCTCTCTCTCTCTCTCTCTCTCTCTCTCTCTCTCTCTCTCTCTCTCTCTCTCTCTCTCTCTCTCTCTCTCTCTCTCTCTCTCTCTCTCTCTCTCTCTCTCTCTCTCTCTCTCTCTCTCTCTCTCTCTCTCTCTCTCTCTCTCTCTCTCTCTCTCTCTCTCTCTCTCTCTCTCTCTCTCTCTCTCTCTCTCTCTCTCTCTCTCTCTCTCTCTCTCTCTCTCTCTCTCTCTCTCTCTCTCTCTCTCTCTCTCTCTCTCTCTCTCTCTCTCTCTCTCTCTCTCTCTCTCTCTCTCTCTCTCTCTCTCTCTCTCTCTCTCTCTCTCTCTCTCTCTCTCTCTGCCGCCGCTGTTATGTATCGACACGCTACCCGAGCGGCTGCGCCTTTGCAGAGCCAGTGGCGCCGCGGCGCCGCCGGCATTTCCGGGTCATGGTCGGGTCATGGCGCACCGTCACCGGCTTCGATATCCCGCGCTGGATCAAGTTACTGGCCCGCAGCCCGAGTGGGTCCCGTGGGTAGGCCATTGCAGTATAACTGTTGCAGGCACTATTTATAAGGCTGAAATGTGTCTACTCGCTTGCAATCACGGGCTTGGGCGATAAAGCTAAGCAAACCCGCTGAAACTCACTATTTCTAACGTGCTTGCCATCTACTTTTAACTTACTCCTTTCCAAAGTCGCGAGCTTTTAGTTTATCGTTCATCATTTGTTAAGAACACTTGATTAGGAAACATTCTTATCGAATCCACTTGATGATAGTTCATATGTTTTTGTATAGTTTTGCGTCACCAAAGAAACCACCCTACTGAATAGCTAGTGGTCAAAATATAACGTCACCATGTTGCATGTGACGTCACTATGAGGATTCATTGGACGGCCAAAGTGTCGGTACCTTCCGCATAAGGCCGTGGGCATACCCGCCGCTAAACACATCAGGAGTAGTTATCTCCAGGGTTCCAGAATAGCCTGGAAGTTCGAATCAAGAAGGAAGCACACCGTAATCTACGCTCATATCACGTCGACCATGGTTTTCCTCCAAAGCGGAAACCTCATGATTAACATAAGTGAAGGGGGTGTAGACTCGGTGAGCTCAGTAAATTGTATTATCCTCTAAGCGTGGTAGCCAACAAGATAGGATCTGACGGCGGCTATCGATCCATTGTCGCGCGATGTCGCCCCGCGAGCGCAGACGGCAGGGCAGCCACTGTCGGCGGCGGCGGCGGCTTTTTCCTGGCCCCTCCACCCGGCGTCCACACGGACGACGGCCGCCCCTCGCCCTACCGTCAGCCGGGGCGCTCGGCTTTCCCGCGTGAGAGCGGTCTCGTCTGTCTGGCCGCTCTGTCTGGTTGGCACGCCATCGTCCTCCACAAGGTCACCATGGGGGGTTTGGTGATCTTCCCCCTCCCAGCTCGGACGTAAAACGCTTAAATTCCAGGTGGGCTTGGGACGATCATTCACTGATGTTGACCACATCGTTTCCTCCGTTCCATACACGGACTACGATGCATGTTTCACTGATATGCAATTGGAATTGAATTAATTTGACGCTGAAGTAAAGCGTCCGCGCTTAACAGTAAGTTTATCACACAAAAATATATTCTCACATTCACTAGAAAGTTGAAGATTCTTCTTATTATTCAGCCACGATAAATCCCAAGACAGGCTCTACCGTATGTGCCATTGGTCTTTTCTATTTGGGCAAGAGTAGGGCACTCTAAAAATGCTAAAAGTACGGGTACTTTTCCTTGGGTAGGGTTCGTGGCATTTCTTAAACAGTAGCTTACTCCTTCACTCCTTGCTAGATTATCATTAGTGGCAATTAATGAGCTTGAAACGTTAAGATAACCCCCATGGGCGTTGACGGCAAGGCGGCGGTGGACGCGTCCCCTTCAACCGGTGAATGAGCCCTTTCCCCGGCTTATAAACGTTATCTGACATCAACGTTCCCGAATGTACTGGGTGAACTGAATCCATAGCGCTCTCCCGGACAACCATCTGGTTTTTGCTTCGCAACGCCCCCTTCCCCCCCTGTATCACTGAATCGGAGCCCCATCCCCCTGTAAAAAATTCGTAGCGCCGCCCTTAACAACATCCTAGGAACTCTTAGTTCTTGAGCTAATCCTGGCAGTTGTCAGGTGTGAGTTTTGACCGCCCACGAGGCCAGCTGTCTCCGTGTGCGGCGATGTCTTCCGGGTCGACGCGCGCAGACGGGGAGGGGGCCGGGGATCCTGAGGTCGCTCGCTCCTCAGTCCAGCGATGTGCAGATCTGAGGTCATCGATCGGCTGTTCTAATGCAGCGGAGCGCTGGGGAGGTAGCGGATGTTTGTCAACGTCTCTGGCACCGGTTTAAGGTGCAGCCCCATCGACTGTGGTGCTAGATAAACCGGCGCAGGAAAGACCGATCATTTTCGGTGATCCACGGACAATTAAAAAATGTTATGACAAACCCGACAAAGAAACATTGGGAGAGTAACGCCGTCTTGGGCCAGCCGATCACAGCTTCCGAGCCAATAAGCCCACGGTCGGGTACCATTCACATCGCGCGCAGTTGCGCTTCAATCTGTATTGTGGTACACGGGTTTTCAGAGCAGAATTGTTTTCCTAATTCGGTTGCATAGGCGGATCCAGGGGCAGGGGGGGGCACGTGCCCCCGATCGACCCTCGGCGCCCCCTGAACGGTCGATGGCGCCCCCTGAAATGTCGCTTCCCACCCACCCCCCCAGGATACGAAAGTCGGCGCCCACCGACAGGATTTGGCGCCCACCTGATAGGTTTTGCCGGTCATAAGTGGCACCCCCTGGTCCGGATGGCGCCCCCCCGGGAAGGTGCCCTCCCCGATCGGCAATCCTGGATCCGCCTATGTTCGGTTGTATTGCGGTAGAGCAGATGAATTGTTTTAAAAGTGCTAATTCTTTGCCAAAAATGTTGAGATCTTCCATCCCTATTTTTATGGACACGCCCGTCCAGGCCGTGACACGGATATTTTTGGTTAAGAGCGTTAATGTAGCCAACAGCTATAATACAGGTAATAGTTTTTTCGTTTTCATGCGTGTCAATTACCATATTTTACCCCTACAAACAAAGAGAAATATGCCTGGCGACGGTTACAACTAGAGCTAATAAACATACGGAACAAATAAAACTATTTGATGAAAAATACTATTGCTGTACAATAAACCACGGCGAGGTCTGCACCTGAAATCCCACATTGCAAGATTATGTATGTAAATATCACAATATGCGAACGTTTGTGAAATAATTTTGGAAAGCGGGAATGGAAATAACTGTTCTGCAACTTGTCACTGGTTCTTATGACTATGGGTTTATTTAAGTAAAACAATCCCATTAATATTGTTCCCCGGTACCCATATCTATCTTTAATTTCCTTCATATTTCTTAAGTCTCCCCACCTTTGCTTTTTTTTGGAGACAATGTTATTCGGAGAACCAATTCTGCATCAGAGACAATTCTTCGCTTCTGCTGCGCGGCCTGGTCTCTACGCCGTTAATCCGTATCAGTAACGCTGGTTGCTACAATGTAAGTGCTACCAGTTGGCAATCAAGGCAAGTGGAATAGAGCCGATTAACTACCCACTCATGAATACGCTGTGTATGTGTGATTCACGTGGTGAGCGCGGGTGCTTGGCCTGACGCAGCCATGCCACTGACCCGGCCTGCGTTCGGCAGTAATCGGCCGAGCGGAGGACGTCCAGCCTCCAGGGCACCCCCTTCTACGGCCAGCAGCGGCATCCGTTCCGGCATCAACCCTACCCCAGACCCTCCCGTGAGTACTGGCCGGACAACGCACCGCAGGCCTCGGGCCACAATCAACTCATATTACTAACACTGGAGAAAAATAAAACGCTAACAACCATCGACGCTTGGATACAGTCGTCGACCGCTACATACCGGACATGCTATGATGCTGGTATGTTTATGGGAAATACTGTTTGTTAATCCTGATCGTCACACCCGAGTTGATATGATAGTCATATTTTGTTGCAGATAAAAAAAACAGCATTGACCTTTAGGGTTAATCATGGTGGCTCTGAAGTTACGGTTCTAATAAAGCATCGATATGTTGAGACATGGGTGTAGATCGGTGGGGGGGGTGGGGGTATCTCCCTGGATCTTTGGGTCTCTAGTCTTTGTATAGGGCTTGCATTATCGTGCCAGCGTTAACCCATCCAGGACCCCCCCCTCCGTGGTCATGGAAGAGATATCCAGCCTTGGTTGGAGAAGGCTGTTAAGCTTACTGTTCCATCCCTTAGAAAATCTATTTGTGCGGGACGAAAAACTTGTCTTAGGTAGTAAAATATTGGTATCCCATCGACAACGTACGCGACGTTTCCTAGTTTGTAGTAAAAGATGCTGCCAAAAGGCCAGTTATGGCTTCATGGCTTCTGTTTTGAACAGATAGGAAAGCTTAACTTCGAAAGTCTTCGAATTTGAATATTTTGATATACAAGCACTGCAGGGGGGTTCTCACTCGTCACCTCTGTCTATTTGTATTAAACTTTATTATCAACAATGTCATCTTTGTTGGGCAAAGTCAAATACAAAAATGTATACGGCAACCGCGTAGTAACCGTAAATGGTGTAGATGGCAGGCACTGTACATGGAGACAATAAAATAGGTCATTCCAATTTACAAATACTGGGTTCAGACTGTAAAAAGATACAGATAAAATTAAAAATTGAAAAATGAAGAAACACATGTCTGCATTTGCTTAAACCGGTGATAAGCCCCACTCCAATTGCCCACCAGGGCATGGGGCGATCAAACTCTCTCCAAACCATGGGTTTTAACTTCTAAAATATTATAAAAATATGTTGGATCCTGAGTCAGCTAAATAGGCACCCCCACTAGAGAGGCCCTTGGCTTCCGGTGTCCACGTCACCCCGGCTCTCCTCCGGAGACGGTGCGTGTGAGCTGATCGAGATAGCACGTGCCAAGGAAGGCTTCGCAGCACAACCTCAGAGCTCATTTTCCCGAATACACACTTTTTACAAAGAGTAGTTCATGCTGCATTCTTGGAGATGGGAGAGATGCGGCGCCAGTTGTCTGATAGCTGCGCTCTCTTCTGAAGTGGCCAGGGAACGGCGCCGGGCTATTTTTTTCTCACTCACTGCTGCCGGAGAGTATCGACGGGCGCATTGACTGACGACCTTGCGGAGGCGGATCTGGGCACACCTGGACGGTTGCCGACCGATCAGTGCGACACCGCGTGGTAAAAACCGCCATCGATCTGCCAGCCCTGCTCTTGAACGCGTCGCCCAATCTTGGAAGCAGCAAAGTGCGGGGTAGCAAGAACGTTCCCAAAGCACACACCTTTAAGTTATAACTGTAAAAATGGGAGAGCTGAGCTTAAGAAAATCATTTTGCTTCAACACATAGGGTAAACATACGTAGTGTGACTTCGCACCATCCCCAATCGTGGACGACACATTTCAGGATTGGGACATCTCCACTTTGTTGATGGCGCTCCGTAGGCAGCCAGTCTACCGACTGGTGCCCTCAGGGACCGGGGTGAGGTCATGACGTGCCAGGGATGACGTCACGACCAGCGCCGGCGGCGGGGGCGGTATCCCAATTGGTCTCGCCCGGCGGCCGAAACACCCGGCGCAGCTAAATTCAGCCGGTCTGTGCCGAGTTTAGCCGCCGCTATTGACCGGCCCGAGACCGTGACCGTACACGCGGCTACCTGTGGCGTCACCGCCGCCGGCGCTGACGTCACGCTGCGTCGGCACCGATGACGCCCGCGACGATAAAGCGGCGCCGCGCTCGCAGGGATCCGGACACCAGAGCTGCTGTTGGAGTGCTGCACTAGTGGCAAATCCGCCCCAGCCGACATCCTGGTCACAGGAATAGACCGCACGGCGGCATCGCTATTCATATATAAATCATCGATAACTGCATTAGTAAACTCGATTTATTTTCAATCAGGTCGCTAACGTCGATATTGCGAAATGTCAGTAAGGCCGGATGCATGGCTGTAACAACACGCATGCACTTTGCAAGGGCTTATGTATCGACATTTCAGGGGGAGGCAACAGGAAATTGGTCCATCAATGAGTTGATGCAATCGCTAGTTTCCAATTTTATCCGCGGGCTTCTCGCTTTGTGCATTCGATGAGCTGTTGGATAATTGTCAGTATGAAAAACACACGGTTTAAAAGTCTGGGCAGCTGAAGGCTCTCACAATGCTGTCTTTGAGTATCTCCGCTGCAAAGTCGGATAAATAAGTCACTCTCATTTACTCCTGTTAACCGAGTTCAACCAGGCTGCCGGGGCTGTTCCTTGGAATCAGGTTTCGCGGTTCCCCGGGGTCGGATTCAGGGTGTTGGATTTTTACTATGGCACAACTAGTGTGTGTAAAAAAGCTACAGTTTGTCATGCCAGTGGTTTTAATCAGTTTGAACCGGCCTAAACAGTAAAAAGTGACACAATACAAAACCACGGCAGTTATGGGCAAAATTCGGTACATTCACCAAGGTCTGATATCAGTGGAGAGGTGAGAAGACCTGAGCTGGTGCCTTTATCCTTTCACAACAAAGAGCACGGATAAACTTTCACGGAAATTAATTGTATTATAAAGCGTCCTGATAGCTTGTTATCATAGAATAACATTCCTATACAATCAAATCGGTAAAATTATGTTAAGCGACGTCGGTATGTATGAAAAAGTCATGAATGCAAGCAAATTAAGGAAATAAGATAAAAATTGGCTAATAAACTCTTTCAGATTTAAGATGAATAGTTAATCATTTTTGGCTCAGCTCGGTGTTTGCAGCACACGCACCCAGCCCCGGGGACGGCCTGGGCGATCTAGACGGGCGCAGATTCTAGAGTTCAGTCATTGGAAGGGAGTGAATATTGGATCATCGTTGATCATTACTGATTGATTGATGGACGCTCATAAAACGATCAAGCTAGCACACGGAATGCTGAGTGATATTGCTAAACAATTACATCTCATCCCATCGGTTAATCAGCTACAGACACTGGATGGTAGCCGAACTGGTCATATGCTTGAAGCTGATACACTAGTCTATACGATGTTTTCAGCGTGGTATGTGAAGGTTTCCATGAGTCACCATTGGGCCTTCCCGGTAACCACCCTGATGTCTCACAGGAGCATGACCATCCCGAATTTATTAAATGGAGTACAAAATGGAAACATATTCTCCCTTGCAATGCTCGAAGCTGGTATCACAGGCAAAATTATTATGGGAAGTGAAATCATAAGATAATGCTGCGGGTAAGACAAGCCTACGTCTTGCTGAAAACAAGTTCCAATGGATGAGGACTCGGTTAGTTACGAAGGCAAAAGTAATGGACACCGATTTGATGGCTACCAGCCAAAAAAAACTTAGAACTGTGAAAAGAGAAATCGACTCCAAAACTTCTTATGCAGACGTCTCAAACCAGCCGAATTTTTAACGAAAGTTTTTAAAACTGCCCAAAAATGATTTATTTTTTCATATGACAGTTTTAACAGTCTGTAAATACCGGTAAAAAGAGGGATTAATGTTAAGAATGTCGACCCTCGTCTGATCAGGTTTATTGATGCATCTAAGTCCTGACCACCGGGCTGTTTCCAGTGACCGGGCCGAGCTCGGTCCGCCGGCTTTGGCTGCCGGCGGCGGCGGCAGCGGGGCCTGGCCGGCCGCATTAGCGCTGACCTGTTGACCCCGGGGGCGGGCAGGGGAGGGGAGGCTACACAGGAAACGGTGCGACGGCTCGTCCGGTCGGAAGCGTCACCACCGTCAGCCATGGCCCGGGTCCACTGTGTGACCCAGACAGCCTATATTTGGTGCCGGCACTGTCGCCAACGACACCCACATTCTGGCGAGTCTCCCACCTTTCATGTCAGTTGGTCCTGTGTAACCAGCTATTCTGCTGTTTGTCAATATTTACCTGCCTATTTTCCAAAGACGATCACAGGACTTATACTTTTGAAGGTTTGGACCAAGTCTTGAAATATTTTCATCAAGGGTATCGGTAATCTTAGGAAAAAAACAGACCTGAAAACTTCCGGAGGCAAGAAAGCAGCCTGCAGTTTGTTTTATCTGCATACTTGCATCAGTCTGAGCGAGAAGTATTGTCATTGTAGCCGAATTCCTACCTCACGCTAACTATTAACCACGGCGCTTCAAAGGAATGTTCAAAAGTATACGCTTTTTGAGGGGCACACTTGCGTAATCGACCCACGATATTAACCTTATTTACGCCATTTCCGTTTCGTAACACACATGATTGAATAATATCCAAGGGATGGGAGGGGGATAGTAACCTGTTTAAATAGGACTGTTTATTTGGGGGACAAGCGGCTCAGTGGATAGCATCTCATGTCTCCTGAGCCACAGGTCCCAGGTTCAAGTCCCGGCGGAGCATCTGAATGAGTTAATTTGGTCCCGCAAATCCCTCCCAACAGGGTCAGAGTTGGCCACGCCGTTCAACCTTAGCCGTTGGTGCTTCACTAAATCCCAACCTCCCACCGTCCCCGCAGAGTGTCTGCTACCTCCCAGCGTCCCCGCAGTGTCTGCTACCTCCAGCGTCCCGCAGTGTCTGCTACCTCCACCGTCCCGCAGTGTCTGCTACCTCCCACCGTCCCGCAGAGTGTCTGCTACCTCCCAGCGTCCCCGCAGTGTCTGCTACCTCCCAGCGTCCCGCAGTGTCTGCTACCTCCCACCGTCCCGCAGAGTGTCTGCTACCTCCCAGCGTCCCCGCAGAGTGTCTGCTACCTCCCACCGTCCCGCAGAGTGTCTGCTATCTCCCCCCAGGCGGGTGACCCGGCGGGAGTGGGTCGGGTGCAGCCCGGCTCTGGCGGTAGCCCATGTCCGTGCTTGATTTCATCTCTATCGCTCACCACTTCCCATATCACCATGAGCAGATGGACAGTGTGACCAGCTGGCGAGCGGGCTTTATTACCAGGGCGACCGAACGCATCGCAAATAATGGCATGTGCGTCTTCGTTCAGAAACTTGTTATTTCCGACAGCTTAAGTGGAACGCACGGAAAATTAGGTGGCTGGTGTTGGCGTGCCCACGTGAGAAGTCTTCCCGGATGCCCCACATCGCGAAAAAGAGGCCAGATAGGACAGTGGAGCACATGCCGCAGCTCTAGATAGCTGCTCTCGAGTGTGTATTAAACAACCTTGGTTGGCGCGTTGACCCGTGTGAGCTTGTTTTTTGTCGCCCGATAAGCCGGCTCGGCTGATTGTGTTTTTAGTTTTAGAGTGCCTGGGTCAAATGATTTCCGACCGCTCGTTCCAAGTTTCTTGTAAACACTGTAATGGTTCGGACAACGAGAGCTAGGCGAAATTGCCTAAAACAGAAACCAAGTGTTGTACAGAAGGAGGAACATTTCTGCCCAGAAACTAGGCTTTACAGTTGTAACAAAAAAAAACGATGCAACATCTGAACAGGATACTGCAGTCATGTGACAAGCAATTCTAGAATGATCGTCGAATTGAATTTTCTGTCTCGGGTTTGAAGCCGAGCCGGTTAGAGGCCGTACTAAGCCAGTATCTACCGCCAACCTTCAGCTAGGCCAGACCGGGTTTTTACAAGTTGCGAGCTAAATATCATAACGAATAATCCGTACTAAACATGGAGGAAATCAGGCAAGCGTGTGTATCTGAAAAGAAACGTAGTACGTCGTGTATCCAATTTTGAGCTGGGGGCAGGTCAGGAGCCCACTAGAGTGTAGCACTTCACTCTGACCTACGGTAGTTCTGTAGGGCTAGGGAGTTGTGGTTCTCCGGGCCGTTTAACACTGCAGGTGTATTCGGCCGAGTAGGTTTAACACTACATTGGCAGATCCAGGTCTGATCAGGGGGCACATGGTCAGAGGAGGGAGGGAAGGAAGGGGAGCCGCTATTAAGACCAAGGGGCGCCACTTTTGGACGGCAAAACTCATCAGTTGAGCGCAAAATCCTATCGTGGGGGCGCCGATACTCACATCTAGGGAAGGGAGGAGGAAGCGATATTCCAAAGGGCGCCATCGACATGTCAGGGGTGCGGTGACCATTTTAGGGCCGCCGACGGTTAATCGGGGAGGGGAAAAGTGTCCCCTTCTCCCCCTGGATCCGCCTATGATACACCGTGTATGCATGTGTGTGTGGCAGTATCGACGTATGCTTCCGTCTAACCTCAGTGTGTATGTTCGGCAGTGTCGGAGGGCGGGTACCCGCGGCCGATGTACGCCAGCGGCAGCGGCGCCTCCAGTCTGCCGCAGTCGCCGGTGGCTCTGTACGCCTCCAGTCTGGGCCTGGGCTCGCCCCTGTTCGGCGACGGCGGTCCTCTGTCGCTGCCGAGTCCGCTGCTGGGCAGTCCCCAGGCAGCCAGTCCGGACAGCCTGTACCGGGCGGCGGCCGGCGCCTCGGCCTTCGACTTCGACGTCAGCAGGAGACGAGGTCGGCGACCGCGGCCTGACGGAACCTCAGCGCCCAAGCGGAAGAGCCGGGACGGTGAGTGGTGCACCTGATTACCCAGTGTGTGAGGCAGGGCAGGGATGCTGTAGGCAACCTGAATATGCTGCTAACGAGCTCTGATTGTGGATGGTGTTGAGAAGAAATCGGTTTGAGTTGTGTCATTCTCTCTTGTTAAGTATTTGGGAAATCGCTCTAAATTAACCTTTGAGCCGTATTGCAGCATGGGCTCACCAAAACATGGGCGTCACCAAAACATGCAATAAGAATGGGCTCAGATTTAAGTCGACCCTGTAGTCTGCCGGCCTGATGTGTTTGGCATACCACCATCCCATTTGCCAAACTGTGCACTTTATCTATCACCTACTGGGTCAAGCCCGAGATGCCTTGCCGTCATCGCTTTTTCAAGGGACGTTGTTGTATTTTGTAAACGAACTCGATACAATGCCGTATAAAGGTAAATGTGCATATTTGAGCTGCGCATGATTTAACTGCGTACAGAGTGTTCAAGTCTTCGTGAAGTAGGTTTGAATATTTTTTAGAAAATAATTGTGTAAAAGTTGATGTTTAAAAACAGCGGACTGCACACATTTCCAGGGATAGATCGCTGACAAATTGAGGAAGCAGGCTTGGATATCTGAAAGGATTCCCAGTCGACAAAACAAGCATGTCCTAGAAGTACATACACGGTAGCACAAGTTCTGGTAACGGATCTGGCGTCATCGACTTATTCTGTCGGAAATCCGAGCCACGGTCACCACAGACTACACATTCAGCATTCTCGCGAGGCACTGGGAGCTCAAGCTGCCCGTCCAGTATTTCGAAATGTCCTGTAACCCCTACCGCGAGGCCAGTGGCTTCAGGCGTTCTACAATACAAGGATGCTGAACTCGGGTTAAATAAAAGCACGGTATATTATTTGGAGTGAGGAAATTTTTCCCACTTAAGTTTGAGTTGCTGTCGCAAATGGTGGAAACCCGCGCTCCACTGCCGTATTTTTACCACCACTACCAGGATCTGCAAAGCGTTGCGAACCGTTCACAGTCTCTCTGAAAGTATTTACCAGCTATATCCAGAAAAGATTTGCGGGATATGATTTCAGCCTGCGTTATTCTCTAGTATTTACCACAGCAATGTGACCATTGACCATCCGATCGGCTTGAAACATTGCACCACAGTCCAAGTGCATCCTTAATAATATTTGATATCCCCCTGGGAAGCACCTTTATCCTTATGTAAGTTCACAGATGATCAATCTATCAGGTTCTCCGATTGATTACCTAACATGTTTCAATTTGTAGTCCGAAGCCTTATCAATTTGCGTGGCCAATACATTAATATTTTTGCGCTGCTAGATTCTCCCCTGGCACGTCTATGATCTAGACCTCATTTGGAAGCACTAAGTCAGGAGCAGCAGGAGCCCGGCTGGGAAGGATACAACAGATCTCCGCTCTGTCGGATCAAGCTGGGATTTCTCAATATTGCAAACACCGGTACTGAAATAAGGACCGAACTTGGACCCGGCTGGAGATTCGTCGCTTTGCATGCCTATTAAGTAATCGCTGATAACTTATGACCAAAAATTGATATCAGATGAGGTTACGTCGAGTTATAATGACGTCATTTCTAAAACCACGCTAGGCAATTTCGCTCTTCTAAAACAAGGTACACCAAACTAGGATATAACTCGGCTCCTGGCAGAGCTAGACAAAGTTCGTAACACATCGTTCGGAAGTGTTTAGAAAGACAAATCACTAAGGTGCCAAAACATTTAGGTTAGGTCAATAACAAGGTCAACAGAGGCCACATGTTTTATTTGTATGTCTATAACTTTTGCTCAGCAAATATATCACATTGACCTTAGGTCAAGGTTACCAAGTAACCTGCTTAGGTCATCAAGCATCAAGTCAAATTTAATCGACATTAGCAAAGTTGTCCTGTGAAATCACATATTAACGGATATCGTTCCAAAGTTGTTCAAGAGTAGAAGACGGTAGGATGCTTTCGGTGCTGTTTTTTCATAACACTGTTGGCTCCCAAAATAGGAGGAGGTGAGAGTGGACCGGACTCCCAGGCTTTGGTGGGCACCCACGCTCTCTGCCTCTCTCTCTCTCTCTCTCTCTCTCTCTCTCTCTCTCTCTCTCTCTCTCTCTCTCTCTCTCTCTCTCTCTCTCTCTCTCTCTCTCTCTCTCTCTCTCTCTCTCTCTCTCTCTCTCTCTCTCTCTCTCTCTCTCTCTCTCTCTCTCTCTCTCTCTCTCTCTCTCTCTCTCTCTCTCTCTCTCTCTCTCTCTCTCTCTCTCTCTCTCTCTCTCTCTCTCTCTCTCTCTCTCTCTCTCTCTCTCTCTCTCTCTCTCTCTCTCTCTCTCTCTCTCTCTCTCTCTCTCTCTCTCTCTCTCTCTCTCTCTCTCTCTCTCTCTCTCTCTCTCTCTCTCTCTCTCTCTCTCTCTCTCTCTCTCTCTCTCTCTCTCTCTCTCTCTCTCTCTCTCTCTCTCTCTCTCTCTCTCTCTCTCTCTCTCTCTCTCTCTCTCTCTCTCTCTCTCTCTCTCTCTCTCTCTCTCTCTCTCTCTCTCTCTCTCTCTCTCTCTCTCTCTCTCTCTCTCTCTCTCTCTCTCTCTCTCTCTCTCTCTCTCTCTCTCTCTCTGACCAGTCCTGTCTGCTGGCGGCAGGCTCGTCGCTGTACCTGTGGGAGTTCCTGCTGAACCTGCTACAGGACGCTCGGTACACACCCTCCATCATCAAGTGGATCAACTTCCGCGAACACGTCTTCAAGCTCACTGACTCCAAGGCTGTGGCTGGCCTTTGGGGAGGCACAAGAACAAACCTGACATGAACTACGAGACCATGGGCAGGGCCATGAGGTAAGGATGGCGCTGACTTCATGATTGATCAAGCTTTCTAACTTTGTTAACTCTTGTGGCGGGCACATGTGTATTAGGCCATGTCGTGATCACCACTTTTTCACAGGATCTTTGATTACCGGGTGTTTTCTAATGTATTGATGGCCGCTGATCACGATTTTCTGGTCGAAAATGTCGAATTCGAAAAATATTTGCCCGCGCAAGCCGTTTGAAATTCTTCCGATTTGCCAAAATTTCGATGTTTTCATATCTCACGGACCATAAAATGCAACTAATGTATTGGAAGGGCTCCAGAACTTTAAAACCATTCAATCTGAACAATTTGAAACCTTTTTTGACTCCTTGAAATATATATTTACCTGGAAAAGTACCTTGGAAAGACAGGGATGTTTGAGCTTAAAAGATGATAATAGATGGCGCGCATGACGCAGCCGTCAATCAGTGTCCCGCTACGTCGCTTATGACAAGAATCTATTAGCCAAAGGAGCTGGATATAGGATTTGAGCCTATTATGAATTCGATGAATGAACATTTACCTTCATAAGATGATCTAGATTTCTCTCGCTTGCAGTTTTAAATATAATTGGTAATGGTTGCTTTCAAAGCAGGTCCAATTAGGATGAGCCAGCCATATATAGGTTAGGTATCTAAGCATGTAGTCACTGCGGAAAAATTTCAAGTATTAAAATGTATGCAAGAGCCAGTCGATTATGTTCAGATTAGTCTTGCTATCAATAGCAAGGAGAATACCGTATTTCGGGAAAAATGAAGCTACACGACACCCAGGTTGCCGTCAATATATGCCGTTGTCGGTCGAATTATGATGCTGCGGTTTGAAGAGACCGAGGCCAGGGAAGCGGACGAATTTCATGTTTCAATAGCTTCAATATTCGAACCGACCACTAATGAAGTTACCGAGACTTACAGAAGAGCATCTGTGCCAGCAAGAAACAGGTACAAAGTTCGCTGAGAAATAAGGAAGCTTTATAATTTGAAGGAAACGATCAGAAGGCGCCTACAAAACATGAAGATATTGTAAGCATGGACAAAGCATGACACCATTGTTTGACATATCAAACAGAGCTCTACCATCAAAGGTATCGGCAAACAGAACATTTCTGGAAGACCAGCGATGAGCACAGAGGTTGTATATTGGTGGCTTGGATGCAGTCGTGACAGACCATTGGAGACGGCAGCAGCTGAGCCAAGCCACTGCTGCTGTCGTTGTTGCTACCAGGAGTTCTCCGGATGTTGCGTTCTGACGGAGCCAAAGCTGCGTCAGAAGCAACAGCACCATTGACAGCGACCGCTGGTGGTATATGCAGCAGCGAGCTTCCTATTTGTAGCATCACACCAGCTGCTAACACGCCGCACGCGATCAGGCTCTGGCAGGTATAAATCAATCTCTGAAAGAAAACTTATTTCTAAATGTTACACGGAAGTCGTTTATAGACTTGTCCGGGTGATTATCATATTATTGTGCTCGAATACGGACGAGCCGGCCTCCCGATCAGGCCTTATTGGCGGCAGCAGCAGTGGCTTGCCGCAGCTGCTGCCGTCTCCAACGGTCTGTCACGACTGCATCCAAGCCCCCAATATAAAACCTCTGTGCTTCTCGCTGGTCTTCCAGAAATGTTCTGTTTGCCGATGCCTTTGATGGTAAAGCTCTGCTTTATATGTCAAACAATGTGGTCATGTTTTGTCCGTGCTTACGATACCTTCGTGTTTTGTAGACGCCTTCTGATCGCTTCCTTCAGGTTACAGTGCTTCCTTATTTCACAGCGAACTTTGTACTTGTTTCTTGCTGGCACAGATGCTCTTCTGTAAGTCTCGGCAACTTCATCAGCGGTCGGTTCGAATTTTCAAGCTATTGAAACGCGAAATTCGTTCACTTTCCTGGCCTCCATCTCTTCAAGCCGCAGCATCATAATGTGACCGACAACGTCAGCCCCAATCGAGAGCTGGTTGAGCGGCAGCATGCATGTGAATCATGTTAAGCGGCTTGACGGCGGCGCTAGGTGTGGTGTAGCTTCATTTTTCCCGAAATGCGGTATTCTACTCGCTAGTGATAGCAAGACTAATCTAAATATAATCAACTGACTCTTGCATACATTCTAATACTTGAAATTGATCCGCAGTGACTACATGCTTAGATACCTAATCTATATAGGCTGGCTAGCTGATCTGAATTGGACCTGCTTTGAAAGCAACCATTACCAATCATATTTAAAACTGCAAGCGAGAGAAATCTAGATCATCTTGTGAAGGTAAATGTTCATTCATCGAATTCAAAATAGGCTTAAATCCTATATCCATCACTTTTGGCTAATAGCTTCTTGACATAAGCGACGTAGCGGGACAGTGGTTGACTGCTGCGTCATGCGCGCCATCTATTATCATCTTTTTAAGCTCAAACATCCCCGTCTTTCTAAGGTACTTTTTCGGGTAAGTATATATTTCAAGGAGTCAAAAAGGTTTGAAATTGTTCAGTTTCAATGGTTTTGAAGTTCTGGAGCCTTTTGAATACATCAGTTGCCTTGTATTGTCCGTGAGATATGAAAACATCGAAATTTTGGCAAACCGGAAAAATTTCAAACGGCTGCGCGGGCAAATATTTTTCGAATTCGAAACTTTCGACCAGACAATCGTGATCAGCGGCCATCAATACATTAGAAAACACCCGGTAATCAAAGATCCTGTGAAAAAGTGGTGATCACGACATGGCCTAATGTGTATAAGGCATTCATTGCTAGATGAAACACTTAAAAGAACATTAATCGCACCTCTCTGTATAAAAAGTAGATTTTTATCAAATATTTAGCAGTCTAGAAGGTTGCCACTAATCTTCAAAATAGCATGACTCTATCTAACAGAAGCCAAAAAGTAAGCAAACAGCAATCATCTAGTGTTGGTTTGATGCGTTGAAGTGATTGATTGCCTGGCGTGGAGTTGGCATTGCCTATATTGGCCCACAAACGGTACATGGTGTGGTGCCTCCTGGTGGCGAAGGTGCCGCCACAAGCGCCGCGAACTGTTCCCTCTGTAACGCGCTCTCTGTCGCCAGGTACTACTACCAGCGCGGCATCCTCAACAAAGTGGACGGCCAACGGCTAGTGTACCAGTTTAAAAACGTACCCAGAGACCTGAGCGACATAGTCGAGATCGACTGTTCGGGCACGTAGTGCGAGCCCCCGTGTCACAGCTCCCTGTACAAACTGTACAAACGTGTGATATACTGGCGCCAGAGGTCGCCAGGTCAACTGTGCGAGCGAGCGAGTGCGGTGTGCTGCGAGACAGAGGGATGTGCCTTGTCGAGTGTCGATGCTGCGTGTAGGTGCGCCGAGCCCAAGTGAATGCCTTACACCCCATGTGTCGCCGGTTCGGCTCCGCGAACCCTATCAATCTATTTTTACACACACGGCTGCGTGCGAAAAGTGACCGGGTGATCTCACGTTTTCAGCCTACTTAACGTGTTGTTGGTGCGTGCATTCATGCCTGGAGGGTGTTTTGGGGAGCGTTGTCGTACATGAAGCTATAAATATAGTTCTATCTGTGTTTTGCGCCGGCGTGAGCGCGACCGTTGCGTGTTGGTGTGCTTTGTAACGGGGTACGTGTACAGAATATTTACAATGCTGACGAGCGGCCGCGAGCGAGCAGACGTTGCAGTGTCCCAAGTCTCTAGTACCTGACTGAAGAGTTGTCCAACAGTAGTCCGCTCCATTCGGATGTGTGTGCTGGAACGAAGCCACAGTCTCAAACGCCTGGGGATACCGGTGCCCACCGTGGGCGCGCCGGCCGATCCAAACGCAACTCCCGAGAGATATCAGCCCCCTTTTGCCATTTTGTCGCGCGGATACATCTCGCTTTTGATGTTTGTTCTTTTGTGTTTGTAAGTCGTATTGGCGTTTGATCCTAAACGGCTACGTGGCCGTTTGCTCGGACTTTACGTGTCGTACGCGCGACAGGTCTGGCGCCCAAGCTTCCAATGTGTCCCTGCCACGGTGCGCCGCGCAGGTGGCGGCAGAGTCCAGGCACTCTGTTGTTGGCGCCAGAAGCTCGGCGTGCAGGCCGAGTTGCCGTCGCTCTTCACTGTAATTACTCGGTTCTTGGTGGTTCTTTATGTCTGGAATTAATTGTGGTGTACCGGCCGTCCCTCTCCACCCTTCCGTGAGGGGCAGAAATCTCTGGGTGCCAGCTAACCACGTGCCAGTACTGGCGTACCGCGCGGGCCCACACCGGCCCGTGAGGCACGCGACAGCACTCTTCAGCTCGGCCCGGAGCCGCTGGGTGGTCCCATCCCCGCCGCGCGCGCGGCTCCACCCTGGACATCCGCGCGCTCTGCCCGTCAAATATACAGAAACCCATTATGCACGTGTTTCTGCGGTGGCTGGTGTCAGGTAGAGAAAATACAGTTTGGTTTCATACGCGGCAGGCCTGATGAGCCCAGTGGCTCTCTTTTTCCACTGAAGCGAACGCAGGGTAGTCAGTCAAGTCTCTGCTACAAATGCTACAAAACCTTCAGGCCAACTTAACGGCTACATTTGTATAGAAACTTTTCTGAATCTGGCGCAGAGAGGACACAAAGCATCCAACTAAGTAACTACTAAGGCCACTGGCCAGGGCCTGCCTTGAGAGGCCCCTCACTACCAAGTCTTGCCTGACTAGCAGCGACATCTATATCGGAAACACGAACTGGCGAGCTTGTGCGTCTCTCGCGCCCGTACTTGCAAGGTGTGTGGTAGGTGGCGCTGGTGGTGGCGACAGCTAGTTCAACCCGCACCAATGCTCACGCACTGCCACTGCACGCTCCTGAGCAGCGGGCGGGATCCCAACGTTGGACCAACTAAGCTACCGGGTCGGCAATACTTTTTATCAGAGAAAAACGCGATGGGTACCCATATCGGGAGCGTGACTATACGGCGAGCCTTGATATGAACTATTGAAACCTCAAGATCGCTTTCAGAAAATATACATCAACTAGATTTGTTTTACGTGTAAAATGGTATCAACAGTCGACACGCTGGCAAGTACACAAATGATGGAGCATTAATTTGGGGTATCAACATTCTTCTTGGCTCCGTCAATGACTGATGAAATCCCTCGTCTTCCGGGTACTAACCAAAAATATCCAAATGCTGAGCCAGGGACTTAGCGACCGGACTGTGCCTGTGTAACGCGCATTAGCAACAGCTTCTGCGCCGGAATAGCACAAGCCGAGGCCCAGGCCACCGTTTGCGTTGAAGCTATCCCCACCAGTCACCATGCACGGTTCGATGGCAGCAAACTCCTAGATTCTTAAAAAATGTTTCGTTATTGCCCTCAATGGCCCCTTTGGACGCAATGTTGTCTCATTGTTTTCTATTACCAGACGATGACACAATGTTTTCTCCTTTTTAAGCTCTGTGCTCCTGGACCACAAGTACATATCTTGAAACAAAGGAATTCACGTGTTGCAGTCATCACAGAAAGCGCAAATCACGATCACGGGCATCAAATCGCTAGAATCCTGCCTAATTCCTAAACAGTGAAATATGCGCAACACAATCCTAATGCGCTGCTCCCAGTCACGTGGCTGCTAATGAATTGGTGGCAAGTAGTTCTTATCATTGTTTGATATATATTTCACGATTATTTTCTGCGATAACTGTACTTTACTACAATCATTAAGTCTTTGTTTCACCAAAAGTGATATACGGTTGTCGGCTGACATCAGCCTCCGATCGTGCACACCGGAAACTTCGACGAAACAGAACGCATTAGAGTGTTAACCTCTGTTGGCGACCACCTCTATTGATCACGGGCCTCAGCGGATCCATAAACTGGGTATACCTGTACTTTTATACTCGGTCTCTATGTATAGAGACCTATTGGTCTTTCACGCGCCTTTCATGCAACATGGGCCGATCCCTAGATGGCAACCATGGTGAAGGCGATGCTGATACCCTGATTTTTCTCCGATATGCGTTTACCCTGCTCGCACGAAAACTAAACGCAAATCTTACTCCAGCATTGATCGAGAGCTACGCAATTCTAGTACCTAAGGTGGTGACAGTTTGCAAAAGTTGGTAACATATTCATTTCCCCAAAAGAGACCAATGTAACGTAGCTTTCCCAAAATGACTTCCGCTAACGTTCAGAATGAGCAGGTTCGGGACCAGATTATGAAACCAAACTTTATCAAAGAACTCATTTTCTCATGACGGGACAACAGTCTTAGTTTTGAAAATATTATATTTTCTGGTTCCGCAAGATCTTCCCCAACTAAGTAGGCAAGATCGTTGGTTTTTTGACCTCTGGCAGTTCAAAGTTCACAGCAGAGACATCACTGTAAAGACAAACGCCGCGGAGAGCTAGGACTCAGTCGCCTGCCAACTCAGCAATGCCAGCCTGTCGCTCCGTGGCTGCGCTGAGTCTACACACACTACCAATAGGAGGTGTCAGTTTGAGGGCCCGGAACCCAGATTCGCACCAAGAAAACACGGAAACAAGCAGATGTAATCCTGGTGATTTTAACATATGTTTACGACAAAAACCTGTCTGGGAAGCATACAAAATTGTCACCAGTCTAGATCATAAGGCACATGAATTTTGGGATTGCGGATCCACCAAACTGTTATTCCAGATGCATTACCCATCAAGTGTCGATTCACCGCGTCACTACGCCGATTTCTTCACAGAAACTCATTAACAAGGGCCCGGCAACAGTCGCCAAGGCCATCGCGGCAGACGACTGCTGCTCCGACACAGCCTCTCGGCCACGAGGCTAGTGACCCGCGGCTATCAGACGGTGCTTGCAGTACGATGCAGCAGCGGCACAAGCAGTTGCACCGTTGCGAGTGCCCTGCTGGCGTATGCAACACCTTGGCCCCGCTGCGGTCGGGCCTGGTACCTCTGATACGGTATCAGCAGCGGCGGCGCTTGTGAGACGATAACGGCGCAGTGCCTGCCGAGAAGCCGCTCACCATGGGCCTGCTGCGGCGGCTGCGGAGCTCGTTCCGAGGTAAGAGCCGCCACAGTGGAGGGCAGCCGGCAGCGCGCGCCACAATGGCACACCTGCACCGACGCCTGTCACAAGCAGTGCCGGCGGTCCCACAGCTGCGTCCGACAGAAGCCGACCGGCGGCGACGCCAGTGGCAGCCTGTAGCCCCGCCGACGACACACCTCCCGCCACGCCGAGCACAGTGGCCGGCGACGGCGGCGACGCTCCGCCTGAGACCAAACGAGCCGGCGACGTTCCGCCTGAGACCAACAGAGCCGGCGACGTTCCGCCTGAGACCAACAGAGCCGGCGAGGCTACGCCTGAAACATACCGAGCCGACTCTGGGACAACCGAGCCGGCGAGACTACGCCTGAAACAAACCGAGCCGGCGAGGCTTCGCCTGCCGACGAGGTGACGCTGCGGCAGCTGGCCAGCCTGGTGTTCAGCCTGCAGGCGGAGGTGCGCGAGCTGCGGCGGACGGTGTCCGAGCTGCGGGTGAGCCTGGCCCGGGCCGACCGGCGCGCCGTCGTCAGCGTCGGGGCGGCGTCCCAGGACGAGTTCTTCTTCGACGCACTGACCGCCAGCCTGCTCAGTCTGAGGCCCAGCGAGCGGGGCAGGCCGCTGCTTCTCCAGCAGCTCAGCTTGCCGGCGGGGGCCAGGTCGATGGGGAAGATGCTGTCAGACGGTCCTGACAGCGGCCAGAAGCAGAGCGACACGGAGGTCGAGCGCGAGGCTGATGTCCCAGAAGACGAGAGTCAGTCTTCACCCGTCCAACCGAGCGACGACCCAGACAAGCAGGCTGGTGACAAAAGTGAAGGAAGGGAAGAATCTGCAAAACCAGAGCAAGGCTCCGAGACTGCGGAAAGCGCCGGAAGTGTTCAACACCCAGAGCCCCTCGCCGAACCTTCTCAACCGGCTAACGGGTACCCGCAGCAACAGCAGCACGAGAGCGCACCATCAGCAGATTTACAGGAGCCCGTCAGGGTAAAGTCTGCGGAGTCTTCAGTCGTGTCCGCGCTGCCCCCCTCAGTACCACCGGCCAGTGGAGAGTGTCATGGCGACTGCCGCCGGCTGGGCCACCCTCTGGCCGAGGAGATTGACCGGGTGATAACGTCACAGCTGGCTATGGCCGCCAGCGAGGTGGAGGGAGGCGCCTGGAGTCTGTTCGCTGAGGACGGACCGATGCGCATGTACCGCCAGGAGGCGCCGGCCGATAACCACTCAGTGGACCCGCTGAAGGCGCTGCACAGCGTCAGAGGCGTGACAGCGCGCGAGCTGTGCCGGCACTACTGGGACGCCGGTGTGCGCATGGACTGGGAGACGACGGTGGACCGTGTGACGGTGTTGGCGCGGCTGGACCCCAGCACGCTGCTGGTGCACCAGTTGCACAAGCGGGTGTGGCCGGCGCAGCAGCGCGACACGCTCTTCTGGTCGCACCTGTGCCGCCGCCGCGTCAACGGCGTCCAGTGGAACATCGTGGTCAACCACTCGGTGCGCGACCACCCGCTGGAGCCGCGCGCCCTGCCCGGCTGCGTTCGCGCCATTATGACGTCATGTCTGGCGGGACACACGGAGCCGGCGGCCGACTCTGGGGCGGAGCGCGCCGAGCTGCGGTGCCACCTGGCCTACAGCTCCCAGGTAGAGCCCGGAGGGTGGGCGCCCACCGCCGCGCTTCGGCTCATCTACAAAAGAGAGTACCCGCGCTTCCTAAAGTGTTTCACGAACTACGTCATACTCAAGTGTCGCGATGATCCGATCGAGTGGTGACGCTGTGGACGGAGGTGTGGAGGGACAGCATCGAGTGGTGACGCTGTGGACGGAGGTGTGGAGGGACAGCATCGAGAACGGACGCTGTGGACGGAGGTGTGGAGGGACAGCATCGAGAACGGACGCTGTGGACGGAGGTGTGGAGGGACAGCATCGAGAACGGACGCTGTGGACGGAGGTGTGGAGGGACAGCATCGAGAACGGACGCTGTGGACGGATGAGACAGCATCCCCTGGTGACGCTGTGGACGGAGGTTTGGAGGGACAGCATCGAGAACGGACGCTGTGGACGGAGGTGTGG
Organism: Lepas anatifera; assembly: GCA_034440635.1. Lineage (NCBI taxonomy): Eukaryota > Metazoa > Arthropoda > Thecostraca > Lepadidae > Lepas > Lepas anatifera. The sequence goes on along the minus strand of JAOTON010001770.1, from coordinate 286,348 downwards.
AGAGACAACATCCCGTGGTGACGCTATGGACGGAGGTGTGGAGGGACAGTATCGAGTGGTGACGCTGTGGACGGAGATGTGGAGGGACAGCATCGAGAACGGACGCTGTGGACGGAGGTGTGGAGGGACAGCATCGAGAACGGACGCTGTGGACGGAGGTGTGGAGGGACAGCATCGAGTGGTGACGCTGTGGACGGAGGTGTGGAGAGACAGCATCGAGTGGTGACGCTGTGGACGGAGGTGTGGAGAGACAGCATCGAGTGGTGACGCTGTGGACGGAGGTGTGGAGGGACAGCATCGAGAACGGACGCTGTGGACGGAGGTGTGGAGAGACAGCATCGAGTGTTGACGCTGTGGACGGAGGTGTGGAGAGACAGCATCGAGAACGGACGCTGTGGACGGAGGTGTGGAGGGACAGCATCGAGTGGTGACGCTGTGGACGGAGGTGTGGAGAGACAGCACCGAGTGGTGACGCTGTGGACGGAGGTGTGGAGAGACAGCATCGAGTGTTGACGCTGTGGACGGAGGTGTGGAGGGACAGCATCGAGAACGGACGCTGTGGACGGAGGTGTGGAGAGACAGCATCGAGTGTTGACGCTGTGGACGGAGGTGTGGAGGGACAGCATCGAGTGGTGACGCTGTGGACGGAGGTGTGGAGAGACAGCATCGAGAACGGACGCTGTGGACGGAGGTGTGGAGGGACAGCATCGAGTGGTGACGCTGTGGACGGAGGTGTGGAGAGACAGCACCGAGTGGTGACGCTGTGGACGGAGGTGTGGAGAGACAGCATCGAGTGTTGACGCTGTGGACGGAGGTGTGGAGGGACAGCATCGAGAACGGACGCTGTGGACGGAGGTGTGGAGAGACAGCATCGAGTGTTGACGCTGTGGACGGAGGTGTGGAGGGACAGCATCGAGAACGGACGCTGTGGACGGAGGTGTGGAGGGACAGCATCGAGTGGTGACGCTGTGGACGGAGGTGTGGAGGGACAGCATCGAGTGGTGACGCTGTGGACGGAGGTGTGGAGAGACAGCATCGAGAACGGACGCTGTGGACGGAGGTGTGGAGGGACAGCATCGAGAACGGACGCTGTGGACGGAGGTGTGGAGAGACAGCATCGAGTGTTGACGCTGTGGACGGAGGTGTGGAGGGACAGCATCGAGTGGTGACGCTGTGGACGGAGGTGTGGAGAGACAGCATCGAGAACGGACGCTGTGGACGGAGGTGTGGAGGGACAGCATCGAGTGTTGACGCTGTGGACGGAGGTGTGGAGGGACAGCATCGAGTGTTGACGCTGTGGACGGAGGAGTGGAGAGACAGCATCGAGTGGTGACGCTGTGGACGGAGGTGTGGAGGGACAGCATCGAGTTGGGAAGACGTGGACTGCTCAGAAAAAATGATTTCGTTTTGTACGGTATGAACTGGTGTAGTGAAGAGTGTATACGGACACGTGTCACTTCTAAGCAAGTAATATTCAAACCGTGTAAGCCCATTCGTGCCACTGGTGCCGGAGAAGTACACTCGCAGTATTCTAACAGCAATCAGGCGGATACAACCCAGCCATCTACTTGTAAGAGTTTAGAACTCTACATACCCCTAAATCGGCTTCAGCATCGACACTAGATGCCAGGAGTGACTAAAAACTGGTATCAGTACAACTAGTCACCAGGATCATCCAACCTCTACTGCCAGTATCGCTGCCAGTACAAATGTCCAACATCTGACAAAAAAGTTTCACGTCGCACTTCGCCGGCAGCGTGCTGTCACGCATTCAAACTTCATTTGGCGAATAGGACCTCCATAACTACGATACGACATTGGAACTTGGAGGACAAGCTAGTATATGGAATTTGTTAAAATAATAATTTCGCGAAACTTATGCGTCAAAATACAGGATGGCTTCGAAGGAACAGGGGTTTTAAATAAGTTATGTGCACACGCTTTTGCAACATACAACAGTGTCAATGCGCCCTCAGATTTCCAGAAATAATTAAACTCCAGCAACTGAAACCACCACACCCGCAGTTTCATTGACACATCAGTAGACTCCGGCCATTTTGGAGTCAAAGACGCGCTAGTCATTTAAGCTACCTCCCGAGTAACTTTGTAGAGCGTGTTGCTCCCCTCCCCAGTAACCAGGGACGGATCCAGGGGCGAATGTGACGGTCATCCCCCTCCGCTTTCGGTCCGTGGAGCCGCTCCTCTCTGTACGTCTGGCACCGAAGGCGTTCTGAACGCCCTTCAAATACGTGACCGGGGCAGAACAGGCACCTTAAAATCAACTGACTTTAGGTGACCCTGGAAGAGGCGCCAACCTGCTTTCTGGCGTCTTTTTCCTCGCGTAAACTGGAAGACGCAAACTTCCTCTGGACTATATAGCTGCCCCTCTTCAGAGAGCGGATCCCCTTTGTTTGAATGTGCTCCGCTACTTCCCGGAACTACTTTTATAACACCCACTGCCTAAAATAAAAACGTTAAAAACTGCGACGGCAGGGCAACCCTCGGAATGCGCAAATCGTAACCCCAAGGGCTATAGTTTCACCGCCTTACCGAAATCCTAGATCTGCCACTCTGTAGGAAAGCTTACGGTTCAGTGAGCAAATGGTTTCTGGTTGGGTTTATTCCATTGAAATGAAGTAATGACAGAGAATGGTCTGAAAGGGAAGAAGCGAAAGCATCAGGCACAACAATGCAACGTGCAGGTGTGGACTAGCGTAAACACAAACATGCAGCCGGGCGTGACATGCGGGCGTGAAGGGCTCTGGCCAATACGATGAAAACGCAGGTATTCTGTACGCTGTACATACATGCAAAGCCACATCACAACAACAGTCAAAAACCAACGACACCCTAGCGACTGGGAACCTCATCCCGAAAGCCTGCTGGTAAAGTGTTTGGTTACGGTCGAATCACAAATCATATAGTGGTGACATAGGAAAAAGACTGACCCGTGAGCATTTATGACAGGAATCTCCCGCAGAGACGAACAGCAGCTGCGACCTCCAGGTCGACAGCTTGAGACATGACCGCAACCTCCCGCCCCATCAGCTAGCCACCTTGTTCGACGAATTCCCCTCTGCCCACGGTGCCGTCTCAGACTTTGTTCCGGCCACGAACGGGTCTGGTACTCCGTCAGGTCAGTCGACCCGGGTCGAACTGTCATCTGACTGATCTATTAAAAATATGACAGGTCGTGGCGACTGCCGGATACGCCCATTCAGCACAGAGGACCCAAACAACTGAAGCTGCCGGCAAGGGCTTCGACACGCCCCGCAAATGTTACCCGGATGCCTCAAACGTAGCAGCTTGCACAGACTCACAGTCTCTGTTGCGCAACTGCAGGCCGACGAACATCTATCCGAGCGACACGGTTTACCCTGAGAGATCAAATGAGTCACAATGGGCCACAATGGCTGAATGAAAGGGCACCCCAGCTGGCAGGAACACACCAGGAAGGAACCAGATCGAGCTGGGGTACAACGGCCGAGGCTTAACCAGGTCGGATACCTAGCAGATGAGGGCAGATAAAGACGTCCGGAGCAGGATCGCCGATGAGGAATTATCCCCAGAGGGCCGGAGGGAGGAAGAGGTAAAATTTCACGGGTTAACTCACGGGTGGAGAGCCAGAGCAGGGATGGACGGCAAAGCTGTGCAGCTGGTGAACCAGCTGACCAAAGTCTTCCTGCCAACGACCACTCTGCTGCGGGTTCTTCAGCTCGGTAGTGCAGAGACCAGCCTGGCCAGGGCTTTCAGGCTACGTTAGCCGCCGATACTACCGTGCGGTACCTAAGACCAATCAGTAAAGGAGAGTGAGCCGAGCACTTTGGCGGTCCCTAAATTTGTATTAGGACGCGAGCGTAAAATTTAACTGTCAGTGGTGGACGTGCGGTTCCATGCTGCGCGATCCGAATGTCTAATAATAGAAAACATTTTCACCTCACTATGGAATGTTGTTATTCTATGGAATGATACCATGATATTCGATAGCCACACTCTCATCGGCTGGTAGGCCGGCTCGTATGCTGGCTTACGGTCTAACAGGACAAACGGTTCCAATAAGCCCTCTCACACCAAATGGCATACGACTATGTCCTACAACCGATCATTATTGAATGGGAACAATCCTCTCGCTGCTATCCATGTTAAGCAGCCAGCAAAGTATCCTTCGCAGCAACTCCCAGGAACAAAGGCAGATAATAATGGTGTACATCTGGTCTTTATTATGTGGTCACTGCATGACCCACTCTACAGAAAAACACGAAACAAGCACTAAAACAAAAGCTGGGGCATGTAATATCACCTTGGTACGCCGCATGTGGCTCTGACATAACATAATCACAGCCTTCCTTAGCTTTAGAAGCTCGGCACCGAAACTGGATACTCTCAAGAAAAGCATTTCAAAAGCTGAGCAAAAAATAAAAATAAAATACGAAAGAGCGAATCAGTCAATGGTGATACCTTGGTTCTGGATCAGGCCGTGAGCGTTCTCCAGTCACAGTACGCGCTCAAGCTGCTCCGTGATTTCCGAGAGCAGATCCTGTTCATCTGACGTCACGTCTTCCCCTCGCAACTTCGTCCAGCGCCTTACACATTCCTCCACGTCAATGCCCAGATGCGAGTCATCTACGCCACCTGTTGCGGACCCCTCACACTGCGAGTTCGGTTTTGGCTCCACAGATGGCGCTGCCTGCCGCAGAATGGCCAGAACGGCAGGCAGAACAAGCCGAAGGCAATCCGGCTCGCCAAGTATGGTTTCTGCGGGAGCAAGAAACCAGAAATCTAGCAGCGATATACGAAGGAAAATTGAAAAGTCAAATTGCTGACACAGTGTTGTCTTGCTGCTGATGGCGATGTGTGCCCTGTGACACGGCGACGGTTTCGGACACATCAACGCACCTTGGAACAAGCGTCCCCGTCATTTACATGTGCTTATACCTGTTTCATGGGTGTCAATATCCTTCATTTTGAAAATCAGAGAAATATTTGGAAAGAAAGGGAGCATAATTATATTTATCATTTAACGTATATCTACTTGTATTCAAAATCAGAGGCCAACACAGAGGGAACACATTGCAACATTGCAAGATTAGCCTCAGGTAACTGAACTTAATATTGCCTGCGCTTCATCAAGTTTCTGAGACCAGAAGATAAAATTGCAAGATTACAACGCATGGCCTGTACTTTGGCTGTGATTTTGATCGGTATGCACTGTTTTCTCGGCCCATCTCCACACATAGTTCAATATTTTTCACTCGGCTCTACTAACACAAGAGAGAAAGGCAGAACAAGTCACACTGTGGCATATGCCTACTTCAGCAGTAACGCTTCCGGGAATAATGCTTAAATATATTGTATATCTTTTTCTTTTTATAATTCGAACAAAAATGTATCTCCCAAAATGTATCGATTCAGGATTTTAGAAGAGCGTAAAACGAACACACTTAGCCAGCGCTGTACAAATGTGCGTAAACTGGAAAAAGGTTGCGACTCTTCACGTTGGTACAATGGATCGGATGAATATAGATAATGTATCCTAAAGTTAACCAATTAAAGAATAGACCACTGTCAAAATAATAAAAATTAATATATGGACAAAATATGTCTGAAAATCAGCGAACCATATTTTGCTTCCACCTCAAACCACTCAGCACAAGATATCGCCTCTTGTGTTATTACGCTGGGTTAGCCCAAGCAGAGCATGTGATCACGAATCTAGTAACTTGCAGCGGTTTGCAACCTGTCAGATTTCGCAGCCATGCCATTTTTAACATATATCACGAGACATGCGCTGCCAGATGAAAAGAATCATATGGTTTGAAATAAGGTAGAAAACCCATTCACTTTAAACTTTGGAGCTTGCGCAAATTTTATAAAAAGAGCTTTGGGTGCAATCAAATATGCCAATAGTGGTTTCTCGACACGCTCTACAAGACGTCCATATCAGTTCAAAACCCATTATAAAAAATAGGATATTCCCTTTAATAATGTCTCCAGCCCGATTCTGCCCATGAAAGTGGGGCTTTCGTGGATAATGGATATTCATTATCAAAACGCCAAACTGAAGCAAAGGGTTCAACCAGAATATTTGGCAATATATTTGATTTTGAAGGCATACAGTGACCCTCCAGCACTTTACATATGCGCCAGTTGGTGCGTCGTAAAATCTTGAGAAAAATTCGCTGCACAGCTCCGAAGCCAACTAACCTCGCTAAGACAGCATTACCGGCTCTCCTGCCCTTCTCATCCGTGCTCGTGCACCTGATGTGCGACCTACCGCGGTCAGCGGGCAGCAGCAGGCAGCAGAGCGGAGGCAGCTGAGCCGGCACCGTCTCCAGACAGCGATCCAGCAGACTCAGCAGCGCTGCCTGCTGATCCTCAGCCGGCCGCGCTGCTGCCGCGCACAGGTCCCCGGCCAGACTCAGCCACAGCTGCCGGCACAGCGGCCAGTCAGCACACACACAGCGGCCGGCACAGCGGCCAGTCAACACAGGCACAGCGGCCAGTCAGCACAGACACAGCGGCAAGTCAGCACAGACACAGCGGCAAGTCAGTCACGACACAGCGACCAGTCAACACACACACAGCGGTCAGTTAGCACAGTCACAGCGGCCAGTCAGTCACGACACAGCGGCAAGTCAGTCACGACACAGCGGCCAGTCAACACACACAAGCGGCAAGTCAGTCACAACACAGCGGCAAGTCAGCACCGCACAGCGCCAGTCAACACACACACACACACACAAGCAGTCAGTCAGCACAGTCACAGCGGCCAGTCAGTCACGACACAGCCGTCAGTCAAAACAGACACAGCGGCCAGTCAACACAGACACAGCGGCCAGTCAGCACAGACACACAGCGGCCAGTCAACACAGACACAGCGGCCAGTCAGCACAGACACACAGCGGCCAGTCAGCACAGACACAGCGGCCAGTCAGCACAGACACAGCGGCCAGTCAGCACAGACACAGCGGGCAGTCAGCATCCCTAGGGCAAAAAAGACTACCTGAACATAAAACTAATGCAGATACTGTTCGTTTCAATCCTCATTTAGTCAACAAAACGTGGTTGACTGATAACGGACATGTTCATCACACTAGCTTCCCTAACTTCGTTAAAAAATTTACGATAAACCAATTCCAACACAATGCTATGCAAGCAAAGCAAATTTTGACCAGGTATTACTCAAAGTGTTTTTAAAGGTTAACATTAACATTTTGTAATTTTTGACTTCCCCTTCTCGTCGGGACAATGTGCACGCATATTTGAGAAGTTTACATTGTTCACTGTTTAAGCATAGTGGCACGCCACCTGCCTGGGTGCCTGGCGGAGGCGTGTTCACCCTGCTCAGCTCCGACGGCGGGCTCACCTGTCTGGCCGTGCTGGGCCGGGTGCAGAAGCGCACCTCCTCCAGCTGCTCCTCCTGCTGCTGCTGTGTGTCGCCGGCGGTGAGGTCCACCCCAGCCTCCCGCCACGTCTGTCGCAGCCTCTCCAGCAGATCAGGACCACCGGCCTCCCCCTCCCATCGGCGGCAGCTGACGCGGCTGCAGCTGCCGCACCGTCAGCCTGGTCCAGCGACGAGCTCGGAGACCCACGGTGATCCCCATCGCCAATATGGCCGCCTTCAGCTTGAGTGCGCAATGCCACATTGGGCTCACTCTCTCCAGCGTCCTTCGCCGAGTCCAGTTCCGTCTCGTTCTGGATAACTTCCGCCTCTGTCTGAGAGCTGGCGGGATCCCGCTCGGTACGCTGGGCTATGCCGCCGGTCCCGCTCGGTAGCTGTGCCGGCGGTAAATCGGACAGGAGCAGCCGGGCGGCCCAGGGCAGCAGCCGCGGCGTGCACCGCTCCACACCCCGCACCAGCAGACGGTGGGCCAGACAGAGCCGCGTGCCAGCCTGCCGAGAGAACCGGACGTCAACAGACTGGAGATACTCCCACCCACCGGACACAGGCTGGACTGGAGGTACTCCCACCCACCGGACACGGGCTGGACTGGAGGTACTCCCACCCACCGGACACGGGCTGGACTGGACTGGAGGTAATCCCAACCACCGGACACGGGCTGACTGGAGATACTCCCACCCACTGGACACGGGCTGGACTGGAGGTACTCCCACCCACCGGACACGGGCTGGACTGAAGGTACTCCCACCCACTGGACACGGGCTGGACTGGAGATACTCCCACCCACCGGACACGGGCTGGACTGGACTGGAGGTACTCCCAACCACCGGACACGGGCTGGACTGGAGATACTCCCAACCACCGGACACGGGCTGGACTGGAGGTACTCCCAACCACCGGACACGGGCTGGACTGACTGGAGGACCCCAACCACCGGACACGGGCTGACTGGAGATACTCCCACCCACTGGACACGGGCTGGACTGGAGGTACTCCCACCCACCGGACACGGGCTGACTGAAGGTACTCCCACCCACTGGACACGGGCTGGACTGGAGATACTCCCACCCACCGGACACGGGCTGGACTGGACTGGAGGTACTCCCAACCACCGGACACGGGCTGGACTGGAGATACTCCCAACCACCGGACACGGGCTGGACTGGAGGTACTCCCAACCACCGGACACGGGCTGACTGGACTGGAGGTACTCCCAACCACCGGACACGGGCTGACTGGAGATACCCCACCCACTGACACGGGCTGACTGAGATACTCCCAACCACCGGACACGGGCTGGACTGGAGGTACCCCAACCACCGGACACGGGCTGACTGACTGGAGGTACTCCCAACCACCGGACACGGGCTGGACTGGAGATACTCCCACCCACTGGACACGGGCTGGACTGGAGGTACTCCCACCCACCGGACACGGGCTGGACTGAAGGTACTCCCACCCACTGGACACGGGCTGACTGGAGATACTCCCAACCACCGGACACGGGAGGGGCGACACAGCTAGGGAGGCTGGAGACGAGGATGTGATGCTGCACTGACTAATGACAGGCATGTCGCAGACGTGAGAGGATACAAAAATGGCACGGTATGCGCTTAGATATAGATGAAAGAATGCATCAATACATTTATTAAGTATTCCCCTATTCTGCGTTCGTCTTTTCCAGAGAGAATCTGAAAATCAAAGCCATGTAAATTCATTGAGTACCCGACGACAGAAGAAGAACAAAGCATAGCTGAAAACAAGTTTGACCAACATTTGGAGGGCACGGCTAATGCAATCGTCCAGAAGTACCAACAATTCAACAGACACTGGGCAAGGCTACGTTACCCCGGAGTGGAGGCTGCCGCCAGCGTTGGTTCGGGAGCTGACCTGTGGCTGAGTGGTGAGCTGCGCCGCAGCCAGCGCCGCCTCCCACTCGCTCCGCATACAGCCGGCGTGCAGCGCCTGCAGCGCCAGGCCGTGCTGCTGGGACACCTCCCCGGCGGCGGCGCTGAGGCGGGCGGCCAGCCGCAGAGAGCCGGCGTCAACGCGGCCCGCCAGCTGGGCGGAGGCCGCCGCCGGCTGTCCGGCCGCCAGGTAACTGCCGACACACCGCAATAGCACTGCCGACACACCACAATAGCACTGCCGACACACCGCAATAGCACTGCCGACACACCGCAATAGCACTGCCGACACACCACAACAACACTGCCGCCACACCGCAATAACACTGCCAACACACCGCAATAACACTGCCGCCACACCGCAATAGCACTGCCAACACACCGCAATAACACTGCCAACACACCGCAATAGCACTGCCAACACACCGCAATAGCACTGCCAACACACTGCAATAACACTTCCGACACACCACAATAGCACTGCCAACACACCACAATAGCACTGCCAACACACTGCAATAACACTGCCGACACACCGCAATACCACCGCCGACACACCGCAATAACACTGCCGCCACACCACAATAACACTGCCGACACACCACAATAACACTGCCGACACACCGCAATAACACTGCCGACACACCGCAATAACAATGCCGTAACACCACAATAACACTGCCGACACACCACAATAACACTGCCGACACACCACAATAACACTGCCGACACACCGCAATACCACTGCCGACACACCGCAATAACACTGCCGACACACCACAATAACACTGCCGACACACCGCAATAACACTGCCGACACACCGCAATAGCACTGCCAACACACCGCAATAACACTGCCAACACACCACAATAGCACTGCCAACAACCGAATACATGCCAACAAGCAATAACACTTCCGACACACCAAATAGCACGCCAACACACACAATAGCACTGCCAACACTGAATAAAATGCCGACACACCACAATAGCACTGCCGACACACCGCAATAGCACTGCCGACACACCACAATACCACTGCCGACACACCGCAATAACAATGCCGAACACCACAATAACACTGCCGACACACCACAATAACACTGCCGTAACACCACAATAACACTGCCGACACACCACAATAACACTGCCGACACACCACAATAACACTGCCGACACACCGCAATACCACTGCCGACACACCGCAATAACACTGCCGACACACCACAATAACACTGCCGACACACCGCAATAACACTGCCGACAAACCGCAATAGCACTGCCAACACACCGCAATAACACTGCCAACACACCACAATAGCACTGCCAACACACCGCAATAGCACTGCCAACACACTGCAATAACACTTCACCACCACAATAGCACCGCCAACACACTACAATAGCACGCCAACACACGCAATAACAATGCCGACACACCACAATAGCACTGCCGACACACAATACACTGCCGACACACCACAATACCACTGCCGACACACCGCAATAACAATGCCGTAACACCACAATAACACTGCCGACACACCACAATAACACTGCCGACACACCACAATAACACTGCCGACACACCACAATAACACTGCCGACACACCGCAATAACACTGTCGACACACCGCAATACCACTGCCGACACACCGCAATACCACTGCCGACACACCGCAATAACACTGTCGACACACCGCAATAACACTGCCGACACACCACAATAGCACTGCCGACACATCGCAATAGCACTGCCGACACACCACAATAACACTGTCGACACACCGCAATACCACTGCCGACACGCAATAACACTGTCGACACACCGCAATACCACTGCCGACACACCGCAATACCACTGCCGACACACCGCAATAACACTGTCGACACACCGCAATACCACCGCCGACACACCGCAATACCACTGCCGACACACCGCAATAACACTGCCAACACACCGCAATAACACTGCCGACACACTACAATAACACTGCCGACACACCGCAATAACACTGCCGACACACCGCAATAACACTGCCGACACACCACAATAGCACTGCCAACACACCGCAATAACACTGCCGACACACCACAACAACACTGCCGACACACCGCAATAACACTGCCGACACACCACAACAACACTGCCGACACACCACAATACCACTGCCGACACACCACAATACCACTGCCGACACACCGCAACAACAATGCCGTAACACCACAATAACACTGCCGACACACCACAATAACACTGCCGACACCGCAATAACACTGCCGACACACCACAATACCACCGCCGACACACCGCAATAACAATGCCGTAAACCACAATAACACTGCCGAAACACCGCAATAACACTGCCAACACACCGCAATAACACTGCCGACACACCACAACAACACTGCCGACACACCACAATACCACTGCCGACACACCACAATACCACTGCCGACACACCGCAACAACAATGCCGTAACACCACAATAACACTGCCGACACACCACAATAACACTGCTGACACACCACAAGAACACTGCCGACACACCGCAATAACACTGCCGACACACCACAATACCACTGCCGACACACCGCAATACCACTGCCGACACACCGCAATAACACTGTCGACACACCGCAATACCACTGCCGACACACCGCAATACCACTGCCGACACACCGCAATAACACTGCCAACACACCACAATAACACTGCCGACACACCACAATAACACTGCCGACACACCGCAATAACACCGTCGACACACCGCAATACCACTGCCGACACACCGCAATACCACTGCCGACACACCGCAATAACACTGTCGACACACCGCAATAACACTGCCGACACACCACAATAGCACTGCCGACACATCGCAATAGCACTGCCGACACACCACAATAACACTGTCGACACACCGCAATACCACCGCCGACACACCGCAATAACACCGTCGACACACCGCAATACCACTGCCGACACACCGCAATACCACTGCCGACACACCGCAATAACACTGTCGACACACCGCAATACCACTGCCGACACACCGCAATACCACTGCCGACACACCGCAATAACACTGCCAACACACCGCAATAACACTGCCGACACACTACAATAACACTGCCGACACACCGCAATAACACTGCCGACACACCGCAATAACACTGCCGACACACCACAATAGCACTGCCAACACACCGCAATAACACTGCCGACACACCACAACAACACTGCCGACACACCGCAATAACACTGCCGACACACCACAACAACACTGCCGACACACCACAATACCACTGCCGACACACCACAATACCACTGCCGACACACCGCAACAACAATGCCGTAACACCACAATAACACTGCCGACACACCACAATAACACTGCCGACACACCGCAATAACACTGCCGACACACCACAATACCACTGCCGACACACCGCAATAACAATGCCGTAACACCACAATAACACTGCCGAAACACCGCAATAACACTGCCAACACACCGCAATAACACTGCCGACACACCACAACAACACTGCCGACACACCACAATACCACTGCCGACACACCACAATACCACTGCCGACACACCGCAACAACAATGCCGACACACCACAATAACACTGCTGACACACCACAAGAACACTGCCGACACACCGCAATAACACTGCCGACACACCGCAATACCACTGCCGACACACCGCAATACCACTGCCGACACACCGCAATAACACTGTCGACACACCGCAATAACACTGCCGACACACCACAATAGCACTGCCGACACATCGCAATAGCACTGCCGACACACCACAATAACACCGTCGACACACCGCAATACCACTGCCGACACACCGCAATAACACTGTCGACACACCGCAATACCACTGCCGACACACCGCAATACCACCGCCGACACACCGCAATAACACTGTCGACACACCGCAATACCACTGCCGACACACCGCAATACCACTGCCGACACACCGCAATAACACTGCCAACACACCGCAATAACACTGCCGACACACTACAATAACACTGCCGACACACCGCAATAACACTGCCGACACACCGCAATAACACTGCCGACACACCACAGAATAGCACTGCCAACACACCGCAATAACACTGCCGACACACCACAACAACACTGCCGACACACCGCAATAACACTGCCGACACACCACAACAACACTGCCGACACACCACAATACCACTGCCACACACCACAATACCATGCCGACACACCGCAACAACAATGCCGTAACACCACAATAACACTGCCGACACACCACAATAACACTGCCGACACACCGCAATAACACTGCCGACACACCACAATACCACTGCCGACACACCGCAATAACAATGCCGTACACCACAATAACACTGCCGAAACACCGCAATAACACTGCCAACACACCGCAATAACACTGCCGACACACCACAACAACACTGCCGACACACCACAATACCACTGCCGACACACCACAATACCACTGCCGACACACCGCAACAACAATGCCGACACACCACAATAACACTGCTGACACACCACAATAACACTGCCGACACACCGCAATAACACTGCCGACACACCGCAATAACACTGCCGACACACCGCAATAACACTGCCGACACACCGCAATAACACTGCCGACACACCGCAATAACACTGCCAACACACCGCAATAACACTGCCGACACACCACAATAACACTGCCGACACACCACAATAACACTGCCGACACACCACAACACCGCTTGACAACACTGCCGACACACCACAATAACTGCCGACACAGCAACAACAATGCCGTAACACCACAATAACACTGCCGACACACCACAATAACACTGCCGACACACCGCAATAACACTGCCGACACACACCACAATAACACTGCCGACACACCACAATACCACTGCCGACACACCACAATAACACTGCCGACACACCATAACACCACAATAACACTGCCGACACACCGCAATAACACTGCCGTACACACCACAATAACACTGCCGACACACCACAATAACACTGCCGACACACCACAACTGCCGAACAAAACACGCCGACACACAATAACACTGCCGACACACCACAATAACACTGCCGACACACCGCAATAACACTGCCAACACACCGCAATAACACTGCCGACACACTGCAGCACTGCACTCCCAAAGACAACACTGCTGACACACCGCAGCACTGGAGTCACAAACACAGTACTGCCGACAACAGTGAGCCAAGTCCGTTTCCAGAACTGAATGTGTCCCTCACCACTTGGCGGCCATCTCCAGGTTTCTCTCGGAGGCGAGGTGTTCGGCCCACAGCTGGAGGACCTGCTGGTGGCCGGGGTGGTGGGGCGGCAGGCGGAGGCGCGACACACACAGCGCCTCGCGGTACAGCCGGTGGCGGGTCAGCAGCGCGATGGCCTCAGGCACCTGAGCACGCCACAGAACACAGATTCAGTCCGGAGAGAGGACGCGGCGCAACCGGAGACTGCGCTGATCGAAAATAAGGTAGACGTACTGAGTTAACCAGCAGGCATTACACTCAGGGCACAACAGCAATACACCTAGCCGGCACAGGTGGTATTCTTTATACCCAGAACATAGCACCACCAGAAAGAGAGACCGGACTATCCAAGTTTATTCACACCAGGGTTTATTTTCCCGGCATGTTGGATACCACAAGTAACATTGAAGATACACTTTTATAACAATGACGGAAATGCAAGTAAAGTATTCGTATATACCGGGCTGATTGAGTCAGGAGCCAGCCACTTAGCTGAACACACTGTAACTATTCATACATCAGTAAAGTGGCATTCAGTTGGCCTACGAACGGTGCGTATTCATCCGGTCTGCCACAGTGAGGGCGGAGAGCCCAACTGAGCATCTGCTCGCGCAGCACAAACCTGGTGGCACGCCAGCAGCACCGCGGACGCCCGCGGCACTTCCTTCTCGTTTTCCAGCTGGGCCGCGTACTGGATACTCATCTCCTGCCAGAATCTGAGCCAAACGTACAAATGTGAGCAAAACATAGAAATCTGAGCAAAACAGCATAAATATATCACGGCCACATGATACATGCCAAAATAGTTAGCAACGTAATCCTGCCTCAAAATAACATTTTGAAAAATCATAGCAAACAAACTGGTATTGTAAAACTCCTTCAATATCATAAGCATCGACACTTGAAACGGGTGGGAACAGTCGATCTTCAACCTCCTGCCGAAAGGAAAACTCCACCTTCCACCTCCCTCCAGAAGTAAACGCTCCTCAGATTTGGGCTCACTTTTGCCTTCCGCACTTGCTAGGTACGAAATTGTCCGATATATTGTCCGATTTTACAAAAGAAGAAAAGAGCATCTTCACAGTATTTCCAATGATGCACACCCTTTTTCTCTCCACGGCAGGGTTGAGATCGGGACATTTTTGTATGACAAGTGAGGGGCGCAACCCCCCCCTGTATTCCAATATGTATACATATTCTGATGCGTAGGACAAATGTTGAACGGATGCCTCGGGCAGAGAAAACTGCACGACAAATTCCAAGTAATAAAAACGGTCGCGGCATTGTGCTCGGCTTAGCGTCTAACCTGTAGGAGACCATGGGCGCCAGCGCCAGCAGCTGGTCAGAAAGCCTGGCCTGCGCAGCCGCGCTGCGCAGATGACGCGCCGTATCGCCGCGCCACACCGACAGCAGCGCCATCTGCGGCGCCGCCTGCTGAGACTCGTGCTGCGCCACTGCCGCACACACGGAACACAGAGGTCAGGGGAGTCGGACGAGGGAAACGGTACACAGAGGTCAGGGAGTCAGACGAGGGAAACGGAACACAGAGGTCAGGGGAGTCAGACGAGGGAAACGGAACACAGAGGTCAGGGGAGTCAGACGAGGGAAACGGAACACAGAGGTCAGGGAGTCAGACGAGGGAAACGGAACACAGAGGTCAGGGAGTCAGACGAGGAAAACGGAACACAGAGGTCAGGGAGTCAGACGAGGAAAACGGAACACAGAGGCCAGGGAGTCAGACGAGGGAAGCGGAACACATAGGTCAGGGAGTCAGACGAGGAAACGGAACACAGAGGTAAGGGAGTCAGACAGGGAAACGGAACACAGAGGTCAGGGAGTCAGACGAGGGAAACGGAACACAGAGGTCAGGGAGTCACACACGGGACATATCGATATCGTTAACAGGAGTCGGACAAGGGAAACGGCAGTTTGGGGAGGTCACACACGGAACACAGAGGTCAAGGGAGTCGGACACGCAACATGACTTGTAGACAAAGTCGCATACGCAACACGGCTATCATGATAGTCTTACACAGGAGGCAGCAGGCAGGGAAGACTCACATGGGACGAAGCGACCATAGGAAGAGACACGCGACCATGGGCGTCACACGGCAATTTACCGGACATAGCATTAGCAGCAGCGGTTTAAACTCATGAAACTTCCAGGGAGTTCAGCGCTAGAGAGGAGTAAAAGCAAAAAAATACCATTTTACATTATTTCTCCAACCAATCGAAACTTTTCATTCGGAAAGTTCTATCAAAATACCATTCTTTTGCCGTATCAAAACAAGGGTTCACTACAATAGTCTGACAGGAATTCAATAAAGCATGATGTGCTACCACTCAGGGCGATATTACCGCGCGGGCTACCAAATCCGCGCCTTTCCACGCCGCCTTACCCTCCATGTCCAGCAGGTGGTTCAGCGCCGCGTCGTCTCCAAACAGGCCCAGGTGGGGCCGCTGCTCCCCTCCGGAGCCGGTGTCAGCGGCGGCCCCGCCGTCCTGAGCAGCAGGCTCCTGCGCCGCCACGGCGTCCAGCAAGAAGTCGATGTCGGCCTGGCTGTGCGCCTTGCCGCGGTTCTCGGCTGTCGCACTCAGCGGGAACAGCGAGCGCTGCGAACGTACCTTCCTCCCGTCCCCAAGCTCTGCGACACAGCAGGCAGACGGTGACGACGACCAGCGGCACGGCGGGGGAGGGCACAGGATTGGCTTTACGCTTTTTATATGTCGCCGTCGTCGTCGTCGTCGTCGTCGTCGTCGTCGTCGTCGTCGTCGTCGTCGTCGTCGTCGTCGTCGTCGTCGTCGTCGTCGTCGTCGTCGTCGTCGTCGTCGTCGTCATCGTCGTCGTCGTCGTCGTCGTCGTCGTCGTCATCGTCGTCGTCGTCGTCGTCGTCGTCGTCGTCGTCGTCGTCGTCGTCGTCGTCGTCGTCGTCGTCGTCGTCGTCGTCGTCGTCGTCATCATCATCATCATCATCATCATCATCATCATCATCATCATCATCATCATCATCATCATCATCATCATCATCATCATCATCATCATCATCATCATCATCATCATCAACAGGATGGTACAGGCTTGGTTTTACACGTGAGCTGAGCGAAAAGCACAAGCGGTTCTCACAGCTGCACATTGAGACACTATTGGGCACATGCAGGTGAGCAATAATCACGATTAGATTAAGTGAGTGCCGGGTGGGTAGGTATCAGGCAAAAAGGGTCGTATTTACAGACAGAAAACTATTCAGACACGACCTTTCCCTCCGTTCTTGATTGTACGAAGCTCCCACTCAAGTTACCGCGAAAAAACAGGTGACATTTACGTCAATTGCATCAATTATCTGCCTAAGAATGCCTAATTTCATGTGTTATGCAGGTGGTCTGTGGTGACAGAAAACATTCCGAAACAACCAAAATATTAGCGGGCATTTCGTGACGTGGGGAACCAACTAAATCTCAGATCATAAATGAACAGCCTATCGATAGCTCATTGATTTGACTTAATTGAGCTTGAACACTACCGCAAAATACTGATGAAGCACACTCCGGTCTATTCCTAAAAAATCGACTGGAATGGCTTTATATGGTACCAGAAAGAACCATATTGTTTACGGAGGCTTCCTGTGTACTGACCTCTGGGCTGACCGGAGGCCACGTTGGTGCGCTCGCCGTCCGCCTCCGTCGACTCAGAGTCGAGCGACGCACCCCTGACGTTCTTAGCATTCTTCTTCTTCTCTTTCTTCCTGTTCTTAACAGAACCACTGTCCTCAGCAGTGCCTCCATCCACCGGCGACTCTGTAACACAACAGACATAATTAATACGTTTTCTCTTAATTCACTGCGGGCGGTGGGAAAATGATAACATCAGCCTAATGACATAAACACCAGTCACTACGGCTAATCTATCTCATCTATGGGTTATTCAACTCCAACAATAGCACAGCTGGCCACTCTTAGAACTTGTCGCACACTAGCCTCAATATATCAGTGCGATGCTATCGCTCGTCATGATACTTAGGGGGGGCACTTCGCTACACAACTGTCAAAATAAAGACGAAAACAAACAAACTGTCAAAATAAAGACAAAACCAGCAAACACGTAAGACCCTGCTACTAAACATTAAACAAGCACAGTGTATCACAACCTTGGAGTGTCGATGAGGTGTTAGTTAGGAGTCGGCCACTGACCTCTGCCGGGTTTCTCGGGAGGGAGAGGAGTCGGCCACTGACCTCTGTCGGGTTTCTCCGGGAGGGAGGGTCGTTGGGAGTCGGCCACTGACCTCTGCCGGGTTTCTTGGGGAGGGAGGGCCAGTTGGGAGTCGGCCACTGACCTCTGCCGGGTTTCTCGGGGAGGGAGGGCCAGTTGGGAGTCGGCCACTGACCTCTGCCGGGTTTCTCGGGGAGGGAGGTAGGCTGCCGGTCGGGTCGCCAGCCGTGCAGAGCTCCATCGTCTCCTCCGCTGAGCACTAGCTCGGGACGGAGCGGGTGCGGCAAACAGCAGCGCACCTGGCGGCCGTGGCCGGCGTACACCGCCCGCACAGCACCGGTCCGCGTGTCCCAGACCTGGCCGCACAGAGACGTCGGGTACTGGCTGGGTAATGTGCGGCACAGATACATCGTCCCAGACCTGGCCGCACAGAGACGTCGGGTACTGGCTGGAGCAGGTACAGGCACCATATCCAGACTCCAAGTTAGGGCGGGCACAAACAGAATCGCCTATCTTACACCTGGGCAGTCGGAGACGTCAGGCGTCGGAAGGGCACGGTACTTGCGCCGCACCGCAGACTTCAGACCTAACCAGACGTTCACGTCGGCGGTCGGCACTGCTGAGTAATATTTCCCAGATACCGAAGAGGACGGGTATCACAAAACATATATATTCCGAGAATCCAGTAACCATTCAGGAAATTGCATGAAGGATGCGTCATAGAATACGTGAAAATGTCAAGATTTGGACAATCAGAGCCAATAATAAATTAAATGTGGTAAAACAGGTGGAAAAGGTAACACAAACATGCGGTACAGTCAATGAGGTCGCAAATTACAATTTTTTCCGAAAAATAACGCACTCCTAAGATTACACTCCCGTGCGAGCCAACACCAGCAGCATGTGCCATCGATCAGGACTCCAATCCACTTTCCACCAAAACAGTTTCGTCAATCGCTAATATCCAGGCCCTTCCGAGCCAAAAATGGTTCCGCTGACCAGAACACCGTCCTGAAAGATAACCCAATAACCCACTCACTGTTCTACAGTCCCGCCCTTCGAGTGTTCCCCGCGTAACAACAGGAGCCCCGGACCCTGACTGAAGCCTCCTGGGCGACGGAGAGACAGGAGTTTAAGAACCTGGCTGTTCGGTGGGGGAGGGGGGCGGGTGGCAGCCACTGACCCTGGCTGAAGTATCCTGGGAGACGGAGACCAGCAGCTCCGGCTGGTGCGGCGACCACGCCAGGCCAAACACGCGGCCTCTGTGGCCGGACAGCGTCAGCCGCGCCTGCAGCCGCGGCGGACATCCACTGCCATCTGTCGGGCAAGTATACAGTTAACTAGCGCTGCTGACTGTTATGTCATACAGATAGGCTTTCACTAACATCTGTCGCACAAGCGCACAACTAACACTCACCGCGGCGCGCATGCACTCACTGCCAGCTGTCGGACACGGAACAATAATCTCAGACTTCCTCCTCACCTCTAGAGGTCTCCAGTACTCAGCGACTCAAACCTTTAAAATCAAACACCCTGCCTCCGTCTTTTTCACCATTAACCCTATCAATCGTTCCCCCCATCGAAATCATCACAATATATTATACTTAAAATTAAAACTAAGTGTTTTTAATGCATTAATCACTTCATTCTCATCTCGAAAATGCCAACTATTCCACGCATGTCTTTAAAGGTGAGCAAAAGTAATATGCACAGAATGAGTTAGGTGTCAGCACCAGTCAGCTGCCCTTCAGTGGTCGGGTGTCCTTTCAGTGTAACGTCTTTGCCCGTGCAATCACTAAAATGTCAGCGTTAAAAAAAACAGTGATTTCAGTTGGGAGCGGGAATCGCAGTTCCTGCACTCAGATAGCAAGGGGCCCCGGACCCTCCATTTCAGAGGAGATACCCAGGATCTGCAAAAACTCCGGATGCGCGCCTACCATGCACCCAGACCACACTTCGGTCCAGTGTACCAGCTGTACTCTACTTTGGTAGAAAATGAAATAACCAATGCATGCCGTCGCATGAAACGATAACTCAGTTTCAGTCGACAACTCACATTTACACCCAATGGTTGATATTCACCCGCTCACAAACAGGGCGCAGTGACCCACCGAGTCTGGGAACGTCGAACAGACTGATGTGATGGTCGTAGGAGGCGACGGCCAGCGTGGTGACGCCATTCTCAGTCGGCACCGGGGCCCAGACCAGCGCCGTCACCAGCCTGCGGTGTCCCAGAGCGGCAGCACGGACCACCCCCGCCAGACTCAGCAGCTGTACAGAGCCGTCCTGCACACACAGCACCGCCAAACTCAGCAGCTGCACAGAGCCGTCCTGCACACACAGCACCGCACTCAGCAGCTGCAAACAAACTGCCAGACTCAGCAGCTGTACAGAGCCGTCCTACACACACAACACCGCCAGACTCAGCAGCTACAAACACTGCCAGACTCAGCGGCTGTACAGAGCCGTCCCTGCACACACAGCACCGCCAAACTCAGCAGCTGCACAGAGCCGTCCTGCACACACAGCACCGCACTCAGCAGCTGCAAACAAACTGCCAGACTCAGCAGCTGTACAGAGCCGTCCTACACACACAACACCGCCAGACTCAGCAGCTACAAACACTGCCAGACTCAGCGGCTGTACAGAGCCGTCCGGCACACACAGCACCGCCAAACTCAGCAGCTGCACAGAGCCGTCCTGCACACACAGCACCGCAAGACTCAGCAGCTGCACAGAGCCGTCCTGCACACACACCCCCGCCAGACTCAGCAGCTGCAAACACTGCCAGACTCAGCAGCTGTACAGAGCCGTCCTGCACACACAACACCACCAGACACAGCAGCTGCACAGAGTCGTCCTGCACACACAGCACCGCAAGACTCAGCAGCTGCACAGAACCGTCCTGCACACACCACCCCGCCAGACTCAGCAGCTGCAAACACTGCCAGACTCAGCAGCTGTACAGAGCCGTCCTGCACACACAACACCACCAGACTCAGCAGCTGCACAGAGCCGTCCTGCACACACAACACCGCCAGACTCAGCAGCTGCACAGAGCCGTCCTGCACACACAGCACCGCAAGACTCAGCAGCTGCACAGAGCCGTCCTGCACACACAACACCACCAGACTCAGCAGCTGTACAGAGCCGTCCTGCACACACAACACCACCAGACTCAGCAGCTGTACAGAGCCGTCCTGCACACACAACACCGCCAGACTCAGCAGCTGCAAACACCGCCAGACTCAGCAGCTGTACAGAGCCGTCCTGCACACACAACACCACCAGACTCAGCAGCTGTACAGAGCCGTCCTGCACACACACCACCAGACTCAGCAGCTGCAAACACTGGCAGACTCAGCAGCTGTACAGATCCGTCCCGCACACACAGCACCGCCAGACTCAGCAGCTGCACAGAGCCGTCCTGCACACACAACACCACCAGACTCAGCAGCTGCACAGAGCCATCCTAACACACACACACATTGCAGAAATCAGCATCTGAAAACATTCTCCCGGACTCAGCAGCTGCGTACAGCCATCCTGCACACCCACAATCTTCGCTCAGCAGCACTCAGCAGAATTGGCGCAGCAGCATATATACTGCAAAATCTTGTCATTGCACACAATTAAAAATCGATATATTTTTTTAGCTGACAATTTGCATGCTCGTTAAAGGTGCCACCATGTCAGATTGCAGCTGCACTCATTTGGCAGAGCCTGCTCTCCCTTTACCTGGCGTCCCAGGGCCACGCCGCCGGCTCCGAACGCCAGCTGGGAGCAGGGCGAGTGGCCGGCGGCGGCGGTCCACTGGGAGGCGGACAGGTGGGTCGGCTCGTGGCGCCACACTTCGCCCGGAGACAGCGAGTAGAGCGCCCCGTCCGGGCCCCAGGCGACGCAGTAGACGGCGCCGCGGTGGTGGTCGGCGCAGACCACGGCTGGCTTGGTGCCGGCCGCGTGGCAGACGCCGACGCGGCCCTCCTCCGTGCCGAAAGCCAGCCGAGTGTCGTCCTTGGGGTGCCACGCCACCTGCCGACGGGGCAGGGCGGCAGGCGGGCTCAGCGAAGCGCCGGATACGCACAATGTGGAAATCAACGTCAGAGTCAAGAGACTTCAACACAAGGCGATTTGAAGCGTGCTCCAGACTTTTAGGCAGACGTTTCCACTTGACGACGTTGCTCTGAAATTCCGGCACACATCACGGTTGGGCGGAGTAGAAATATGTCACGCCATGTAGCCCTATAATTTCATTTTCAGACGAGCAATCTATAAAGACCGATTTATCTGAGCTAACCTATCTCCTCCGTGCTGCTCGTCCGCGCCTCACCGTCAACACTTTGCCCTTGACGCCCTGCCACAGGGTGGTGACGGCGTAGTCGGCCTGGGAGCCCAAGTTCCACACGCGAATGGTGCCGTCGGCACACCCCACCGCCAGTCTGCAGGCGTCGTTACACTTACAAAACTGTGACTGCAGGCAACAGCTACGGGCCAGGACACATGATCTGCACCACTGCTGACCTGGCCGCAAGGCGGTGAACAGTTAATAGTTAACACCCCAGACAGGGAGTTTTCCCGATTTCGCTATAATTCGGCCGGGAAGAATGCCGTGATCAGCACACCGTCCTTACTTACTTTATCGCCACCAACACAAAACAATGATCGGTGGCTAAATTGTCATGGAACAAGGACATCACACTCGGAACTTTTTAACCCTCGCCCCACCGGGGCATCGATGCCCCCTTAGGTTTTTCCGGGATAGCAGAAAAACGATGAGGCGCAGCACCGCGGTTGAGGGCTCTACCTCTCACTGCATCATTTTCCCACCATCCCTGAAATGTTTTACCCCGGGTCACCCAAGGTCACGTCACCAGACGAGGTCAACCAAGGTCACCTCACTTCAACTTTAGAGCTCTGTAAGAGCTACATTTCGAAGTCGAGCGATTTGAAACTTCCTACACTGCATGACCCCTCCAGGGTCTACAAGGTGTATATCCGGGATTTTTCGATTTCGTGCCCTGAGGTCAGGTCACGAGGTGACCTCTCCCATTGAAAAGCGTGGGGAAAAGCTGTCTTATGATCTAAAAGTCACAAAACGATTGAAAATGCTCAGCTTGATCAGAAAAGCGTTCTTGGACACCCTTTCACGGATTCCAGGGGCCATATTTGCCCTTTGACCTCTCCAAGGTCATCCAAGGTCACCAGGGGTTAAAAGCAGTATTTTAACAATAACTTTTAACCTAATTAAGCTAGAGCGCTGAAACAAACACCATCGTGTTTGTTTTGTCAACGGCTTTCATTTGATATACGGCAAGGTCGCTTTCTGACCTTCCGTGACCTCAGGTCATATTAGGTCACGAGGTGACCTCTGGAGATCAAACCACTGGCGGGAGGTCTTTACGTTTCACTTAGCGGAAAAGTACTGGCAATTTCCTATCAAATGTACTTTACCAGACCTCGATAGCTCTAATGGCGTAAGAGTTATGCCCAGTTTGCTTAATCATTGCATATTTGAGTGAAAATAGCCGATCTTGACCTGATTTGACCTCTGGAGGTCAGACAATTAACCTGAGCACTAAAACATATAAAGTAATTTCTTACTGAATTCACGCGAGGTTTCTAGTGCACTTTGCAGATTTGCGCTAACGCCCATATTTTCGGAGTTAGAGAGGGGCATCGATGCCCCCGTGGGGCGAAAGGTGGCGCCGGACCCCCGGTGGGGCACGGGTTAAGCGTGAAGCAGGATTGCTAACTATTACAGGATAGAAAAAAGATAATCACCCCCGTCCGCTAGCCTCTACGCGGGCGCTCAATCACTCCCGCCCAATAGCCTCTGCACGGGCGCAACACTAGCCTGGCCGGGTCGATCGGGCAGCTGTGCAGAGCGTGCACGGCGCCGCCGAGCGTGGGTACGGTTCCGGAGGCCAGCTGCGCCGGATCGTACACCACCAGGTTCCTGTCTATGCCGCTGGTCACCACCACTCCGTCGGAGAGCGGGACAATGTTGAACAGGCCCCGTCCGTGAACACTGTGCACTACCTGTGGGCCACGGCAGGAACTTCTCAAACTCTCAAAACCTATTTAGAACGGCAGATGACGTGTATCCAGCTTGCAAGTCTGTACCCATAGCCCTGGATAACCTTCCATAGTCGTCAACCGACCTAGTCAAGCATACATCAGAGGCTGTAAACCCATGACAGTATCGCGCGAAAAACAGGAGAGCAGCAAGCTGCACACAATGCCTTCGAAGTTCTAACCCTCCCCTGCCCAACAGAAAACCACATTCACTGAAGATCATGTCCGGTATTTTGGTAAGGTGGCTGAGTTAGCTTCTGACCTGGCGGTCGGCGGGCTGGTGGGATAGCCGCCAGCGCAGAAGCTGGCCCGCGGCGGTGCTGCTGTACAGACAGTCGGCCGCCGTCCACAGCAGGGACAGCCAGGTCCGCGAGTCCCCGTCCCGGCCGCCACCGCCGCCACCCGCCGACCGCACCGGCTGGGTCACGTGACACCGTCCGCTGCGCACCCCCACACGCTGCCGGGTCCACGCAAACACACACGCAGGCACGGGTCAGATAATGACACATCGACGGGTCGACAACAAACTTCGGGGCGAACGGCAGAGAAAATACAATATAGAAAAAACTATAGCATTAGGCCAAAACTATCCACCAGTTTAAAGCCTATGAACTCATACTATTATTACATGTCAGTTTCTTAAGCAGCTTTTAGCCGGTTTGACCCTCACAAGTGAAGATATTTTCAGCCCAATAGATATGGGATCGCCAGCAGACAGGCATCTAGATTTAAAAGTATAACGTTCGATAGTAGAAGCTGCTATGGCAAAAAAAACGGATCTAATCCAATGTCACAGCGAGACTAGGTCCTTACTATGTGGATTTGTAATAAAAAACTGAGGTCTACCAACCAAAAGAGACAGCATCAGAAGATGTTCCAAAAACTCCTCAGAAGTGGGCTCAATGCTCGATTAATATATTATTGCTCAAATAGGCGCACCTGAAGGAGGCGACGGTCCCTCACTGTACGAAAATAGCGAGTCTACACAATTTCACGACCAAAGACAGTCACAGCCAGGACAGTCAAAGATAGTCTCTCACAATATTAAGTTGCAGCGGGTAGCGATTTCCCATCATATGCAGTAGTTATAGCGGGCAGCCTCACCGTATGGTGTTGTCGCGGGCGGCGGAGGCCAGCAGGTGGTCCTGCTGCACCGACAGCAGGCTGGTCAGCTCCGGACACCAGCTGATGCTCGTCAGGTCCTGGTCATGACCGCGCAGCTTCTGCAGCACCCGTCCTCCGGCTGAGGGTCGGGGTCACAGTCACACCCCAGTACCCACCTGATGAGGGTTGGGGTCACAGTCACACCCCAGTACCCACCTCCTGAGGGTCGGGGTCACAGTCACACCCCAGTACCCACCTCCTGAGGGTCGGGGTCACAGTCACACCCCAGTACCCACCCGCTGAGGGTCGGGGTCACAGTCACACCCCAGTACCCACCTGATGAGGGTCGGCATCACAGCCACACCCCAGTACCCACCCACCTGCTGAGGGTCACCCCAGTACCAGTCGAGGGTCTTGAGCCAAGTCCTCAGGTTGGCAACAGCCACCCAACCCGGAAGCAACCTCGTTATATACAGCCTGTGAGGGATATAGATGGCGAGTTTTTAATTTTCACAAGAGCTAAAGTGCAACGCCTCGTGCAGGGAGGGCGTTGGGCTTTCTGCCTACTATGACGTTAATGGAGGGCATTTGACGGCCACTGACGGCCATCGACAGAGGGCAGCGGCTGGGAGACGGTACCTGCCAGTGAGACGGTCCAGAGCAGACCGCGGCGTCCCGCCACAGCCACCACCAGCTCGGTGTGCGGCGAGCAGCGCAGCTGGGAGACGCCGGCGCAGCGCTCCGGCTGCAGCCGCCGCGTGGTGTGCGCCACCGTGTCCCAGACGACGAACGTGCCGCGCTCGTCCACCGACACCACCAGCTGCGGCGCCTTCCGGGGCCGGTCCACCGCCGCCACCGGCTGTGTCTGCCACAGCCAGAGGACACATACGTCCAACCAAACTGGCCGGTACACTGCATGTTAAAAGGGCGAGAATACAGCTACCGAAACCCTGTTTGATTATGGTTAAACTAATACTAATAGCAAAAAATTGTATGTTCCACAAGTGAGGCTTTCCTCAGTTGATAACATTTTTTATCACGAGAAGTCTGCCTCATTCGTAAAGAAAACAAGCTTTGGCTACAATGTCCCTGATACTGCAATCGTATTGAAAAGGTCAAGCAGGCACAAGCGCGCCTCACCCCGTGCACATTGTGCTGTCTGTGGCAGGTGTAGTGAAAAGGGTCATCCTCGCATCCCTCCGCAGTTGACACTCGACAGTGCCAGAGCCGGAGGTAGCCGTCCTGACCGCACGACACCACCCGCACGGCGGCGTCGCCGTCCTCACAGTCCTCCGGGTCAGCGCGCCACACCAGCGCCCCTGTGGCACGTTCCTTGTGGGCGTCGGCGATGACGCCCAGCGGCCTCAGACAGGGCGGGCTGGCGCGCAGCCGCGGCGCCGCCAACAACAGTGAGAAGCGAGAGCAGCTGACCACCAGGCCGGCTCCGTCCGAGGACAGCGCACCGCTGCTGTACCAGTTGGCTGAGGGCGGCAGCAGCAGGGGCATGGCTGACAGAGATGCTCACTGGGGGAGACAACAGACAGACGTGAAAGGGACGCCAGACTTATACACTTGTCTTACTTATCAGACTGTATTCAAGCTGGAAATTTTCACATCAAAAGAATCGAACATATGCATACTTTGACAAACTTACCATCGGAAGGCTCTGCACTATGCAAATATATCAACCTCACCACTTAACTTTAAATTTTGCATTCTCCACTTTAATGGAAACAGAATATCTTAAAGGCTACCTGCCAGAATTACTTCAAACCATAATGACAACTGGGAGGATTATCAGAGTCAATGTAAATACTCTCCTACCCTAAATAACATGACATTATTCAAATTATAAACATCCCAAGTACCCCATGAATCAGTACTGAAGTGAGTTTGCAGGCAAAATCATGCAGCTGGATCGGACTGCAGGGTGAGACTATGAAGTATTTTTCTCACCACCATAGCACAGTCTGAGCTAAAATTCTGGGAAAATAGCACTTGATAAACTTGACAGCTCCACAATCCAGTGTGCAAAGTTTGGCATTTTCGACGAGATCTCGTCGGTGCGAGTGCCCTTGGAGACGGAAGCAGGTGGTGCGAATGTTATCAGCCTGGTGCGAATTTGTGAGACCAGCGTGAGGAAGGTGACACTGAAAACCAAACAAATAATGGCTAAATGGTTATAAAGACACAGGAGGGGCCTTATAAAAGTCCTCAACTAACTATTAAGAGAGGTAGCATTGCATTGTGTGGGTAGGAATGGGTGCGTTTTTCTCCCTGGTATATGGCAGATTGGTGTGAATTTATGGTGGCTGGCGTGCGAGAATTTGAGATCGCTGGTGCGACTTGTCTAGCCTGCTGCCATACTTTGCAGACTGGTCCACAATATATCCTGATGATCGAACCATCACCACCATCAGCTGTGTCTGCAGCAGTCAAGGTGGCAGTCCCGCAACCCAAATTAACAACACTTTAGGCATACAAAAATTAAATAAACTAAAAATTGGAAGCAAAAATACAAAAAGACAAAAATGACTGCAAAATGACTGGAAACATGAAGGAAAAATGTCCCTGAACTCATGATAACTCACACAATTACCATATACCTTCACATATAACTGTAAAATAATTCTTTTTTAATATTACATGGTCACATCAACCCAAAAATGAAAAAAACGTTTTAAATTAGCATTTTCACACACCCCACTTTGTTTACATCACACTTACTCTTGCTTCCTACGCCCACAGAAATTCAAGGATGCACAATTTGAATTCAGGTCTGCTTTTGAGAAGGGCATTAGGTGAAGTAGAATCTGACCACAGTATGCAAATGCTATTCACCAGATATGAAAAATTGTTTTAGCTAAGTCTGTGAGTACATACAAAATTGTTGAACTTCCAAAAAATTTCCAAAATTAGGCCAGATCCAATTTTTCCTTACTAAATTTAAATCACCCAAACATTGTATGACAAATCAAACTGTGCCAGGGAAAACATGCACAAATTGTTTAAAAATCAGCTGAATCATTTTGTTGAACACCTGCCATTTTCTGTACCCAATGTTAGAAACAGTTTACTCATAAACAGAATAAGCATACTCCATTTTAGAAGATTTTATTTCTAGGTGGGCTTCAGCATAGTTTCCTTGCTTGACCTGAGTCAATAAGTCTGTTCCTGAACTTGGGGCAAGAAAAGAGTATAATAATGAAGCTGTTCATATGTCTGGGTTAGATATATCCGCTTTGTGTGAGTCTTAATTTGTGGTCCGTTCTGGTCTGGATCACATTTTGGCTATGGCAACTAAGCCATTGTGCAAGAGGGAGACTGAGGCAGGCCGACAAGATCCTACAAGGCACAACTCTCGAAGGATTTTGGCTACCCTCTTTTTTCATCAGAATAGTATTTCAGAAATAAGCATTAATGACAATAAAGTATCCCTTATCTTTAATTTCAAGCCAACCAGGACCTAAAGGGATACCTTCTAAGCTTGAGTTGACGCGCCAGAATGGGGCCTTTTTCGTAAGGATGCCTCGACAGTGTTTTACCACCCAGAAATTTGGAAGAAAATGTGAAAATAAATAGAGTTAACTTGCTTAAAAAAGCTATTTAAGAGACTCTTATTGCATATTATACAAAAGTCCAAAAACCCAAACAACAATACTTCAAGCGAACCTCCCGCGGGTTCAGACCTAGTTTGGTTCAACAGCAGTGCACGGTTAGGCAGCAGTGCTGTTTTTTTAGTTTTTGCCTTTTACAAGGGATTTTAAATTTGCCGCTGCCAGGTGAATATTTTATAGAACCTCTAGAATTACCTGCCTTGCCCCCAAAGTTATGGAGCGCTTGGAGACCTTGGAGGGCTCCACGCAGGGTACCAGTCCTCCGCACATGGCTGGAGATCTCTTCTCGATCCAAGGGGTCCTGGGTGGACTAACGCTGGCACTGCAATAAAAGCCATAGGGGAGACCCAAAATCCAGGGGGTTCCTAACTCCCAACCTCCAGGATTTCCATCCATGCCTCCGCACATATGGGTCTCAGCGGTAATTTTGGATCCACTGCACTTCATAACACTGTGGCTTAGCCTGCGCCCCATCTGGGGTCCGGTACCACTCTCACCCCACCGGGGGAGCATCGATGCCCCTTTAAGTCCGAAAATTTGGGGGCTAGCGCAAATCTGCAAAGTGCGTTGGAAAGTTCGTGTCCTGATCAGTGCATAGCTTTCATGTCATTTGAGTTATTGACATCTGGTAAAGTACATTTGATAGGGAAATGCCAGGGCTTCCTCCGCTATGTGGAGCATAATGACCTTCCGCCAGTGGTTAGACCTCCAGAGGGTACATCTTGACCTAACATGAATTGAGGTTACGAAAGAACCTTGCCGAATATAAAATGAAAGTCAGTGACGAGACATACACGATGACATTTATTCCAATGATCTAGCTTGATTGGATTAAGAATTGTCGTCAAAATACTGCTTTGACCGCGGGCAGGGGTCTAAAAACTTGCCGATCTACCTACGCCGTCGGCGACCCTATCATCTTTTAGTTGGCGACCCAGCAACCGTCTCAAACTCTGATTCCATCTGTTTTCCCATGATTTTAGCTTTCACCATCCGCTCCTGCTTCTAAATATGCTTACCCTCTCCACTGTCTCCACGCGTCATCGTAATACACCCAGTGCCCATAAAAATCTATTGGATGAAGTCTGCCAGTTCCTTTAGCCAAGAATGGGCAGAATCTACATCAACAAAGAGCCTTCATCATCTACATCAATGATAGGTTAGCCTTCGTTTCCCGGCTTGTTTGGCGTTTCTGAAAGACAGCTTGGCTACAACGGGGCATCTTTGGCCGATTACATCTGGCATCATCACCGCCCTTAGTTGCTGCTAGTCTTTGCTAGTTATGTTTCTTCTT
Organism: Lepas anatifera; assembly: GCA_034440635.1. NCBI lineage: Eukaryota > Metazoa > Arthropoda > Thecostraca > Lepadidae > Lepas > Lepas anatifera. The sequence goes on along the minus strand of JAOTON010001770.1, from coordinate 255,414 downwards.
ATTACAATTTTTGGTTCCAATTTTATGAAAAGCGACTGAAATTACCTGGTACCTTAGCTAATGCCATCTCCTTATACCGTATCTATGTATTATTTTTAAGTTCAAACTAGAATGTACTAAAATCCGTCACGAGTCGGTACCAAGTCGGTGATTTTCATTTGTTTTCAATAGGCGACCAATGGGAGACCGAGTCGGCCGAAACCGCCGACTTGCGTGGTTGCCTGGTCGCAGGTGGTCGCCCTGGTACATTTTCGGTGTGTGCGGCCGTCAGAACGAGCGCGGCGTGGGCTGCCGCTAATATTTTTGTATTCTTGTTGGTGGGCGCCGCTTTTGACGACTGGTGTTCAATTTGTTAAATCCAAGGGGTTAAATCAAGATGTGCGTTTATCATAGACGGTCCGTGCAATCTAGGTGGGTTTTGGAGTCTACTTGCAATGATGTTTCCTTGTTTTGCTTTACCGCGAAAAGTCTCAGAAGGAAAAAACTTGAATACCAGTGGTGCATGTTTAAACTCTTTCCAACCACAATCACACTGAAATGTCATCGTAAACATTGTTCTATAGTCACACATTCCCAAGGGCGTGGATATTCTGAACGATTTTTGTGGTGCCTAATTATGAGACTATCCATTACAAGTATACTATTTTTGATACCACCATGTTCTTGCCTTATAGCTGGACATATAACTGGGTGACCAAGTAGGCCTGTTATTTAACGATTTTAAAGTCCCTGAAATGAGAAATAGGAAAATTTTTTAGGATGCTCTTAGTAGGCACAGAAATTAACATGAGCTTCCATTTGGGGTGCCACAGCAGTGACAGGTCCCAGGGATCCCTGAACTCGAGTTCAGGACCCTGTAAGTTTGAAAGGATTCAGGGCGGCCTGAAGAAAAGGGTACCCCAAAACATTAAACCAGATCTGCGAGGCAGAAAATACCTTGCTACTGCCCCCACCACTAGAATACAAATGATGGGGCTACAGATGGAGCTTTGAAGTTTAGAAGTTGTGTAAAATGGCATTAAAGGTGCTGAAAACAGGTTTTGTTATGCTAGGTTGGCTCGCATCATGTTCTGTATGGCCATATGTCTTGGTCGGTATATATTATTATCTCAAGTGGCAATATAAATCAAATATTTAAAAACTTTTGTTGTTTTTCTAGATATCTATTAATTGATTTTGTATATGACTAGTGTTTTATTTACACAGATGCACCAAGACATGTGAATGATCATAATAAACATGTTGAGCTTCAATATTTGAAGCAGGGTATAAAGTATGATTTCCTGTTTCTGTTTGAAAGATAAATGCCCTCTAAAATTTGAAGAACAGAAATAAGCCAGGTAGAAAGACGAAAAGTTTGTTTCATGGCCCAAAATTTTGTTCTGGAAAATGGTCTCAAGCATTCCCATAATTGGGAATGGGTGTTCCCATCTATGGGTCAAGCATTCCCATTTATGGCACTGTTACCATTTTGAAGTCACACCAATTACAGTTTTCTCCCACTGATTGATGACGATAGCCACCCTTTTGGGTAAAGTGTGCCCTTTTGGTTGACAGGATGCAATCTCAGAGGGCTGCCCCCTACTAAAATCCTAGATCCATCATTTTGCATTGGTACCCCATAAGGGATATAAATGTGCATTCCTGCACAGCACAAAGATGTGAGAAACCATTTCCAATTTGCCAGAAGACTCCACTGCAAGGACAATGGTCCAATCCAAGTCTGCCAAACATAGAATAAGCTGTGTCTTTTGCACAGATGGATGCACACTGGGTGATCAGGGTGTGTGTGTATGTTTTTTAACTGATTGATTATATGCATCCAAGTTTCTGATAATATCTTGTATTTTTGTCACAAGAAAGTTGACTCGTTTTTGTTTTCTCTAGCATGGATGAACTATGGAAGCACTGCCACAGAGGTACAGTAGAAATATCACAGATTGTGTCCACCACAAAAGAACAGGTTGCTGAAATGCAAACTGTTCTTCTCAGTACCCAATCCTGGTCCAAATGGGTCATCAGCAACTATTCTGGAAACTTTTTCAGTCCTGATTATTAATGCTAAAATGCATCAATTAAGAGCTTTGGAAATAGTTATCATGGGAATGATGTCATGCAAAGAAAATAAGGTTATTCCCAAGAGACAGCATTGCTATTGCTTTGAGTAGAACCATGTTCAACAATGGAGCAAAAATTGGGCCTCATCTTAGCAATGGTTGATATTTTCCACTGTACTTCTGAGGAAATGTTGCCAATGAATAATGTTTGAATTATTTATTTGAAATGTTACATGAATTTATCTGATTTGTGGCGCCTCAAGGTGAAGAATGACAAGTATTTCATGACGCATGTATGTACATGAAAAATGTTTTTTCTCTAGTTAAATGAAACATCAGAACTGTTCCTGAGGCTCTTTTTTAAGGTGCTGCAAACCCTTTTATTTGTCTCCAAGATAAGGCCTAACAATTTTTCACATGGATGGACACAAAATAAAACCATTATTGATGAGAGAACAACAATGGTGAATCAATCATGGTTGTATCTTGCTTGGTATAGAAGTAATGGGCGAAAATTTTAATGCCCAGGGGTGCTGCCACGGAATTTTTACAGGGGAACGGACCCGGGCTGGTGCTGGCCGGGGCAGGGGAATTGTGAGCATATTTGGTACCTGACAGCATTATTGACGATGAACCGAAAATTTTGGGAGATGTCCCCCCCTGGTTGGCCAACAGGGGGATGCGTAGGTACCCCGTCCCACAGCTTTCGGCGCCCATTTGATTGCCCTTGTGTACGGACAGCGTATCATCTTTGACCTCGATTGACCTCCAAACAGACTTAACCTAAGCTCAGTGGGCACTATCGATACGTATTCATGACTGCGTAGTGCGTATAAATGACTGATCACTTTCCAACATTGGCTTTTAGGTCCGACATATCACGCTGAAAGCGAGCGTTCTTCCTATTATAACTTGAAGCTACGTGATAACATCTCCAATATTCAGTGTCCTGTTGCGCCCTAGCCTTTGACCTGATATGAAAATGGATGTTGCCTTAGTGAAAGAGCTGGTCGGGCTCTGTCGAATAGCGTTGAGAAAGTGGTTCCGGCTATTTTGCGTACGGAGATAAGCAAGGTTTTATAGAGCACTGCATTTGATACATTTTGACGTATATGAATTTTTCCCCTCTGGTGACCACAGTATTGACCTTACGCAAAAATTCCAGGAGTAACGCCGATTGCATTTCCGGTGACCTTTCGATCGCTTTTTCCGCTTCTTTCTTTGTTTCCGAGATCGAGGGTGTCATTTTTAACACCCTTCCACCAGGGGGGGTTCATAGGTGATTCATGCTGGTCACCGGGGCTAGGGTTAAGGGCCAGCATGTATAGTTTTGTTGCTTTCAGATCATAACTTTGACTTTAATACTGAATTATAATCTCATGAAATCACTTAGGTAATGACTTGATTCTGGCTTAGGTCATCGATATCGAGAAACTCGATCTATATTTTATAGGTTTTTTATATCTATATCTTATTGGAACCATCCCCCTTGCACTCGCCAGTGCTTCCCTATAGCCATATTTATACCACTTTTAAGACCGATTTTGTAATACATGTAGCATTAGGTTCGGCGACCATCGAAGAAGCTTGGATTTTAGTCGGCGACCACAAGCTCACTTTTTAGACCCCTGACCGCGGGTGACCGGTGATGACCTCTGATAGGCCAAAAGGAAAATATGGCCGGGCCATACTTGCCCTTTGACCTAGAGGCCGAGGCTCTAGAGGCTCTAGAATCCATCAAAGGGTGGCCAAGAATGTTTTTCTGGGAAATCTGAGCACTTTACGTTTTTTTGCATTTTTGGATCATACGACAGCCTTTCTTTATGTTTTTTTAACGAAATAGGTCACCTCTTGACCTTACCTCATGTCACCAAATCGAAAAATCCCGGATATAAATTGTGTAAACTCCAGAGGGGTCATCAAAGTATAAAAAATTTCAAGTCGATCAGCTTAAAAATGTAGCTATGATAGAGCTCAAAAGTTGAAGTGAGGTGACCTTGTTTGACCTCGCCTGGTGACCTGACTTAGTGTAGCCCGGGGTAAAAAATTTCAGGGATGGTGGGAAAATATGATGGGTGAGAGGTAGAGCCCCCAAACCGCGGCGCTGCACCTCGTCGTTTTTCTGTTATTTTGAAGAAAACAAACCTCAGGGGACCATCAATGGGCTCCCAGTGGGGCGAGGGTTAACCCTCACCCCACCGGGGCCATCGATGGCCCCCTAAGGTTTTTTTCGGGATAGCAGAAAAACGACGAGACGCAGGATCGCGGTTGAGGGCCCTATCTTTCACCCCATCATTTTCCCATCATCCCTGAAACGTTTTACCCCAGGTCACCCAAGTTCAGGTCACCAGGCGAGGTCAACCAAGGTCACCTCACTTCAACTTTTGAGCTCTATAAGAGCTACGTTTCTCGAACGATCAATTTGAAACTTTCTACGCTTCATGGCCTCACCAGGATCTACAAGGTGTATATCCGGAATTTTTCTATTTCGGGACCTGAGGTCAGGTCACGAGGTGACCTCTTCCATTGAAAAAACATGGGAAAAAGCTATCTTATGATCTAAAAGTCACAAGAGCGATTGCAAATCCTCAGCTTGCCCAGAAAAGCGTTCTTGGACACTCTTTCACGGATCACAGGGGTCATATTTTCCCTTTGACTTATCCGAGGTCATCCATGGTCACCAGGGGTCAAAACAATATTTTAGCAATAACTTTTGACCTAATAAGGCTAGAGCACTGAATCAAACACCATCGTGTGTATCTTATCACTAGCTTTCATTTGATATACGGCAAGGTCACTTTCTGACCTTTGATCACCTCAGGTCATATGAGGTCACGAGGTGACCTCTGTAGGTCAAACCACTGGCGGGAGGTCATTACGTTCCACATAGCGGAAAAAGGTCTGGTATTTTCCTATCCAATGATGTTTACCAGATTTTAATAGCTCTAATGGCATAAGAGTTTTCTCAGTTTTCTTAATCATTGTATATTTGAATGAAAATAGCCTATCGTAACCTAACTTGACCTCTGGAGGTCAAACCATTCACTTGAGCGCTTAAACATGGAGGTAATTTCGTACTGAATTCACGAGAGCTATCTAATGCACTTTGCAGATTTGCGCTAACCCCCATATTTTCAGAGTTAGAGGGGGCCATCGATGGCCCCCGGTGAGGCGAAGGTGGCACCGGACCCCCGGTGGGGCGCGGGTTAACACGCACACTGGAGACGGGGACCTTGGAGGCTCTCCCTTTACTATTTTCCGAGGAAGCCAAGAACCACTCGTAGCCAAAAACGATAGCTGATCAAACTTAAGAGAATTTGACGGCGCGTCGATCGGTGAAATAATTTTGAAACTCGGTAGTAGGCCTACTACGCAGTATATTGTTTGACTTAGGACTTTCAAAGTCAGACCAGCATTTTGAGATCGCCACAATCACGCGGTCGGACCACTTCGCTTGCACTGGAGACCGAGTTGTGACTTCATAACGCCATATAACCGAGATGATATGTCAAGGTCACCTCACATGAAAGTCAATTTCAAGGTCAGATGTTCAAGGTCAAGGTACTTTCAGCACTTCCAAGGTCATTGATCCCAGTGCTTCCGGTCAAATGGCGTTATCCGGTCTGACGTATGCCACAATATGACGTCATAGTTAACCCACGCCCACCGGGGGTCCGGCGCCACCTTCGCCCCACGGGGGCCATCGATGCCCCCTCTAACTCCGAAAATATGGGGGTTAGCGGAAATCTGCAAAATACATTAGAGAGCTCGCGTGAATTCAGTAGGAAATTACTTCACATGCTTAACACGTGCATTGACGGGGTCTGAGCCACCTTCGCTTTGACGAGGGGGGCGGGTACCCGCCCCCTAAGATCTCGAGAACCACGATAGGTAGCGAAAAACGGTAAACGGTGTTGGGTAGTCTATCCACTTCTCCATCGAAAACATTTGAACCATTTTTTTGTCAGGTCACATTTAAGGTCACGAGATGTGAAAAATGCCGTCATAGGGATAACATGTAAATTAAGTTTTTTCGACCATTACATAACAAGGAAAGATAGAGCAAAACAACTTGAACTGTATGAATCCTCGCAGCAAGCCGAATCGAATAATATATAATTTGACCTTGCTAGGTCAAATCAAGGATTTGACCTGACCTGAGGTCAAGTCAGGGTCAAATTATATAAAGTGCACATCATTAGAACTGCAAAGCCAAGGTGAGTCTAACGCAGCTAAAATAAACGCTCTATCACCATCCGTTACTGAGTTATTCAGTAAAAACCATTTTTCGTATGTATTTCCAATGGAGATACATCCCTGACCTTAGGTCATCGATATCGAAAATACCGGAACATATTTTAGAGAACTCGGTAGGGCCATTATGTGATAAGAGTTTCAGTCGGCAAAGTTCTCCCTGCTCCGACTTATGCTATCTTAGACTTTTTTGAGGTCAGGTCACTTGACCTGTACTGGTGACCTGACATGAGATGATCTAACCTTAAAATTTTCACAGAAGTTTTAAAAATGATGAGTAAAAAGGTATGCCAGGTACGGCGGCGCGTAGCGCCGCCGTTTTTCTGCTCTCTCCGAAAAAACCCGAGAGGGCGGGTACCCGCCCCTGTCAATGCGCCTGTTAAGCGCTTAGGTCAATGTTTTGACCTCCAGAGGTCAAGTTAGGTCACGATAGGCTATTTTCACTCAAATATGCAATGCTTAAGCAGACTGGGCATAGCTCTCATGCCGTTAGAACTATTGCTATCTGGAAAGTCCCTATATTTGATAGGAAAGTGCCAGACCTTTTCCACTATGTGGAATATAATGACCTACCGCCAGTGGCTTGACCTCCAGAGGTCACCTCGTGCCCTAATATGACCTGAGGTAACGAAAGCCAGAAAGTGTTCTTGCCGTATATCAAATGAAAGCCAGTGACGAGACATGCACAATGTCGTTTATTTCAGAGCTCTAGCTTGATTAGGTCAAAAGCAATCGTCAAATACTATTTTTGACCGTGGTGGCCTGTGATGACCTCAGATAGGTCAAGGGCAAATATCGCCCCTGGGATCTGTGAAACAGTGTCCAAGAACGTTTTTCTGAGCAATCTGAGCATTTGCCATCATTTTTGTGACTTTTAGATCATAAGATAGCTTTTCCCCATGCTTTTCAATGGGAAAGGTCACTTCGTGACCTGACCGCAGGTCACGAAATCCAAAAATCCCATATATATATATATATATATATATATATATATATATATATATATATCTATATATTGATATAAGCAAGTATAAGCAGGTATTCGATATTGCGAGTTTAGCAAGGGAAAACCTCGTGGAGCTTGAAGACTGAATATTGTTAACCGAGTCTGGTACAGATTGAGATGTAGATGCATTTTATAATAGGATGACATCAAAATATGGCGCCTCTATGATCTCAATCTGTGCGCTGGACAATACTTAGCTTTAAATCTTATTCGTTCCAAGACTCACAGTTTTTAAATTAGTGCTTTCGGAGCAGTGTGTGTGCACATAAGTACTGTCCCACTTCATATCAGACCAACACGTGACGCGACAGAAGGCAATCTTCTTTCTGCAAATATTTACGTTGAGTTGTAGGGCGGAGCATGAGTCTTGGGACTGACATCAATCCTATGCATTTAGTGTGCCAGCTTTTTGTATGAGATCTCCAGAACTCATATTCCAGCTCAAATCCCAAAAAGGTGCAATAGTCTTTGCTGGAATGAGTGCGCGCGACAGGGGCGACGGGGCGTGTCACACAGCCAGTCTCCAGCTACCTCACGAAGTCACGGAAATGTCGGTCGCCGCATAGGCGGATTCAGTATTTACACTGAGAGGGTTACATTCTGTCCGGGGGGCATTTCAACCAAAGGGACGCCACTTTTGGACGGCACCGCCTATCAGGAGGGAGGCGGCCTATGCATGCAGATGGAGGGAGAAGGATGGAAAGGAAGCGATGTTGCAGGGGGCGCCAACATCAGTTCTAGCTGCTTCGAAGCTCGATGGGGCGGGATGCGCCTCCTCCCCCCGCCGTATGCCCCTATAGGTCACAGCTGGCTGCCGTAACAGACCGCAGATGTCGTCCGGCAAAGCCGAGATCTCGTCGCCGCGTCACGCGCCGCGTCTGCACGGTGACGCTGCCGCTTCCGCCGCTACGCACGGCCCGAGACGTAAGCCCAATCGTGCACGTCGCGGTCCACTTCAGGCGTCAGCTGGTCCGCTGATTTCGTTGGAACTGGGTGGGATTCAGTCTTCTGTGGCGTTAACTAAAACTCTCTCTCTCTCTCTCTCTTCCTCTCTCCCTCCCTCTCTGTGTTTCTGTCTATCCTATCTTTAAACGGCACAGGGGCCGCATATTGTTTAGCGGAGCAGTGAAGGAATCAGGAATTCTTCAAGAGGAATCATATCAATGCAGGAAAATGTCTGTTACGGACCACTGATGTAAAATCACGACAAGCCAAAGAGGGCGTTGACCGTTACTGAACGTGAGGCAGATTGGGGAGAGCGTAGGTATTATGTCACGTAGAGGGATGTGATGTGCTTTGTGACGGCCAGCGCGCCACCCTGCAGTCAGCTGTCGCGCCAAAACCAGCGAAAACGGCGCATCTGGCAGCGTGACCGGCCAGCGTGACGCAACACAAACGAGCCGAGACAAACGCGGCAGCTGATTTTTTAATTGCTGTTATTTGTTAGACTGATATCAGGGGCGTATCCACTTGGTGATTATCTACTAGATCTCTACAGCGTCGAGGTGACGGTGGCCACTAGAAGCCCGAACGTATTTACAGTCCTGGAGAGCGTTGCCATGGCGACTCGCTACCATTGAAATAGGGAATATCTGCATATATACCTATATGCAGTGTAAGGAAGGAGAAAGGGCTGGACAGTCCTATAATTTGGGGGAGCGTCCCTAGTTCACCACGAGAGGAGATGTATACTTCACCCTCCCTCCGCTCTGGACCGACCATGGATGTGACGCAGATTTTATGTTTAATGTTTCGCTTAAAAACGGTTGTTTGAGGAAAATCGAAATGTGGGGAGGAAGCTGCGGAGAGGTGGATCCAGGGGGACAATTCGGTCAGGCCCCCAAAGCTAAATGAGGGGGTAAACTATCTTCCCCAAAAATTAAAACTGTGCTACATGATTGATCACTTGGGGAGGACGTGTCCGTCAGTAGATTTTGTGCGGCTTGTCCCTTCGGAAGGTACCACTTTGAATGCCACAGAATATTGTCCTGAAGAGGAAACAAAACTAAAGACCTGCTGCTTCACTTTTCGGGCAGGATTTATTTTAAAAATAATGTGCTAGGTACTTGCAAATATATATATATATGTTTTGTCATGGTGCCCTTGACATATTTGAGGGGTGTTCTCGTTGGAAAATTGTTTGGGATGGGAACCTTCACTGCACAGTTTCATTTTGTCAGCTGTCGCCACAAAACTTCTTTCTCACCGACATCGCCTTGCCCTCCCCTCCCCCAAACAGACTGGATGGATCTGCTCCTGAAACTAAGCCTATACAAACCGTAAGCAAAACATATCCTTAAAAATGAATTTGGTGCAATTTGGCTAAACCTTTTTCACGCCATATAACATCATATTCACATTTTGCGTTGAATATTTAAATTGCCGCTGTTTCCATGGGTATTCCTGTTTCCGCTGGGCTTTTACATGTGGATGGAAGGGGGTGGGTCGATAATGCGAATGTATTTTTTTATCGCAAGAGAAGTAGTACACTTACTGCACTGGAATTACATCTGTGGACATTCTCACTGCACTGCATTCGCCGTGATCCTAGCAGTTATTCGCAAGGCTGATAATGACAGGAGACAATTTGAAAAGAGTGCCAAATTTACTGGAAATGTTATCGCAAATTCCGTCCTGTTGACGCCACACCGCCGATAAAGAGACCAAAGCAGTATCTAACCATAAATCTGAGTTAATGCATTTTCCAGGAAAATTATGCCGCATGTAACATATATCTCTTTGCCCTTCATAATGGACTGCTGTCAGTTATGATTGAAACTGTGTAAACTTTCAACTTTTTAACATGTCTAAATGGATAACTTTATATGTCCCAAAACTTGCACATAACGTAAACGTAATTTTTTCGCAATAAATCAAATCATGTACAAACGCACACACTTAAGTTCTTATTCGGGATCGAATTCCAGTCCGCTTGAGGAATACTTCGACTGAGCATGGGCATACTGGAGCACCTTCCGTTAGCCTCACATTCGCGGTGAACCAGAAAAATGGTGCGGCGAGCCAGCTGAAGTCTGCATCGGTGGCACTTGGACAAATCACGCGTGTGAAGACGGAAATGATGTTTTCGTGGTCAGCAGAATTACTTGACCGACATTGGTGTGAGAGCGATTATCGAGCAGGAACCGCCTGTGGAATTCCCATTCACCGCACGAAGCGGACCGGAGCCATGCTACAGCCTCACAGCCAGGCAAGGGCAGCTGTGTTTTTCACCACACTCGTGACCTGTGTGTGACCGGGTCAGTTCAGAGAAGTGTTTTTTCTGTCACGTGATGCAGCCATAGCGTGGGATCTTGCATCGCTGTCTAGCTGTCTGAAGTAACATTTGCACCCACGGTTGCAAGTGACCGATAATTCTGTTCGTATCGGCATTCTCTGGGTATTCTGCAGTTGCTTTACGTAATTTGTTTGCTCTCGGAAGAGTATTGTACATGGAGACAATTTTTTTCAGGTGCTGGGAGGCAAACCATTATATAAGAAAACAACATTTTCGCTGGCTTGTAGCGAGCTACCTGTATCACTAAGGATGTGAATAATCCTCTTTGGGATCACCATGGCTTCCTATGCCCGGTGATATTCGGCGGTAATATCTGGAGCCGTCTCAATCTCGAGTTTCGACATGTACAGAAAGTTGTTTTCCTTCTGGGCATGTCTCCATTCTTCACGTGGCCTCCTGCTACTTTCTATTGTATTCTCGGGCTCCGTCCTCACCGAAGAGGAAAGAAAGCATCGATGAGGAATAAAGCATCGTGTTAGAGATGGGGTGGGGTGGAGGGGGGGCTGAATATTCAAAGAGCTGAGGAATTTCCCTGAGCTGCCCATGTAGCTGCAGCTTGGAGATCAGGCAAAAAAAAACAGAAATAAATTAAAAATACTAGTACTTACTGACTTTCCCTATTTTGATATCAGATCGATGCGCAGGACGGTCCAGGATCTCTGATCGGCGGGGGAAGGGTGGAGGAGCCACTTTCAGGCGGCAATACCTATCAGGTAGGTGCCTGATGGTGCTCATTCCCGACTAGGTGCTCATTCCCGACCACCAGTGGCGGATCTAGCCGGAGGGTTTGGGAGGGGCAAACCAAAGTCGAAAAGCAAAAAAAGCGTCGCGCAGTGCAAAATTGCGTTACAATATGCCTTTTCGGTAGGATTTTTGGATCTGGAGACGAAAAGCAAAAAAAAAACACCGCGGGGTGAAAAATATGGACTCGAGATACTTTTTTCCTATCCAAGCCCCAATATTTACACTGAACTTCACTAATTCCGTTTGAAGTTGAGAGTTGAAGCACCAAAATCTTGCTTACAAGCTAAAAAGGTGTCGGGGAGAAAGGAGGTCGATCGCTTTGGGGGGGAGCAAAAACATATTTTTGCCCCGAGCTTTTCCGTTTGGGGGGCAATTGCCTTTCCCCCCCTGGATCCGCCACTGTAGGCCCCAAATCATATCGCGGTTGAGCCGATGCTTGCATCCTGGGGTAGGGGTGGGAAGAGACATTTCAGGGGATTCCAACGACTTTCCAAGAGGCCCGTGGTCATTTCAGAGGGTCCCGAGGACAGTTTCAGGGGTGCTGATTTATAATAACGTTGCATACAGCACCTGCTACAAATCTTGCTTTAATTGATGTAATTGATGTCTAGCTTAAAATTTCGTAGTTACAAAAAATCAAGAGACAAGCAACCATTCTGTTGTGCAGGGGAAAATGATATTCCCATGCTGATGGGAGCAGGTGCGAACCTAAGGGGCAGGAGGAAATCCGGCTATGGTCCCCCCTAAAGTGGTCAAATTTTATCTAGTTTGAATGGAACATGCCTTGTTTTCTTGCGGAATGCAAGTCGGTAGTTGCAGAATGCACGTTGAGATGTATCTTAATTCTCATTGCAAAACGCATGGTGTAATTAACCATTAATTGATCACTGTGTGCACATTTCACTTTGTGCAAATTGTGCCTAATTGCCTTGATTGTTTTATTATACATGACGTGACTGGTAAAAATCCCCTGATTGTCGTCTAACTCAGTTGAATACATTAACCATTGAGTACTTCTTAGTGACGACGGAAAACAACTGTGGACTTGCATTCTGCTGGGCGACAAAAACGCATGTCTTATTGACAATGATATGGAGATACCCTTTTTTCTTCGCATGATGCTATTTTTGTCCATCTATCGGTAACTTGTTTCTTAATTACACACTGAGTAACAACCGTGACACGATTTTTACCATATACTCTGTGTATCGTTAGTATGCATCTTTTTTCGTCCTAATCCAATATTTTCGATCAGAGAACAAAAGTCACCCTTTCGCCACGCAAGCAGGGAGTCAGGTAGCTATTTTTTCTTTTTTTTTTCTTATTTTACTTAGCCTGGAAGTGAGACCTCAACTGCATGGGATGCTCTTGAGCACTTTAGGAAACGGTTCAGCTCGATGAATATTTAGGATCTTCATCTCATCCCTGACACGGCATTTAACTTTTTAACCCTCGCTCCACGGGGGTCATCGATGGCCCTCGTAAAGGATTTTTTCGGGATAGCAGAAACATGACGAGGCGCAGCACCGTGGTTGAGAGTTCTTTTCTCTCACCCCATCATTTTCTCACCATCCCTGAAATTTTTTACCCCGGGTCACACAAGGTCAGGTTACCAGGCGAGGTCAACCAAGGCTACCTCACTTCAACTTTTGAGCTCTACTATTGCTACATTTCTCGGCCGATCAGTTTCAAACTTCCTACACTTCATAACCCCTCCAGGGTCTACAAAATTTATATCCGACATTTTTAGATTTCGTGACCCGAGGTCAGGTCACGAGGTTTCCTCCCCGATTAGAAAAACATGGGGAAATCTGTCTTATGATCTAAAAGTCACAAAAATGATAGAAATGCTCAGATTGCTCAGAACAGTGTTCATGGCTAGCCTTTCACAGAGCCCAGGGATGATATTTGTCCTTTGACCTATCCGAGGTCATCTTAGGTCAATAGGAATCAAATACAGTATTTTGACGATAACTTTGGACTATCAAGCTAGAGTGCTGAAATAAACATCATCGTGTATGTCTTGTTACTGGCTTTCATTTCATCTGCAACAAGATCACTTTCTGACCATTCGTGACCTCAGGTCATATTAGGTCACGAGGTGACCCCCTGGGGGTCAAATCAACGGCGGTAAGTCATTATGTTTCGCATAGCAGACAACATTTCTGGCATTTTCCTTTCAAATTTACTTTACCAGATTGCAATACCTCTAACGGCATGAGAGTTATGCCCAGTTTGCTTAAGCATTGCATATTTTAGTGGAAACAGCCTGTCGTGACCTAACTTGACCTCTGGAGGTCAAACCATTGACCTGAACACTTAAACATGTGAGTAATTTCTTACTGAATTGACACGTGCTTTCTAATGCACGTTGAAGATTTGCGCTAACCCCCATATTTTTTAGTTAGAGGGGCCATCGATGGGCCCCCCGGTAGGGCGAAGGTGGCGCCGGAGCCCCACCGGTGGGGTGCGGGTTAAAGCGACGCACACACCTCCCCTAAAAGCAGCCGCGCCGGTGGCTTCCTTCTTCAGTGAGAACGAAACCCGGGCAGAAAGATAAAATGTAGCAAGTTCAGCAAAACCATACTACTCGATTGATTAATCATACAGAGGAACCTCGCCAAACAGGCTGCTCAGTTCTACCACATCGAGTTTGGACGAATCACACATTTCCATATGGCTGATAGTTTATAGGATCGCTTTACATTTTGCGACGCTTGAACGCTTATGAAAACTTTATCTGGCAGCCTTGATTCGCCTGAGCTCGGTCATGCTGTCACAGAGACCCTTTTTCGCACCGGTTACAGTCATGCAAATCTGGTGCGCACTGATGTGATAGCCTCCGTCTTAAGCCAGATGCAGAGGCGACAAACGTGCTAGCAAATGCAACCGGTTGGACTTGCTAAAGGGTTAACCCTTTAGCAAGGGTTTTAAAACGGGTTTATCATGCATGCATTATGGGGCATGGCGATCTCCTATGAGTCTAGTCTTGCGTACCTGAGACACTATTTGAGCCGTTTTCACTTCTGTGCGAAGCACAAAACCCGATCGGTCGCCAGGCTAGAGAGCCGCGTTGGAGTGTACATCGTCCGCCCGGCCCCTTCAGCTAGTCAACTGTCCGCCTTCTACCTCCACCCGAGACTCTCACCTTGAACCAGAATGGCTCGGGACCCATCTCCCAGCAAACGCCAGGCTCGTGGCGTAGCAGCATTTCACAACACAGGTCTGCCGGCCACCGTAGAGATATGGCACACCATGTTGCAAGCGGGAGGATCTAGTTCCAGAAAATGAAAGTGTACACTTGAATTTGTCCGTCGTGCTGTGTATTGAACAGTACAGGTCAGAGGACCCTCTGGCAGGATGTTGTGGTACGTTTCATCCCAGTTCCGCCTTCTGTGATCACTCACTTGTCCGATCGTCACGTGGCGTCACGCCTGTCCGAAGCGAGAACCAGCCGTCACATCAAGGCGCTGACGTCGCGTCGCCTGCCATTGTTGAGGTGGGCGGCGCGGTACCGCCGGCGAGTGGCGAGGGCGCGGGGCCCGGCCCGCAGCCGTCAGTGTGACGCTCAGGGTGGTGCAGCGATGACGTCCTCTTACTGTCCAGCCATGCCGAAAACAGCCTGGGTGCTGGCGCTGCTCGTCGCAGCCCGAATGGGTAAGTGAGTGAGTGCTTCACCGGGGCACTTACCTGGATATCCAACAGTCATTATGGCATTTGTGGTTTGGTGTTAGGGGAAAATTATTGCAGAGAGCAGTAATAATCACCTTGCATTGCGGACCATGAAGCATGATATACTTTTCGAGCAGATTATGACCATTGCTCAATAGTCCAAACTCAGTGCTGCTGCACACTGTCAAAACTGTTTTTTCGGCACTCCCAAAACTGGTCACTTCCCTAATATGCAAGACGAAGAGAAATAAACAAATTGTCGCAGGAAAGAGACATATATTATGTATACCAGCATTTCTGGGCATAGCGCTGGTCAAACTTGAGTAACGGCTGTCTTACAGACATAAATGAAATAGTATTACCTGAATAAGATGAATTGGATTTTCGATGTGTTGAATATTCAGTCTAGTACCCAGTATTACTAGCCGAGCTCTTTCCTATATCTGGTGCTCATTTTTTGTTCAGAAACGATGTCCAACGAACCATCGAAGTGTCACACAAGTAGGAAATATGCTCATGATGCTTACCGGATTTACCTAATGCCTAACTATTCGCACGGCAAATCAAAGCTCAAACTTACCTGTCAAAAGAAGGAAAACACGGTAGCAGAAGGAAACAGCAGTGCATCTTCCCACAACAACAGGATGTGAGCGGGCTCTCTTGGCGCCAGGGCGTTCTTTAAACTGGGTTGACTCATACTTCCCGTCGATACATCCAATTTAATACGACGTACACAATCATAATCAGTTTTGGTTTATTGGCCGGTGTTGGGGCGATCGGGTGGCCGATCAGCCTTGGAGTGCCCGATTTGGTAAGGTGTTAGTGAGCGCTGCCGGTGTTCTTTCTGGAACAATACCCGGTCATCCAGCGTGGCGTGACGCCCTGTCATCGTCGGCAATAGACGTCCTTATTGGGTTCAGTCCACCAGAGTTTCCTTAGTGAAACTGCAGCTGCCGTCAACCGTGGAGTGTTTCACTGGACCGCGCTGGTGGTTTCAGTTCAAATATTTCAATTACATTAATCCAGATATAATTTAACACTTAACAATCCTTTCACTGGCGGATCTTTCTTCTCCCATTGATCACTTATAAGGCACTTGTTTGCCTTGGGCGGTTTGGTCCCCTCTCTTTCGCTTTGGGGGGGCAGGACCAGACTGCCACTCAGGATCAGCCCCTGTCTGAGAATGCTAAATATCCCTTCACATGCTGGACCCCTGGGACAGGGTGCCGGATTGTCACGGAGGGGCCCAGTCTCTAGATCCCTTTTATTATTGACTTTGCCCTTACTGAAGAGCTAGAGTCACGTCACGTATAAAGTAGCACGGTGTCTGTACACCTTACTAGTTGCATGCAAAGACGATGATGATAACAATGTTGCATTTAATGCTGAGCCAATTGAAAATCTTCCTGTGTTTTACAGCTGCTCTCAGGAATGGCATCCCCAAATATACCTACCTAAGAATTACAAAATATCGACGTTCTGGGGTGGAATCGATGCTTCTGACTTTGGTTTTAGGTCTAACTGATCCCGAGTTATGACGGGTTTTCTAAACGAGCCTAAGCTTGACTGATTGTGGCCCATTGTGAGATCACCGGTCAATGGGTGCGGTTCAAACTTCACTCAAAAGTAGAAGACGGTCAGGTGCTTTCAGCGTCGTTTCAGTTTCTTTCCCGTATCCACCGATCGATTTCCAGGCGGCGGTGGGTACGGTAAGAGCCCAGATAGTGTCCGGCTAAACAAGCAAATTCTAAACATACCGGTGTATAAGCTGCTTACAAGTTTTGAAAAAGTCACAACTAGGGGCAATATGTAACGTGAAGTTTCAGTGATTTGATTCACCCTTACGGCGTCTTCTATGTATGATGTCAAATGACATGAACATTACACAACCGATGACTAATTCTGGATTTTATATTGATTGATTGGAATTGCATTTAATGTCAGTTCGTCTTATCCTGCCTACAGCCAGTTTATCAAGTTCCTGCAGCTCGAGCATTAGTCAAACCTTTGCTACCACGTGCCTAATTTGGTACAGAATGTCTCAGCAAATATATTTAACATGCGACTGATTTTATCAACAGCTGATCCGGGAAAAGGACTTGCCATACATTCATTTACTATTGACATCGATCCGACTACTGGATTATTTACAGAACCTGTATGAATGTACATACGTACATGCTAGATCTTTGCTCTGTTCAGCAGCCTGAAACATCTCGAAATGATATGATACGTGGATGAGAATGAATTACATAAATAGAGGACTTCCCACTAGTGAAAATGAAAACGTTCGAGCTTGGCTATATTTTATCAGCCTTCGTCAGCGAGGGTCGGATCGATCGGGACATTGGAAGACTTCCGATGTCTTCCGATGTCCACCGATCGATCCGACCACTCGCTGACGAAGGCTGATAAAATATAGCCGAAAGCTCCCAACGTTTTTCATTTCACTAGTGGAGAAGTCCTCTATATTTATGTAAGCCTGAAACATTGTACTCGTAACGTTGACAACGATTCCAATTCTCTTGTTCAGTCAGCTTTAAAACGCCATCGCTATATCAGCTATTCTGGATTGTGGCTGCTCTGCCTACAGTCTAGACATTCCTAAGGCCATCGCACTGATCGTCTCTTCCCAGGGCCCTCAATGGCACCAATTGATTGGGGCAAGGAAGTCGCGCGGCAGTCGATGCACGGGGGTCCGAAGGGAAAAATGCCGCATTATTGACTTCTTAACCTGATTTGTTTAGTCAGGTTTGTTTTCGCGCTTTTGGCTTTTTGTCTCTTCCGAAAAAAACGTTTCATAGGAAAAATTAGCTAGAGCCATAGGAACTTCCAAGCGTACATTTATTCTAGAAACTAGTGATAAAACAGGGCAGTTCAAAATTTGTTTTCCGGCGTGCTCTAAAAAGAATGTCTGGTGTTTTCTGGGGGTCACTCGAGGGTCTCTCTGAAATCCAGTGTCTCAACAAGAGAGACAAGGTGGAGAGGAACTGAACACTTTCACGCTTATTCCGATAAACGAGGAAGAAAACCCCACCTCTAGAATCTAAAACTCATCCGATTGATACCTGTGTTACCTTCAATATTTTCCCCACTTTGATTGAAACTAGGGAATTTTGAATGAACAGAGGGCAACAGACCCATTGTGACCCCCTCATTCCGTTTTTATTATCATCATATTCATCGTTTTAGGGCACACCGGCTACTGAGGCTATTCCCCGCCCAAAACCATGATAAAAGATAAAATGCGAGTACAAAGGACACAGAATCATTTAAGCTGTGGAACATCGTCATTTACGAGACCGCACAAGTTAGGTAAAATAACGGTTGGGCGCAGAGCAGTAACAAGGGCATAACCCTCGCACTCACAGGCAAGACAAGAGAAACGAGAAGCCTATAAGACTGCAGAGGAGAGAAGATGACATTAAACCACTCTTCCAATAATACATTATGTTGGTGATCTCAGCAGACAGATGATCCTGCACAGGAGCAAATCCAGTATGGGAGAACCCCGCAGATAACGAGTCATTTCTATCCGCAAGTCCCGGCCTTCCACCAGGACATGTCTCGTGACAAGCCTATCACCACAATACGGGCATTCTTTCGGGATAGGACTAACTAAAATATAGGCGGGCGTAGAGTGGGTGTGTCCTAGTCGCAGTCCATAGAGTGACCTCGTACTCCCTGCAGCCCCCATTGCTGGACGACCACGATGCTAACCATGGCCTTAGCTCCCAAAGTTTCTTGCCCTTAGGCTCAATGGGCCTCCTCAATCGGATGTGGATGACAATATACCTCCGGGCCTGTAAGTATGGAACTACTTGGGAGCTTGCAAACTTATACTTTTTAGTTGTGGCGATACTATCACGCTGACAGGCCTCATGTGTGCTGCACAAACGTGTGCCGACACCAAAAACACATGGGATATTGTGACATCGTCGGATTCCCTTAGCTGGTCGGGCGCCCTAAGATGGTCTGGGCCCCCTGAGTTGAGGCCCTTGTGTTGGTTTCGGTTGGTTTTGTGTTGAGCTGGGGCCATTTAGCTGGCATGGGATCCTCTAAGATAGTGTTGAGCAAGTTTTCCTGACTTAGTATTGGGGCCTCATAGCTTGTGTAGGCCCCCCTGGGCCTCTAGCTAACAAGCTAAGAGGCAGTAGCCCAAAAATGATTTTTTGAAAAACAAAAATAACAAACAAAGGAACCAACATATCACAAACTTATAGACCAAACTCAATTGGGCTCCCCAGCGGCGGATATAAATTCCGGCTCCCATTACGAGATCAGGAATTTTCCAAACCAGGGCCCCCGCCCCCTTTCAGACGCGTAAAATAAATATAAAACTTAGCCTGACAATGAAACATATTCTTTAGATTTCAAATCAGATTTCAAATGCCATAAACTTAGTGAAGGTACATGCATTAACATGAGTATAAGACTCCTTTTGGCTGCTGATTAACAGTATGAACTGCGCCACGAGGTTAGCGTGTCCGCGTTCCGCGCGACCATCCCAGGTTCAAGGCCCGGCATATTCCCTGAATAAGGAGCCATTTGACCCCAGAAACCTTCCATTGGCTAATTATTTTTCGACGCCATATGACCTCGGCCATTGGTACATCGTTAAGGCCAAACAAGAGTCACGTCACCGATGCTCAGCCACGTGGGGAAGGGCTGTGAGTCCTAGAACCATTTTTGTGAATTTACCGATACCAAAATGAGTAAAGAATATTCCTTTCCTGAATAAATATGCCGATAGAATCAGTGTAGTGCTAGCGGCTATTCTTACTGGTACACGCTATCCAAATTAATCCTCTGTATAGCGTGCTTGTCACAAAAACAGCTCCCCAATGTTAGGCATGTAGCCCTATAAAAGGCATTCGATTCTAACTCATCGAGGAAAGGCTAGACCTGGTATTGCAGTCAATGCACGCTACAAGATTTGAACGCAGGGACGGTGGAACTATGCTCAAGGTGGTGAAGGCAACTGAAAAATGGGAGAGGCAAGCATAGTTTCATACCTGGCTTTGAAAATGCCAAAAGTGATTTTATTTTCTACCTGTGCATTAGAATGCTTTATTGACAGGATATGCACTATTGTACATGGGCAAAACGTGGCCAGACGGCTTAACCTTCTCCCCGATGGGGTATGGTATGAGTCACCTTTGCCCCGGTGGCAGTAAAAATACCCCCTCAAACTCGAAAACTCATACAACACGGAAACATACAATAGCCCTCACGATTCTTTCTACAAGCCCCGGGCATACTTTTCAGCCAGAAGAAACTGTAATGTGCCATTGTTCACTACCAAATCCAGCAATGCCTGCAAACGGGCGGTACGTGGTTACATAACGCGACTCAGATTAACCTGATATACTGCAACGAAAAATAACTGCCACGTGCGATGCAAGGGAACAAGATAAGCCGCTGCAAAGCCATCAAGTGTACTCCTTCCTGTTATCCGATGGTAGGTTATCCCCTCCAGTCACTTTCGTCCATATGGCGCCTTCTTCCGCCAGGAGCTGGTTAGGGTGTGCCGCGTGCATAATAAGCGCGGGGTCACAGTCCGGAGACAGGAGAATTTCAGGCGCACTTAACGGCAGGGCGCAGCACGCGAGAGCCCTGTTGAACTTTCAGGCACGTCGGTCAGCTGCCTCACTGAACGTTTCTAACTCACGTGGTGCCGCTGTGGAAGCCGATGTGTACTTAGACTCAAACGGACAGAGAACAGAATGAAAATTTTTAATGAAGAAAAGCAGTTATAAATAGCACTGCTAATAATGTTTATTTATTTATTTATGTATGTATGTATGTATGAAGTGACGTATGAAAGGTGCAGTGTATTCTACAATGTAAAAAGAAACTAAGAAACGTCCAAAGCCTGTGGATACAACTCTATTAACGTTACACTGAAGTTTGGGGGCTGTTGAGGCTAGGCGGTAAGATGTCTGTGTCTTGAGGCCCGATGCCTTGTTTTAGCTAGATGGTACGTCGTAAAACCCGAATATTTTGTTAATTCCAAACCCCGCAGTTTAACCATAAATGTGGAATAAATGATGTATATGCGATGCGAAAATACGTTCTGCAATCAAAAGACGCAAGCGAGATTTACATTCTAAACAATCTGCAGGACTGGCTGATTGTGGCGATAAGCATGCAGACTTGAGTGTTTTTCGTCCTTTTGCCTTATCGTCTCAAACTTTCTGGAGTAATGCCAGGAGCGGATACAGGATTTCGTTCAAAGGGGGAGAGAGGAGTGGCAGCCATGAAGGGATCCAGAACAATATTTAATTTACAGTTGCTTCGACGAAAATAAGGATAGCTGCAAGCTGGTTTCAAATTTTGCGGATAAGTACTAATAAACAAATTAATAGATTATAAAACATATATTTCGAAGCGTTTTGCTTCCTCTTGAGCACTGAAAAACACTCACACTAGTGTGTACGCTTGCCAGTGCTTCGAACAAAAAAGTTCGCGTACCTAATTTTCTTAAGTGGATGCTCCCAAGTGGTAATATTCGTCAGTGCTAATGTTCGAGCATCAGAAGTAACGAACAATAACGCATGCGAAAATTAGCGTATGAATATCTTCTAATGAGTATATGCGCTACGAATATTAACGCTTACGAACATTTGTCCCTACAACCTCCAGAAGCCAAACTTGCTGAGTGAGTCGAGAGATGCGGAAGTAGCCAGTATAAGCAGACCATACCGTCACCTGTGGGAAACAGTGAGGAGTTACTGTGACGAAGCTCAAAATCGTAAATTTTAGCCCAGTTTTGAGTATATGAGAGCTGTTATATGCTTCCCAGTCACTAACCATCCATTTTGCTTAAGTGGAGTGGAGGTCTTTGAACTGCTCCTAAGTTATTGGCAGACACCTACACTGACTTGATACTGCTTGATTACCCCATTAATGACTGATTGCATGCACTAATCAACATACAATGATAGGAAACACGCTGAGCACTGTCATGTTATTAGAGAAGGTAGGTAAGGGATAATATCAGTTTTTTTGTTTTCTTCAACGTCAACAGGTAGGAGATTTCAGGGGATGTTTCACGCCTGGACTAATCCCCTCCCCAACAGCAGGGCCGCTGTGCAAGGTCTATCGCTCAGGCTTCCGAACGCTGCACCGACATTTTGCAGGGCGGTGGCCGCTTTCACGCCGTTTGATGACTCTTTGTGGCAAGAGGGTCTCGGGTGACTCCACGTTCTGGCGGTGGCGGACTCCTTTCTCACGCCGCCGAGGTCGGTGACGCGTTATCGGGCTGGTGAAATCTGGGCCCGCTCAGCGCGTGACTTGCGTTGCTTCGCACGGATTGATTTGTTAGGTTCGAGGAAAGTTTGTTTTTTACCCATCGTTTCTGCTTTTTCATTGTGTTGAAAGAAAGTCAGCTATGTTTAGACGAACGGGATAGTAAATTCCTTTTAATGTTAATTGTAAGACATCGATTATTTACACAGCAACTACGTTATGGAATTCAGTGGGCTCAGGTCCACCGCACTTTAATTTGACTGACGCAGAAGCGATGATACAGGGCTACATTTCATTATTTCCTGAGCGATAGGGCGTTATGGAAGTTTGTTTTGGCCGGGAAATTCAATTACTGCACCACGGTTTTCGATTTGTTTCCTTGAAAACATTGATTGTCCATCTTTATGAAGGATATTGCATAGCTTGCAATAATGCATAGCTTCAATCTATCGGATTAAAACCTATACCACATAATGGGCTCACCGAGTGCTACAAAATAATTCCAGGGTTTTTTCATATCGATGACCGATGATCAGGTACCTCTCCATTGGAAATGCATGGGGAAACAAGAATTGGGTTATATTTGTGTAGATACAGCTGCGAATGCTTACATATTCTCCAAATCATAGTATTCTGAACCCCTTTCCAGGTTCATGTCACAATTTTTTCCTTGTGACCTTTGAAAGATCATCTGGGGCTCCTTAAGCAGTTTTCAGACCTAGGTTAATAATTTTTCAGGACATGTTGATAAAGCTTTTATTTTGATACCATTATGTTTTTATACCGTTATGACGCCTAGAGACCTGGGATTTGATCGAATAAAAATTATAGAACACTTTCTTTAGAGCCTAGATTAAACCAGTTTACGACTTTTCGCTCACGAGCATAGCTATCAAGATCTTGGGGTGGGGGGGAGGACATACCCACCCTTCCCCCTCAAGGCGAAAGTGGCTCATACCCTCGTCAATTCGCGTGTTAAAGCACGCACCACACATTTTGACACACGCCTGTGTTCCTTTTGATTATTTCCTGTACAACTGTCTAGCTTCAGCTTTAACCGGTGTGCAGAACGTTCACATCAGTTAACGTGGTGTTTGCGACAGCTTAACCCTCGGCCCGGTGGAGGGTGTTCAAACACCCCCCCACCGGGGTGAAGGTTAAGTCATTATGTATTTGAATAGACCCTGCATGCTATTTTTTTATGTGGAAACGCTATGAATGGGCTTTCAGAACTAGTCTATGGACAATGTTTGGTATTTGACTGATTATTAAGAGTGTTATTTGGAATGACGTCACATTTTGTTAGAAAATAAAATTTATATCGGTTTTTAGCGTATGGAAGTGGGAGAATAATACGGTTTCCGGGTTTTTGGATCTCTTTTATTCTTAAATCGTTACTTTTAGAATTTTGCCGAAGTGGTCCATTCCTTTTAAACCGTGCAGAAAGTTAATTGGCCACTGTCTATGGGCGCAAACTGGACAAGTTACTTTTGACCTAATTGAGTCAGCGACCAAGAGTTTAAAATTTTCAGATCGAGTCAGTCTTAAGTCACCCTCATGTCCGCATGCATGCAGACCCCTTTACTTATTGTGGATCTAGCATGCTAGATCCACAATAAGTAAAGGGGTCGCGGTGGTGAAGTGGTAAGCAAACCTGCTTTCCACGCGGCCGACCCGGGCTCAAAACCCGCCGGGTTCCCGGAGCAAGAAGCAGCCTGGTTCCCGACAGTGACGGATCTAGCCGGTAGGTTTGGGGCGGGGAAACCAAAGTCGAAACGCAAAAAGCATCACGTGGTGAAAGATTCAGCCACAAGAATCTTGTCTTTGTCTTCCTAGGCTCCTTCACTCAAAAGCTTTTTTAAATATCAACGGACAAGGGTCAAATTTTTTACACTGAAAATTACTAGTTCTGCTTGAAGTTGATTGGCTCAGTTGAAGCACCAAAACCTTGCTTATAAACGAAAAAGGAACTGGGGCAAAAGTTCGACAGCTTTGAGGACAGCCCTAAAACATACTTTTCCCGAGCTTTTTGTTTTTGGGGCAGGGAAAATGTATTTTTGTCCCCCTTGATCCGCCACTGGTTCCCGGGAAACCCTTCCAACAGATAAAGAGTTGGCGACGCCATATCACTCTCACAGTGGATCGATAGCCCCAAAAATTATTATTAACAAATAGTCAAGCATCTTTAGTAAACCTCGTTAACAGAAAACAGAAAGGCAATCATTGCACACCTAGACATATATTATCGCAATTTCTAGCTAATATTCAATTCATGGTCAAACCGTGAGAGAAGTTGCTCTTTATCTGCATCAGGAGCGGGTGGCGGGTAGGGGAGGGGTCTGGGTTGGTTGGGTTGGTTGGTTGGGCAGTCGGTTAGTACACGCATTCGGCTCGGCTTGTGATATTCTGTATGTGCAGGGTGTCGTAGGTTCGAGCCCACCCAGAGGCAGGATTTGGCGCCCTGCCCTAGCTCAAGCCTGGTTCCTTCCCTTCCCCCTTCGACGGAATAAATCCCAAAAGTTATTAGGGGGTGGGGAATCACAATATCCTCCCTTCCTTGGGTGCCCAGTGATCTCTGACACAACCTGGGAGCAGGGGTCTAAAAAAGTGAGCTTGTGGTCGCCGACTAAAATCCAAGCTTCTTCGTTGGTCGCCGAACCTAATGCTACATGTATTACAAAATCGGTCTTAAAAGTGGTATAAATATGGCTATAGGGAAGCACTGGCGAGTGCAAGGGGGATGGTTCCAATAAAATATAGATATAAAAAACTATAAAATATAGATCGAGTTTCTCGATATCGATGACCCTAAGCCAGAATCAAGTCATTACCTAAGTGATTTCATGAGATTATAATTCAGTATTAAAGTCAAGGTTATGATCTGAAAGCAACAAAACTATACATGCTGGCCCTTAACCCTAGCCCCGGTGACCAGCATGAATCACCTATGAACCCCCCCTGGTGGGAGGGTGTTAAAAATGACACCCTCGATCTCGGAAACAAAGAAAGAAGCGGAAAAAGCGATCGAAAGGTCACCGGAAATGCAATCGGCGTTACTCCTGGAATTTTTGCGTAAGGTCAATACTGTGGTCACCAGAGGGGAAAAATTCATATACGTCAAAATGTATCAAATGCAGTGCTCTATAAAACCTTGCTTATCTCCGTACGCAAAATAGCCGGGACCACTTTCTCAACGCTATTCGACAGAGCCCGACCAGCTCTTTCACTAAGGCAACATCCATTTTCATATCAGGTCAAAGGCTAGGGCGCAACAGGACACTGAATATTGGAGATGTTATCACGTAGCTTCAAGTTATAATAGGAAGAACGCTCGCTTTCAGCGTGATATGTCGGACCTAAAAGCCAATGTTGGATAGTGATCAGTCATTTATACGCACTACGCATTCATGAATACGTATCGATAGTGCCCACTGAGCTTAGGTTAAGTCTGTTTGGAGGTCAATCGAGGTCAAATGGCAATCAAATGGGCGCCGAAAGCTGTGGGACGGGGTACCTACGTATCCCCCTGTTGGCCAACCAGGGGGGACATCTCCCCAAAATTTTCGGTACATCGTCAATAATGCTGTCAGGTACCAAATATGCTCACAATTCCCCTGCCCCGGCCAGCACCAGCCCGGGTCCGTTCCCCTGTAAAAATTCCGTGGCAGCACCCCTGGGCATTAAAATTTTCGCCCATTACTTCTATACCAAGCAAGATACAACCATGATTGATTCACCATTGTTGTTCTCTCATCAATAATGGTTTTATTTTGTGTCCATCCATGTGAAAAATTGTTAGGCCTTATCTTAGAGACAAATAAAAGGGTTTGCAGCACCTTAAAAAGAGCCTTAGAAACAGTTCCGATGTTTCATTTAACTAGAGAAAAAACATTTTTCATGTACATACATGCGTAATGAAATACTTGTCATTCTTCACCTTGAGGCGCCACAAATCAGATAAATTCCTGGAACATTTCAAATAAATAATTCAAACATTATTCATTGGCAACATTTCCTCAGAAGTACAGTGGAAAATATCAACCATTGCTAAGATGAGGCCCAATTTTTGCTCCATTGTTGAACATGGTTCTACTCAAAGCAATAGCAATGCTGTCTCTTGGGAATAACCTTATTTTCTTTGCATGACATCATTCCCATGATAACTATTTCCAAAGCTCTTAATTGATGCATTTTAGCATTAATAATCAGGACTGAAAAAGTTTCCAGAATAGTTGCTGATGACCCATTTGGACCTGGATTGGGTACTGAGAAGAACAGTTTGCATTTCAGCAACCTGTTCTTTTGTGGTGGACACTATCTGTGATATTTCTACTGTACCTCTGTGGCAGTGCTTCCATAGTTCATCCATGCTAGAGAAAACAAAACGAGTCACCTTTCTTGTGACAAAAATACAAGATATTATCAGAAACTTGGATGCATATAATCAATCAGTTAAAAAACATACACACACACCCTGATCACCCAGTGTGCATCCATCTGTGCAAAAGACACAGCTTATTCTATGTTTGGCAGACTTGGATTGGACCATTGTCCTTGCAGTGGAGTCTTCTGGCAAATTGGAAATGGTTTTTCACATCTTTGTGCTGTGCAGGAATGCACATTTATATCCCTTATGGGGTACCAATGCAAAGTGATGGATCTAGGATTTTAGTAGGGGGCAGCCCTCTGAAATTGCATCCTGTCAACCAAAAGGGCACACTTTACCCAAAAGGGTGGCTATCGTCATCAATCAGTGGGAGAAAACTGTAATTGGTGTGACTTAAAAATGGTAACAGTGCCATAAATGGGAATGCTTGACCCACAGATGGGAACATCCATTCCCAAGTATGGGAATGCTTGAGACCATTTTCCACAACAAAATTTTGGGCCATGAAACAAACTTTTCGTCTTTCTACCTGTCCTATTTCTGTTCTTCAAATTTTAGAGGGCATTTATCTTTCAAACAGAAACAGGAAATCATACTTTATACCCTGCTTCAAATATTGAAGCTCAACATGTTTATTATGATCATTCACATGTCTTGGTGCATCTGTGTAAATAAAACACTAGTCATATACAAAATCAATTAATAGATATCTAGAAAAACAACAAAAAGTTTTTAAATATTTGATTTATATTGCCACTTGAGATAATAATATATACAGACCAAGACATATGGCCATACAGAACATGATGCAAGCCAACCTAGCATAACAAAACCTGTTTTCAGCACCTTTAATGCCATTTTACACAACTTCTAAACTTCAAAGCTCCATCTGTAGCCCCATCATTTGTATTCTAGTGGTGGGGGGCAGTAGCAAGGTATTTTCTGCCTCGCAGATCTGGTTTAATCAGTTTTGGGGTACCCTTTTCTTCAGGCCGCCCTGAATCCTTTCAAACTTACGGGGTCCTGAACTCGAGTTCAGGGATCCCTTGGACCTGTCACTGCTGTGGCACCCCAAATGGAAGCTCATGTTAATTTCTGTGCCTACTAAGAGCATCCTAAAAAATTTTCCTATTTCTCATTTCAGGGACTTTAAAATCGTTAAATAACAGGCCTACTTGGTCACCCAGTTATATGTCCAGCTATAAGGCAAGAACATGGTGGTATCAAAAATAGTATACTTGTAATGGATAGTCTCATAATTAGGCACCACAAAAATCGTTCAGAATATCCACGCCCTTGGGAATGTGTGACTATAGAACAATGTTTACGATGACATTTCAGTGTGATTGTGGTTGGAAAGAGTTTAAACATGCACCACTGGTATTCAAGTTTTTTTCCTTCTGAGACTTTTCGCGGTAAAGCAAAACAAGGAAACATCATTGCAAGTAGACTCCAAAACCCACCTAGATTGCACGGACCGTCTATGATAAACGCACATCTTGATTTAACCCCTTGAATTTAACAAATTGAACACCAGTCGTCAAAAACGGCGCCCACCAACAAGAATACAAAAATATTAGCGGCAGCCCACGCCGCGCTCGTTCTGACGGCCGCACACACCGAAACCACCACCTGCGACCAGGCAACCACGCAAGTCGGCGGTTTCGGCCGACTCGGTCGCCCATTGGTCGCCTATTGAAAAAAATGAAAATCACCGACTTGGTACCGACTCGTGACGGATTCTAGTACATTCTAGTTTGAACTTAAAAATAATACATAGATACGGTATAAGGAGATGGCATCAGCTAAGGTACCAGGTAATTTCAGTCGCTTTTCATAAAATTGGAACCAAAAATTGTAATAAGAAGAAACATAACTAGCAAAGACTAGCAGCAACTAAGGGCGGTGATGATGCCAGATGTAATCGGCCAAAGATGCCCCGTTGTAGCCAAGCTGTCTTTCAGAAACGCCAAACAAGCCGGGAAACGAAGGCTAACTTGGCTCTTTGTCGAAGTAGATTCTGCCCATTCTTGGCTAAAGGAACTGGCAGACTTCATCCAATAGATTTTTATGGGCACTGGGTGTATTACGATGACGCGTGGAGACAGTGGAGAGGGTAACCATATTTAGAAGCAGGAGCGGATGGTGGAAGCTAAAATCATGGGAAAACAGATGGAATCAGAGTTTGAGACGGTTGCTGGGTCGCCAACTAAAAGGATAGGGTCGCCGACGGCGTAGGTAGATCGGCAAGTTTTTAGACCCCTGCCTGGGAGTATACTGTACCGTAGAACATGTGTGAGAGGTGGTATGCTGCACCGCAAAGCACATCCTGGAGAGAGACTGTTCCGCAATGCATATCCCTTCGCCGCCTGGGGTTCCCATGAAACATCCTCCGATTTTCGCAAATTATTGCGAGTCAATTTAAATGAGAGACGTGTGGCTTTGCATGCATTCAAAGTGATCAAAATGATAAGTTACAATCAAGAATTGACATCGGGTCAGGTCAGGTCAACGCGTTAAAATGACATTGCTAAACCAATGTAAGGTAATTATGTTCTTCTAATAGAGTCTGGCAAAACCAGGGTCCAACTCGGCTCCTAGTACAGCTATATTAAGTTTCTTAACTTCATTCGAAAGGTCTTGAACAGTGCAATTCTGCACAATGCCATTCATTCTGAGGTCAGGTCATTAACAAGGTCACCAGAGGTCAGCAAAAGTCACGGCTTTCGAGAAATAGTTATGCGTATAACTTTTACATGAGACAAGGTACAGCAAGAAAAATTGATGTCACTGTGACCAGCATGATCTAAGTATTCAAATGATATGAAGCATGGCCTTGGAAGGTCATTTCTTGACCTCGACTACAATGTGACCTTATATAGTCATGCCACATTTCATTTTAATTCTTGAGTCAAGACGGACGAATGGATGCTTTGAATTTGTTTTAGGTCTAATGGTTCCCGAGTTATAGAAGATTTCTTAAATGGGTCTAGATTTAACTCATTTTGGCCCACTGTGAAGTCACAGGTCAACATAAATTGTTCAAACTCGGCTTCAAAGTAGAATACAGTAGGTGCTTCCAGCACCGTTTCTATCTTATCCGTGTCACTTCCAGTTCTCGAGGTTATAGGGGTTCCGATCGGAGCCCCAGGTAGTGGTGGGTACGGAAAGAGCAGGCGGTGCCGGGTTAAAGGCTGAGCAAGTAGGTACTCAATCATAGGCACCAATGCATCATATCTAAATATTCATGTCCGTCAGCGTCTAGACGAAGTAGATGCCAAACTCGTTGGTGACTAACACCCACCCCAGTGGGCCTGCGAGCCACTTTCACCGAAGTGGAGGACCGGGGGGGCTCGAACACCCCCTGGGTCCCGGTTCCTGTGTGGGATAGCGAAAAAAACGCAAAACTGGTGCATAGTCCATAAGAAATAATGAATAAACCATATCAGTCACTTTTGGCTTGGTTCAATACTGAGTTAATGACAATTCAAAGAGGGTGAAAGGCTAGAGATGGATTTACTGCTTTGGCGTCTGACTGGCTTGTTCTAGAGTCAAGTTTCAGGCCTAGTATGCTTCCTCTCTTTACGGCATATCGAATAATATGATCTAACCACACCAGATAAATAATGGAAATGACCTGGCTTAAGGTCAAGTAAAGATCACCAACTGATCTAAAATGGCAAACTTAATTATCAATCCATGTGCACTGATAATACAAACGTAATGCTGTTTAAATGAAATCTCTATCATAAATTCCTGTAAAGTTTTTTCCCCAAGTTGGAAACATTTTTAAGCAGTCCTAAGCCCTGTTCCAGCCGTCAGCAGAGTTTTGTCAGCACCAATCAGCGGGCCGCGTTGTGCCTACGTCACAGGACTGTAGCCTCTCCCCGGGAACTAGTTCTAGAGGTTTTACGGGCTGAGGGCCTGCTGTTTGCGCTGATGAAAAATGGTAAGTGCACGAAGTGGCAGTCTAATATTTTTTAATGGTGTAAAGGTTTGAGTTCCCTTTGCTTAGCACAAACAAGAGGCGATTATGGAGCTGATGTTACTTTTCTGGAGGAGAAGTTAGAGGTCCTGCTGACAAAACTGTGCTGACAGCTGGAACAGGGCTCTAGGTAGCCCCTCAGAAGTCCCAGGCCCAAACTTGCAATATGCCACTGGGGAGTCGCTTAAGATGCTACACGTTGGAGATGGTGGATCTTTCCAACTGAAACTTATACCACATAATGGACCCACTGGGTACTGCAAAATGTATTCCGATATTTTCATATCTGTAACCTAGGATCAGGTACAGATGATAACCACTCCATCGGAAATGCGTGGGGAAACGGAAGTTGGCCGAAAATGACTGCCTTTCTGTATCTGTATCATAGGCGTAGGAACCGGGACGGCCAGGGGGCCACTGGCCCCCCCCACTTTTCTGGCATGGGCCCCCCGCAACGGAGATCAGAATATTAACAACTGTAATATCAAGCAAGAAACTCAAACTGTCCCGATAGCTTGCCCCGGAACCCCGTTAAACTTACCTGTGCCCCTAAACTAAGTTGAGGTCCTATGAGTTGATTTTAAGGTCCCCTAAGCTTCTCGGGGCCCCTGAACTGGCCTCTGATGCCATACGAGCTAGTCTGGGCCCTTTGAGCTGAACTTAGTGCCCCTGAGATGGTTTGGGCAGCATGAACTGTTCTAGGATGCCTAAACTGAGCTAGGAGCCGTAACCTTAAACAGGGCACCGTGAGTTGGCCAGAACCTATATCCACCGACCTGGGGGCCCCTGAGCTGAGCTGGGACCGTAAAGTTAATATTGCCCCTTGAGCTAATCTGGATCCCCTGTGATGCACAGAAGGCC
Source organism: Lepas anatifera (assembly GCA_034440635.1). Lineage (NCBI taxonomy): Eukaryota > Metazoa > Arthropoda > Thecostraca > Lepadidae > Lepas > Lepas anatifera. The sequence continues at coordinate 223,902 of JAOTON010001770.1, read as the reverse complement.
CTAAACTTATCTGAGGCCCCTGCACAGGAATAGGGCCCCTGCTCTGAAATTTGGTTATAAGCTTTAATTGAAACCCTGAACTCTTCTGAAGCCACAAATATGCCGACAAGGGGCCCCTGGATGAGCCGGGCCCTTAAGTTTATCTGGTCATCAGAGCTAATATGGGCCTCTGTGTTGAACTGAGGGCCCCTGAGATGGTCTAGGACCCCTATAAGGCTTTACAGCCACTGACCGGGCGGCCGAGAGCTTGAATGGGCCCCTTGAAATGTTCTGACAGTGGTGTAGCCAGGGGAGGGTGGTCTCAGGGGTCCGCGGACCCCCTTAGGCTGACCTTATGCACTAAAAACACAAAAATTGATTTCGGGGGGCCCCTGAGCTTGGTCTCAGGGGGGCCTCCCGAGCTTGGTCTCAGGAGGCCCCCGATAATCGGTATCGAGGGCTCCAGAGTACCGAATATTGATCTTGGAGACCCCTGTGCTCAGTCTCAGGGGGTCCCGAGCTTGGCCTCAGGGCCCCCGAGCTTGGTCTCAGGGCCCCTCCCCCGAGCTCGGTCTCACGGGCCTTTCGATCTTGGTCTCACGGGCCTTTCGATTCTGGTCTCAGGGGCCCCCGAGCTTGGTCTCAGAGGCCCCGAGCTTGGTGTCTGGGGGCCCTCCGAGCTTGGTCTCAGGGAGCTCCCGAGCTTAGTCTCAGGGGGCCCTTCGAGTTTGGAATCAGGGCCCCCGAGCTTGGTCTCAGGGGCTCCCGAGCTTGGTGTCAGGACCCTCGAGCTTGGTCTCAGGGGACCCCCGAGCTTGGTCTCAGGGAGCCCCCGAGCTTGGTCTCAGGGGGCCCTTCGAGTTTGGTCTCAGGGCCTCCGAGCTTGGTCTCAGGGGCCCCCCCGAGCTTGGTGTCAGGGAGCCCTCCGAGCTTGGTCTCAGATAACCCTGAGCTTGGTCTCAGGGCCCCCGAGCTTGGTCTCAGGGATGCCCCCAAACTTAGTCTCAGGACCCCCTCTCCCCGAGCTTAGTGTCAGGGGCCCTCGAGCTTGGTCTCAGGGAGGCATTTGAGGGCATCTGATGCATAAGGCTGACCGTATGCACTGGAAAACACGAGCATTGGTCTCGGGGGTCCTGATCTTGGTCTCAGGGGGCCACTGAGCTTGGTCTCAGCGCCCCCGAGCTTTGTCTCAGGAGCCCCGAGCTCGGTGTCAGGGGCCCTCCGAGCTCGGTGTCAGGGGCCCTCCGAGCTCGGTGTCAGGGGCCCTCCGAGCTTGGTCTCAGGGAACGCCCGAGCTTGGTCTCAGGGGACCCCCGAGCTTGGTCTCAGGGGCCCCTGATCATCGGTATCGAGGGTTCCAGAGTACCGAACATTGATCTCGGGGGCCCCTGAGTTCGGAGGGGACCCCAATCATTGGTATCAAGGGCTCTGGAATACCGAATATTGATCTCGGGGGCCCGTGAGCCTGGTCTCAGGGGCCCTCGAGCTTGGTCTCAGGGGCCCCGAGCTTGGTCTCAGGGGTTCAGGGCCCCCCCCTCGGGGTGCCCCCGACTATTGATATCGAGGGACTCATGAGTGAGGCACGAGCATTGACCTCATGAGACCTCATGGGAGTTTGGTCCCAGGGGCCCTCAGGCCTGGGTTCAGTACCCCCGAGCATCGGCATCGAGGGGCTCCAGAGCACCGAGCATTAGTCTTGGGGGGGCTCGAAATATTGATCTTGAGGGCCCCGGAACATCGGTGTCGAGTTACTCCTGAGAAAAGCGCGAGCATGGGTCTAAGGGTGCCCCTGAGCCTGATCTAAGTGGGACCCCGAGCTTAGTCTTAGGACCCCCCGGGCATCAGTATCAAGGGGCTCCGGAGTATTGGTCTAGGGGAGCAATTATTTTAGGGGCCTCCAAATGGTGATTTCAGAGGGCCCCCCGAAAGTTTGGATGCAGTGGTGTAGCCAAGGGGCCCTAGGCGTCCGCAGACCCCCACCCCTTGGGCCAATCTGAACCACTGCAAAGGATTCTCTGATCACGGGGCCCCCAGAGTCAGTCTCAGGGGCCCCTGAAGATTCGTTCTCAGGGCGTCCCGAGTCGGCCTCACGGCCCCCGCCCTGAGAGTCGGTCTCAAGGCCCCCGAAAGTAGATTTTAGGGGTCCCAGAGGGTTGGTCTCAGGGGCCCCAAAATTCGGTATCAGGGGCCCCGGGAGTCTGTCTCAGGGGAGGGGGCCGAGCTAGTCTCAGGGGCCCCACAGAGAGTGGTTCTCAGGGCCCTGCAACATAGTCTATTTCAGGAGGGCCCCTGAGAGTCAGTCTCAGCGAAACCCCAAGAGTCGGTCAAGGGGACCCCAAGAGTCTGTCTTAGGGGACCCCGAGATTCGGTCTCGGGGTCCCCCTGAGAGTCTGTCTCAGAGAACCCCAAGAGTCAGTCTCAGAGCACCCCAAGAGTCGGTCTCAGGGGGCCCTCATAGTATCACGGGCTTCTCTCTCAGGAGTCAATATTTAGTTTCAGGTGGCCCCGAGAGTTAATCCGGGGGTCCGAGAGTTAGTCTAACTTGATCCGCAGAGTGCTGGTTTCAGGGGGCCCCAGAGGGGTAATTTTGGGAGCCCTCAAGATTTAGCCTCAGGCTGTGCCCCCCGAGTCTTGGTATAAGCGGCCCCGAGAGTCAATCTCAGGGAGCACCCAAAAGTTAGTCTCAGAGGGCTCCCGGTTGTCAGTCTCAGAGACATCCGAGAGTTAATCTCGGGGTTCTGAGAGTAATTTCCAGAGGTGCTCCCGAGTTTTGGTCTCACGGGCCCAGAGTTGGCCTTAGGCCCGCAAAAGCTAATCTGTAGCCTTCGAGTCAGTCTCAGGAACGCCAAAGACTCAGTCTCAGAGGTGATTCCACCCCCCGTGTTTGTCTCAGGGGCGCCCTAGAGTAAGTCTCAGAGGGCTGTCGGAAGTCATTCCCAGCCCCCTCCCCCACCCCAAAGACAGCCTCAGGGGACCCCAATAGCTTATGTGGATGACCACGATACTCAGTCTCAGCCCCCCCTCCAGAGCAAATCTGGGGGGCCCAATAATTAGTCTCAGAGGTGCTGCCGATAACTAATCTCAGGAGCCCCGAGAGATTCTCAGGGGCCCCCAGTTTTGATCAAGAGGCGCCGTGAATCGGTCTCCGAGACCCACTGAGATCTAATCGGGAGAGCAGCCGAAAATTAGCTTGTGAGCACCGCCAAGTGTTGGTCTTAGGTGGCCCCAGAGCTCAAATAAAAAATTTCAAAATCATATGCCTCGGAAAAATGTACCTACCCCTATTGCGTACTAAAAAAGCACAAATTGAAACATGATTATCGAAGGAAAGGCAAAAATTAATCTAATTTTACCATAAGAGCAAATCAAACAGGGAATTGGGCACTTTAGTCAATTTTTAATATATTAGCTTAACACCAATAACTACATTCCTAAATATTCTGAAATAAACAACTTTCCAATATTTTCGTAGGAAACCAGACAAACAAGGGTAATGACAGAAATTGATGAATATAATCCCAAAAAGAAAAATAGGTATGAAAGGTTGAAAATAACAATAACAGAGTGAGCCAAGGCGATAGATATCTTGGGCGCCTTTTGTCTTGGTAATTTGCTCGTTTACAAGATAGCAAGGGTAAGAAAGTAACTGGATCTCAACAGGATCTGTCGACGGAATAGAGGTTATGTAACGTTCGGGACACACTACCATATCCCTTGTATCTTTATTCGTTTTTTTTCGTTTCTTTGGAAATTTCCTGATTAAGAGTCCATGGATTCGACACCGGGATATAATTGCTAATCATTTCCCGTAGAAGATCATTTCTTCGTACTCAAAACGACTGACCTCCAATAACTTCATGTCTGATTACCCGAGTGAATTGAGCTAGACTCAGGTTTAACATCATGCGTGCATCAACATTGAACTTCCCGAAATATGGCTCAAAGCTGTTATTATAGCCACGCTACCATATACGGTATGGGTCATCCTTAATATTTGGTGACCTTAGTTTACCAACACTTGGTCGGATCGAAAAAAAACCAAGCTATAAACAAAATAAGAATGAATGCTTAAAAAGGCACAACAAAATTTCCTTCGTGTGAATGTTATAATGTTAAAATACTATACAAAATATATAGGAGATGGGCCCGGTTACTAAGGGGACCCCCGGCCTGGGGCCCCCCCGACGGTAGTCGGACCCCTCCTTGGCTGAATCCTGGCTACGCCACTGTGTTCCTGAGACTCTATATCAGCCACCCTGGGACCCCCTAAGCCTAGCTGGGGCCCTGAGCTAATCTGGGTACCGCTGTGCTTAACTGGGGCCTCTGATCTGGTGTGGGGGCCCTGAACTGACCTAGCATCATTGAGCTAAGCTGGGCTCCGTGAGCTTGAACAAGTCCCTTGAGCTGTTTTGAGACCCTACATAAGTCGACCTGGGGACCTCCGAGCTTAACCGGGCCCCTGAGCTAATCTGGCACCCTGTGCGAATCTGGAACTCCCCTGCGATGAGCTTCTAGGGGTCCTGTGCTTATGTAGGGTCCCTTGATAAGCTGGTCCCGAGGCTAATGCACTGGTCTAGGCCCTTGAGCTGACTGATCTGGGTTCCTGAGCCATGGTCTGGACCTTGGGGCCCTCCGAGATAATTTAGCGGTCCCTGGGTGGCATAGGCATAGGAACCGGGGGTCAGGGAGATACTGCTTCCCCCCCGTTTGAGGTGGGCCCCCGCAACGATTATACAACTATCAGCAACTGTAATATAGAACAAGAAACCCAAACGGGCCCGATAGCTTGTCAGGGAACTTTCAAGTTCGGTAGTACGCTGCCTGCAAGCCCCTGGAGGAGGAGCGCTTCGTAAAAAAGCCAAGGCACCTACTGCCCGAGTGTTGCCAAATGAGTTCCGAGAACTGGGCCCAATCAAACTCCATCCCAATCCCAACACAAAATATGAATCGGACACAGACCCCGCACCAAATGCCGAGCAACAGTCGTCCCTGAGCCATCGAAAGGCGCGACGTCTTTCGATGCCAGGGTTATATGGCGTCGCCAACTCTTTCCCTGTTGGAGGGGTTTCTTGGGAGTCAAATCGCTCCTTGCACAAGGAATCTGCTGTGCCTTAAACCCGAGTTGGTCGCGTGGAAAGCAAGGCTGCTAACCACTATAACACCATGCCCACACCTCCTCGGCATCACAAAGCTGGCCATCAAGTACCTACATTGCACTTGCAGTCATGCTGGAACTCTGCATTTTAGGCATCGAAATATAGCTAGGCATATTTATTGTGATCAGGCTTCACCTAAATCAATCTGTAATGATGGCAAGAAGAGATATGTAATAACATAAATAAATGTTCCCATTTTCGTCATTGAATAAGAAAATACAAGTTGATTAGGCATAGCGAAGTGAGGCTATTTGGTATCAAAGCATTGTCTGTAGTTTTCTAAACAGTTCCTTATTTTGTAAATGTGATGAAAAGTTTTGTAGATGTGATGTGTACTTAGCCGCGCCAATTTGTTTCAGTAACAAAATTGTCCCATTTTTTGCCCAATGGCTAAGTATCCTTGGACACCATGCAAACGTTACAAGCTTGCTTATGGTCTTGCGCGATGTCCAAGGAGATACCTGATTTAATGCTGAAAGTAGGAGGATGCCCTTTGTTCATAAGCGTATTTAAATTTAAAAAAAGAAGAAAAAAGGGCCTAAACATCTGTAAATATAAAAAAACGCGCTCGCCGTAAAAAATGATTGAAATCCTCCAAAAAAACTTTAAAATGTATTTCGTATTTGAAATGGGTCTTGGTAAAAAACAAAAAATGTTTTTTGGCGTTTTACTATGATTTGGTATCAAATAGGTACAACTCGAAATCATAGGGCAAAATTTAATTTCTCAATTTTCCATATATTGACATCCTTGTGTGCATGCGTGCCTTATTGACACCAAACGAGCTAACTAATTTTTTTATAATTATGGGCCCCCGTGGACTGGGGCCCCCCTTGAGGTGGCCCCCTCTAAGGTTGGCCCCCACTTTTCAAACCGTTCCTACGCCCCTGATCTGTATGGTATGTATCTTTCTGTATCCATTACCATCTGCTGACGTGCTCACTTTCACTTTCATCACAGACTTGAAGCATCACGTCGCCAGTTACATTGTGTGTGGGCCTTATCATCATCACCTAGATTGGAATGGTTCTTGGCGAACGAATTTTACATTCAAGGCTTGATTTTGACATTTCGCGAAAAGTCTCTCAATCACCCTATGGCGTTTCATCGTGTAAACTATAATGCATTGTATGCCATTCTAACTTATTTTGCATCATTTGTCATTTCGTCTCAATCATTTGTTCAAACAGAATTTGATGCGCATGGTGTAATATCCAGTGGAACATGTGATCCCTCTGTTGTTCCGACGTGTCGAGCATCACCATCAGCTGACGTGCTCCGCATTTCGGCAGGTTCCGTTCACTGCCTCCGTGCCCCCGCCCCGCCGCCGGGACTTGCCTGCGTCGTCACCAGAAGCGAGCGAGCCTGCGTGGACATCTCTGAAGACTGCCGGAGGCTACAGTGCACAGCTGCACAAGTCTGCGCCCGCACCACCACCAACGAGACTGTCTGCCTGCCGGCCTCCGTCAGAAGCTTCCAGAACTGCCAGGACCAACAGTTTCGGCTGAGCCAGCCATGTCCGGCAGACGCCGGCATTATGGGCTTTGGTCAGGGCTGCACATTTTGTCGTGGAGCGAACCCCTTTATCCTTGGCCCATCGATCCCCCAACCATCCCCGAAATTGCACAGAGTGGGAGCCTGAAAACCAACAAGGCATGTGTGTTTGAAAAGGGCTGCATCGATATAGCGGCACAATGCGCTGGGAGGAACTGCCCAGCCGGATCAGAATGCGGACTCGATCACAACGAGCTGATAGAATGTTTCCCAAGCGCCACCTATAAACACTGCCCGGACGACCAGACCAGAACCTTCCGCCCGTGTCCGCCAGGGTCCTTTGTACTGGGATACGGTCAGGGGTGCAGCTTCTGCACGGGAGGCGAATCAGCTAGAAGCGCCAGGGTTGAGACAGGTCCCAGCCCTCCCGCCCCTCCTCCAACGTCGCTGAGGATTAACCCACCGGCACCCCCACCGCTGTCGAAGGTAGGCCCTCCTGCACCGGCCATCAGCCCTCCCAGCCCACCCCCTCTGGCCACACCAAGAGCCTGTGTCTACCGTCATATTCGCAACGGAGAATTCAAAAGGCAATGCGTTGACATTTCTGACAGGTGCACCCTGAAGAGCTGCCCACCCAGCACAGTGTGTGGATTAGATCTTAACGAAGAAGTGCAATGTTTCCCGCAGTCGTATAAAAACTCTGAGTTCTGCGGCTCAGAAAACTTCCTCCTTTCTCAGCCATGCCCACAGGACAGTGGCATCCTTGGTTTTGGACAGGGATGCAACTACTGTGGCGGGGGAAGTCCTTTCTCAGACCAGCTCCGAGACCGGCCAGAAAGACGGCTGGCTTTCTCTGCGGCAAGTCCAGCCGTGCGAACGCCGCGCGTATTGGGATCGGTCGCGCCGGTGCCCACGGCCATTGGAACACCGGGTGCCGACAACGCATGCTTCAAGATTCACATCGGCAACCTCGAATTCAAGTCTGGATGCATTGATATTTCTTCCCTGTGTCAACAGCGAAATTGTCCCGCAGATACTGTCTGCGGTCTAAACTTGGCAGAACAAATTGAATGTTTCCCAGCATCTGTGAGAGACTTCCAAAACTGTGGCTCAGAGGAGCTCCGTCGTACGCAGCCATGTCCAGCCGACTCGGGTGTGGTTGGCTTTGGAATGGGATGCACCTTCTGCAAAGGTGGAAATCCGTTCGCGCCTGTCCCAGAGACGACTTCCAGCCCAGTGGCGCCAGAGTCACCCACTGCCCCGGCTCCCTCTAGTTCTTCATCCACTACCGTCAGCTTCTCCAGCGCCGCCACCTCGCCAGTCGCCAGCATCACCGAAGCTGGTCCAGTGGTGTCTACCGCCTCACCTGGCGGCAACGCCTGCATCGTGTCCCCTTCGCTCGGAGCTCGCTGTGTGGACATTGCGATTGAGTGCGCCAGTCTAAACTGCGCCGGTGGCGACACCTGTGTGGTCGCTATCAACGGACAGTTCACCTGCCTGCCAGTCTCCGCCAGTACAATCGCCAACTGCGGCAGTGAGGAGCTCCGCAAGTCGCAGCCCTGCCCGGCCGATACTGGTATCCTCGGGTTTGGCATGGGCTGCACCTACTGCCAAGGCGCAACGTTCCCGTCGACCCCCACGCCGACGCCGGCGCCGACGCCGACGCCGAAGCCGACAGCGCCGGCCGGCAGCTCGCTGGCCTGCGTCAGCCGCGTGACACCCGGCGGCAAGGTACGGCGCGGCTGCCTGGATCTGACCGAGCTCTGCACCAGACGTAACTGCCCGGCCGACCGTACCTGCGCACTGGATGCTGAGGAGCAGCCCAACTGCTTCGCCCCCAGCCAGCTGCCCATCTCCAACTGCGGCAGTCCTAACCAGCGGGTGGCACAGCCCTGTCCGGCTGACACCCAGGTGGTGGCGTACGGTGCCGGCTGCACCTACTGCCGCGGCTTCGGCACCGTCGCCCCGGCCACCGGCGCCAGCAGACGCGCCTGTATCGTCTCGGGCCCGCTCCGCAAGTGCGTCGACATCAGCGACATCTGCGCACCGCTCCGCTGCGACAGCCGGCAGGTTTGTGCGCTGGGTCTGAACGGGGAGCCGCGGTGTTTCGCCCCCTCGGAGCTGCCCGTCAGCAACTGTGCGTCAGAGATGAGGCGCCTGGACCAGCCGTGCCCCGCCGACCTAGGAGCCATGGCCTTCGGCGCCGGCTGCACCTACTGCCGCCCTTGAAACGGCTCGGCTGCTCCTCGTGAAGACCAGGCCAAGTGCTGATGATAGACACGTCTGACGCGACTTAAAACGGCGACTCATTCCTCATATTATCGCTCATTGAAATGTTGAAAGCAAAGTTCATTTTCCGCGCTTGAGATTTTGCGTGCCGTTAAGCACCACTGACGTCATCGTGCTAGTATTATAACACCGCACCTGCTTAGTAGCGAAGCTTGGTGGCTCCACTGCCGTGATCGGAGCCTTGCATGTCTGTCCGGGCATATTTTAACCGTGCTCGGAAACCGTTATCAGAGACAATACGATACTGCTAGAGCATTTCGTGTGCTTCCAAACACAGTAGCTCCTGTGAGCTCCCAAGAGGCGTAGGTATAGAGCGGTGAAGTCTGTGCATTGTGGCTTAACATATTGTCAAGTGTGTCAAGTGTTGAATATATCACCTGACAGAATGTTTATGTCATGCATTTGTTTTTACCACCGATCTGGGTCACAATGTCCGGATTTGACCCGCTTTATCCCAATTGGTATGCTCATTGAGCTGCACTGCCTTGGTTTTGCATGCACTGCAGTGAGACATGCTGAGACATTTCTCTGCGAGGTATCGGATAGAGGGCAATACGACTGATCTGACCCACATTAGCGATATCGGACATTCACCAGCGTAGACTACCAACGCAACACTCATTCAAAGACGTGTGCTTCAACCACATTTTCACTGTCACCGCCTGGGGTCTTTTCCGATTTCTGGCCTTACCTACTTTATGAAAAATACAACATTAAGCTGGGTACATTGATATTGCGCTTCACGCCGCCTTTTGCTGTAAATACAAACCTAAAGGGACGCCATGTCCCCTTCATTTCCAAATGGAGTTTAAACCAGGGCGGTTCCAGGCTTTTGTCCAGGGGAGGTGATTATATTTACGCTCGGCCACTTTTTTAGGGCCTGGGCCCCAGTGGCGGCGTAGGGTTTGGAATTTAGGGGGGTACCATTGGCATTTGAACCAATTTTTTCCAGTCAACGCCATAGGGTTAGTGTTGAAATTCATCATTTATGGAGAGCACAGTGCCCTGGTGCTCCCCCCCTAGTTCCGCCGCCTATGCTGTTCATCCTTTTATTTACTGAGCTTGCAATTTTAAACACTTAATAATCTATGAGGTGCCTATTCCTAACGTTTTTTTTAAGATTTAACAGTTTCAACGATCGGCCCCAGTAGTAGGTATTTAAAAGGCAAACTCATTGCATCACATACATGCCGGCTTGATTCCAAACAGACAAGTGGTGGATGTAGGCCAGTTATTTACAATATTACTTTACTTGTAAGTTATTTGGAGGACACGGACAGGGGCCAAAAAAGTGTTCAGGTTGTCACCATCGAAAATGCCAAACCATAAATGTGTCACCAGCCCAGGCTGCAAAATGTGGCACGTTTTGAGTTAGTAGGATACCAAGGGATACTCCTGGACCATCTTAGTTGTTGAAAAACATTGCGAGCTTAGATTACATGGGCAAATTTTGGCTATTTGTTCCGTTATTCGTCTGGGTATCAGCTAATTTTTGTCACCTTGTCCGCCTTGGGCTGTCACCATTTAGAATGCCAAAATGGTAAGTTTTTCGACCCCTGGACACGTAGGGGAGGGGAAATAAGGTAAACAAACCGTGAAAACAAGAATGTTTTTTAGAAACTCTGAGAACATTGGATTGAGAGAGACATACATTTTTGGCAACCCCTCAGGGGCCCTCTTAGAGACCCTCGATACCTACTCTTGGAGTCTTCCGAGACCAGGGGCGTAGCCAAGGGGGGGGGCGGCAGGGACAGCCGCCGCCCCTGAGGGCCCGAAGGGCCGCCCCGAGGACACAGGCCGCGCGAAGCGCGACTCACCTGCACTATGCTCTGTGGCCAAATTTGAAATTTCATACCAATCAGGGCCCTCTTAAGCCTTCTCAGCACTCTATTCTGTAACAAGCATGGGCCCTTTTTACCCATCAGGGCCCTTTGGCGCTGTCGCAGGGGCCCTTTCGGGGCGCTGCCTCCCCCTTGAGAGAAATCCTGGCTAGGCCGAGGGGCGTAGCCAAGGGGGGCGGGAGGGACAGCCGCCCCCCCCCTGAGGGCTCGAAGGACCCCCCTGAGGACACGATTCTGTAACAAGCAGGGCTCTTTTTACCCATCAGGGCCCTTTTGGCGCTGTCGCAAGGGCCCTTTTCGGGCCCTCCCCCCTGAGAGAAATCCTAGCTACGCCCCTGTCTGAGACCAACTCTTCGGGGGAACCCCGAGACCAACACTTGAGGCACTCCGAGACCAACACTTGAGGCCAATCTTGGGGCCCGATACCGACTCGTTGGCCCCGTAGACCAGCTCCTGAGGCCCGAGAAATAACCTTTGGGGGCCCCCGAGACCAAAGTTCAGGTAGCATTTTGATTCCCAAAATTAGCTTTCCAGCCGGTCAGATATCACTGGAGACCCCTGCTCGGTCCCTTTGCAGTGCTTCCACCATGTCTCCCTTGGATCCACCCCTGAGTAAGACTCAGCTTGCTCACCATATCGCGTAATGCTGTTGACCCAGCCAGATTCGAGGGGTTTGCCGCCACTCATGGCATATTTCGTAACATATGCATGTCGTCTTTTTCTCAGACGGTGCCTGTTCAAGTGTAGGATAGCTGCAGGAGTGGCAGAAGGAGCAGACGATAGCGTCGCTGTTGGCTCATCTCCCGGTCCCACGGTGCGGTCGGAGAGCCCCGGCGTCCGAGGTTTAAAGTTTAAGAGCTCGGCGGAGGCGCCGTTTTCCGTTACCGACACTCCAAATACAGCCACTGATTTGCTTTCGCAAACACTGCTGATTTTGATTTCAGCATGAACCTTGTAAAATGCAGGGAGGTGCCGGGGCACTCCCAAAGGAACTGGCACAACCAAAGGTGATTTGGACACAAACACGTGTCAAAACACAAACTCATCGCCAGAATTTAAAACTATCACTCAACGACAGAATCTATACATACCATTCTGAGTGACTTTTACGAAAAGCTGCATGGTTTTCAGTCTCTCTCTACGGCTGCTGTGTCCAGGGTTAGTCGTCTACCTTGGCAGGCACATTCCCGGGGTTTTCCAACTGTGCGTTAGTTCATTCGGTGAACTGCCCTTTCAGAGGGACCATGGGAGAACTGAGTTCACCTAAACTGCAATTGAAAGGTGGACGCGGCAAGGAGGCTCTACGTTTCCAGATATATGGTAACAGCGCTGGTTCCAGCGCTGGAAATTCAGACATAATTCCAGCAAGGTCCTGGCCGGTTCCAGCAGAAAGCGACAACGGCACATATAATGGCTTTAACCCATTTGACGTCCTAATAATTTATGGGGCTTATCGATGCACCAACTGCCAGGGTCATATCGCGTCCCCAACTCTTTCCTTGTTGGAAGAGTTGCTCGGGAGCCAGCTTGCTCCTTGTTCGGGGACAGATCTTGCGAACCACTTAAAGTTGGTATGGTAGATGGTTTGAGTGCGCCTTATGCCTAAAACAGTAGTTGTTCTCTGACGTTTCCTGTTCCTACCAAAGTTTGGGCCGGAACCAGTTTCGGCTGTGGCGTCCAGACGCCGGCAGAAAGAGTAGAATCGTCAAATATACGATGGGCACAAGACTTTCGTCAACACGTAGTTTCTCATGCAACAATCCCGATGGATCTTTTCCTTGGATTTTACCCTGGATAAAGTATGTGCATGGCTTTGTGTAGCCGACAAATGTCACTTCACCGTTCTCCACTTGGGGCATGGGCAGCTGTTTGACTGCTCAAACTTCCCAGAGTGATCCAGCCGCATTCATCGAAGCAATCGCCAGAAAATACGGAATAGTAAAACTCTGAATGATATTTGGCGCTACTCATGTCTCTGTCACCATACGACGTTTTGAACATACGATGAAGGCATATGTAAAAGCAGACGCAAGTAAGCCAACGATTGCCTCACTAGCCGACGCCTTCGAGTGACCCGCAGCGGGGCAGGGTGCCCACGTAGTTGGCATATAGTTGCAGGAGCAGACTCATAGAGAACATGAGAGACAAGAGATGAGACGACATCAGCCCAGTATCAACGAATAACGCCAACTCCGGAGATGTGGCGGAACATCAGGTCCAAGCTCATGATCCATAATGACGCTTCTGTCTTACTTTCTTTTTACCGCTTCAAACAAACACCTGAGGACGCCAAACTGACCCGACTCCAACAACCTCGAAAGTTAAATATTACTGGTTTCAAACGCAGCGCTGAAACGACAATTTCTACATGTCCAGTTCAGGCAGCGCCAAAAAGAAAACGAAAAACAGCCGGCATGAATTCAATGAAGCCTAAATAATTTATGGCGGTGGGAGAATTAGACCCTGTTCGAAGCATACAGGGCAATGCCCCTGGTGCATACACTGCACACTCACAGTCATCACAGACAGCATTCAGCACCGGGCTGGTGTTTACGTATAAGTGCCCCTACACCAAAGCCTCATCTTTACAGCAAACTAGCCTAGTCACGCCAATGAGTTAGGGACACGAGGGGCTCATCGTTGACCGCCTGCCAGGGCTTCCCGCGGCTGAATACAGAGCTCACATGAACCAGGAGCTTCACAAATCACAATTTCTGTCACTGGAAATCAGTCGAGGGAGGTCAGTGAGACGTTGGAACGACATTTGGCCACATACGAATCTAGACGTAACAGTGAGACTGCTGAGTGGAACTGAAGCTGACAGCAAGGACCAGGAATGTTGGATTACGACGAGTTGTCCACCTGCTGCTTCTCACGGCCGTCACAGGTCTCCGAACCTTCCTCAGCCGCCCAGAGCGGCGCTTCGGTGCTACCGGTCAATGTGCGCTACCTGCGCTCGGGCCTCCGTCTCCCGATCTCAACAGCAGAGGTCTACAGACCGGCACGCGCCAACCAATTGAGGCAAACTGCTTGACACAATGAGGCACTAATTTTACCGGTGAACACTCCGACAGACATGCAGGACACATTTTATACGTTTGCTAATTGATGGCACGCAGATAACAGCCAGGTCATCCCCCAAATCTCAACAGGTCAAAACGTAGGAGTCTGGCGCCTCCGACAACTTGTCACCCGACAAGGCAATACCTGTAAGGCTGGGCTCAACAATTCATGACACACAACTTCAAATACTTATAAAACAATAAAGCATGACCACGCTCATCTATATACTCTCACCTTATATGAGCCTCGCTGGCCTGATATAGAACTAATCGCGCACACATATCTAACCTATGCAATCAACAATGGCACAACATGACTGCCCATCCTGCGGACAACGCTTTTACAGGCTTGCCAGGCTTTCACCTAGCGGTCGGTGATATAAGTACTAGTTCAGCAGGCGAACCACCAGGGCGCTAGTACACAGTGTATCGGAAGACACAAACTCGAATTAACTGTTCCTGACGCGTCGTAACTTTCATCTGGGAATCGGCAGAGAACTTTCGGCCGAGACTTTCACCCAGTTCCTGAAGTCGAAAGTTCCGTGTGCTCTCCTGCCCACTATTAATAGCCGCATGAAGTGATGCAACTTCTACTACAATAGCCCCTGGCTATCTATGCCATAGGGATATCATTGCTTCCTAAAGAGTCTTCCATGGCCAGGAAGGCTGCCAGCATAGGGTCGTGCTCATTGAGGGCCGACTCGTGGCACAGCTCCGGCGTCAAGGTCAGGGACCCGGCGTAGGAGGTGAACATGGGGTCCAACATGTCGTCTCCCTCCATTAGCGAGTCGAACATTGTGGGGTCGCCGAACAGGTCGTCTGGAAGGTCCGGAACCGGCTCGGGCTCCTGGGGCAGCCACAAAGAAGCAGCAGGGTCAGACACGGAGTCGCACTCGGTGGAAAAGACAGCCGGGTACTCACTGGTACACAAAAACTGTACACCCTTTTATTACAAGTATCGAAGTGGATTTGCTTTATGGCCGGGGTGCAAAAATAAGACGCCCTGTCAGTGAACACCAGATTGATCTAATTACCATATTTCAGGCGCCATGGTAGCACTAAAACAACCTTGAACAACATTAGAGAGCCTTTCCTCAAGTCCACAAAATAACACACGTAGCCTCCCAAAAAAGTATTAAGACACTATTTCAGCATTTGATTGGGGTATAGCTGGTATCTACAAAGAGATGCCTAAAAACCTAAGCCCTGCTTGTACTCCATTAGTTTTAATTCCACCTCCAGCTCATGATAGCTTACAAACATATTTCAATACAATGCAATCTGGTTAAATTCATCTGATCATGAGAAAAACCATATAAAAATTTGAATGAAGTTGATGCAGCACCATAAGAAGGCTGATTCGTAACTATCTATCAGGATGAGTGAGAGAGGGAGAGAGGGAGACAATGTATCGCCTAATAAATGACAATCTGTCTTAACGAAATACATGTTTCTCTCACAAGTAAACCAAGATGGTTCCAGACAAATATAAAAATTGATCACCATAATATGGTGGCCTCTGATGAATGACATGTCTTGCTTTAAGTTTATTCGCAAGTTTATTCGTTTATTTAATATTCTTTAATTCTATTCATACATCCAAGCAAACCCAAATGCACAAAATAATCTTTCAACAGTCATGCCGGGGTAATCTTAAAACCCTGGCACATTGGCTGATTAGTGATGGACAAGAGCGCAAGTCGCACTGATCCAGAACGTCCGTTGTTTTCGCAAGGCATGGGAGATTGCAGGGCGTTATCATGACAAAATCCCACTCTGATCAGGTTCAGGGGATCGGAGGCCGTATCTAAGCGAAGAAGTGGGCTTGTTGCGATAAGGGTGCATCAGAGTGCGATAGTGCTGAGTAGACGAGACAGGACAAACACGTGACGGAGGCGAACCACTGGCCTTTTTGCGTAACAATCGGATCTACGAACAGCAAATCATGCTGGCCGTTACATACCCTTCCCGTTACAATTACACAACTTTGTTTCCGTAACTGCAGGTGCTATCAATGCATGCCGCGATACAGGTGCTAAGCCGATGGATACTGGAGTTATATTATGGTTCGGGGGAACTGGAGTTATTATTCTTGCAGGGGTTTGATGTTGTTCATGGATATTATGGTTATACTATGGTAAACAATGACAATGTAATAAAATCGGTCCATTGAATCCAAAAGTAGGAGAGGGCAGAGGCGAGCCCAGGACTGAGGAGAGCGCAGTCCCCAGTTCGAAAGTGGGGGATGCCCTCTGCTCCCCCTTCCCGCTGCCCCTTACGTATTTGTGCAAAGCTGATGTTTTCGACTTCGAGTGCTAAACAAATGTTATGCTAATGCTTTGCATGCCAAATCAGGAAAACTTCCATTTTCACATCTTACCCGTTTGATTCGACACGATTCGGGCGGTGAGCTGACCGCTGGGTTCTGGTTGGAGTCGGGGGCCGGCAGGGCCGCCGGCGGAGGCGGCGGGGGCGGCGGCGGGGGCGGGGGCGGCGGCGTCACCACTGCAGCGGCCGCCGCGGGGGGTGCTGCTGGCGGCACTGCCGACAGCATGGGGCAGCCCGGCTCTTCAGGGGCCGCCGTCGCCGGCGACGGCCAGGTCTCTTCTCGCAGGGGCAGGCCGTGCGCCTTGGCCTGCAGCTCCAACTCCTGTCGGCACACGGAACTGATCACCACTCAGGCGACAGAGCACGGCCGACTATACAGGGTAGCCGGGAGTCGACGTCAGAATCAGGGGATCCGCGGCAGCAGGGGCTCAGGCTGAGGCCTAGGGATACCGTATGACCCCGTGTAGGGCGCGCCTCGGATACCATGTGTTCCGGGAGGCCGCCGCGGTTCCCAGTGGGTGAAGGTTGGAGGCTCCATACCAAACAAAAGCAACATGGAGAGACACCCTACTCAGAGGTAGGCTTCCGTCATGTTTCAAGGTGCATATTGTGCACAGAGTACAGTAGAGGGACACATACACGTCTACACTGCATTTTAATTCTCGTTACAATATTTCATTACTGCCACCGCAACAAACAACAGGCCAATGCACATGCATTACTGGCTATGTAATATACTAATATATCATGAAAACACGGGCCCAGTGTGTATTTGTTTCGAAATTTCAACGCACATACGGTGTCCTTTCGAGTACTGTCGTGATGAATATGAGGTAATTGGACTGCGGAATGGCGAAAACAAACAGTCCTCAATTCTCGATGGCCACCAGGTCACAGCTATAGGTGTCAGAACTGAAGGCAAATTAGGTTATAAATAGTTAGGTATTATTATTGATACATAATATCAAACTATAATGAGCTTGGGCTGTCCCTTCTTGATTCTATTCCACGTGTTCTAGACTCTTTCATTTCACACTGTGCACTCGGAAGTAGTGTTCAGAACGTCCTAATCAACAGGCCAAGAAATGGTTCTGGCCTTGCCACTGATCGATTCATTGAGCAAAGTGGCCCTAGACCCCTTTCGAACTCGAACACTCAGTTCTTCAGCATATCCACAGGAAGAAATGTCCGAGTTTCATTAGAGCTAAACGGGAGATGAACTTCTGTTAAGCGCCGAGTTATTTATTTGGCAGCGCTGACACCCCCAATTTGTCTATGAGCTCGGTTGTAAGCTTACTAAGGCTTCCTAAGCTTCCTAAGTGTGGCTTGGCCGGGTTTAATTGTCTACTTTAAGGTTCTCCTCGGCTGCATAATTCTCAAGAATGCCACACCAGTTCTGAATTCTACTTCAGGAGGGTTTTATCATATTTGAATCTGGCCATGGAAGTGATCTGAGTGTTAGTAAAGTTGCCTGTCTCCAGGCCAGGCGGCGTTTCCCGGGGCACATTCTTCGCGAGGGCCCTGTGCTGTTCCCAGGTGTTACATCTACCATGTCGTGTAGGATAAGAGTGATTGGTGAATTATTCACAAATGTTTGGCAAACAAGTGTGCCTGAGTTTTTGTTTGGGGGGGGGGACAGCATGGACAAGGGACAATGACGATAAAGGGATGGGGATAATGCCTGGAGGGGTAAGCATTACGGGTAGGCAGTTGATAAGCAGAAACCTCGGGAAATACCTCACTTTCTATATGGAAATTGATGTGGTGCAGATGTCTATCCTAAATATGTAGCATATTTAGGTTCGCCCGACCTTTGATCTCGGGTCCGGTGCGTGGAACGCGAATACGCTCACCACTACACTCCCTCCGCATACTGAAAAGGAATGTCAACTTCATGGGGTTATGTTTATCGCTGATGATGTTAAAAAGGGCTCGAAACCCGACTGAAAACTGGGCAGTCGTTTTAATTCCATATGTTGCAGGAGAGTAAGGCAAAGTGTACCACCAGTTTAGCATCTCCAGGGCTTTTGCGGTTTAAACCTAATTATGAAGTGTCGATCAAAGAAAATCACTTTTCTTATTGTATACTATAAACGTAAGCCGGTTTCTTTATTTATGGATAATGCCTCCGTTTAACACCTAATCATTCCCCATCCAAGCATGTGTACAAATTCGCAACCAAGACTTGTCAAAAGCTCAATCATGCACATTCCTCCTCCCCTTCTGACGATGTTTATCAGAACATTTTTGCTCTGGGACAGCTTCTGCTGTAGCCAACACAGCTCTGGCGGTTCATGCCGGGATCAGCAGGCCAGCGCCGCCGCCGTTTAGACGACGCAGACACAGTGTTGCTCAATGCACAGTTCAGCAAGCCGGCGACCAAACACGTCGCTCTGCGGTCTGTCCTTTGCAAAACAGTCCGGTTCCAGTGTCGACGTGACGACCCGGCAGGACGGCTCCCATCCGCTCGCAGCCGGGCCTATCACGCGCACAGCTAACACACCCGCTCGCAGCCGGGGCCCCTCACGCACACAGCTGGCACACCCGCTCGCAGCCGGGGCCCCTCACGCACACAGCTGGCACACCCGCTCGCAGCCGGGGCCCCTCACGCGCACGGCTAACACACCCGCTCGCAGCCGGGGCCCCTCACGCACACAGCTGACGCAAAACCAGTGCGAGAGCGCTGCTCAAACTAATCGTACCCGCGCTTTTACGGGTCGCGCTCTGTAAGTAAAATGTAGTTGCGGTATTTCTGAATGGCTTTGAATTAGTCCCAGTGGAGTACTTACAAGAATGGTGTCTAAAAAAATTGGATCGAAAAAAGTTACTCATCTATGTGGCACTCAGCTCATATAGCTTAGTAAAATTTGTGTTGTCCTGTGTTTGAACAAGTCAATGCTTGAGGAGAGATCCTTCGGAGAAAAGTCTTTACACTGGTCAAATTTATCATAATACAGTTTGACCAAAATAAAATCGAATAACAAAACAAAATTTGGCCACTTCCATGCTAAAAGCTAATACAGTATTGACGTAAATTGTGATATGTTTCCATGTAAATGATGGTTCGCAGGCAGTAGCAGGTGTTCCGTGTAAATTAGCGAAATCCTTGTTTAAACCACAATAATAAGGTTCCCCGCTGAGGATACATGTGGGATACCCAACGTGAACGGGAATTGAACAGAGTGTATGTGAGCAGAAATGCCAGCAGTGCCTGCTTAACCTTCGCCCGGGTGGGGGTCTTTTTAGATCCCCCTCGGGTTTTCCGAAGTGACCAAAAAACGGCGGCGCGCAGCGCCAAACCTGGTCTAGCTGTTCCTTCATCATTTTTACATCTTTCCTGAAAAATTTTGGCTCAAGGTCATATCAGGTCAGGTCACCAGGCCAGGTGAAGTGACCTCACCTCAAAAAATACTTAGGACCGCATAACTAAAAGAAGGGTTAATCGATCAAGTTGAAACTCATACCACATATTGGGCTCACCAGGAGCTACAACATTTGTTCCGGATTTTTGATATTGGTGACCTAAGGTCATGTGCAGAGCATGACCTCCCCATTGTCAATACATGGGGAAAATCACGAAATGAGCTTTTCTCAATAAGTATGGATGGAATCAACTTCAAACATCGGTTGCGACTTGCTCTTAGCCCATTTCTGAAGCTGATGCCAAAATGTTTGACTTGTGACCTTTAAAAGGTCACCTTAGGTCAAATAAGCATTTTTGGTGTTTTTCTCTATAAATTTTGAATAAACTAAGATAGAGCTTTTATTTTGTCACCAAAGTGTTTGTATAGTCACTGGAAGTCAAAAGATGTACATCATGACTATACCAGGTCAAGTTGGGTCAGACCGTTGACCTGGGTCAGGTCAAATTCTTAAATTTGACCTGGCATATCAATATCATATATCATTCGATTCGTATTGACGAGAGGATTGCAATGGTGCATAAACTATGGCTGTATCTCGTTTGGTTTGGAAGCTATTAGCGAAAAGTAAACACCCTTATGCATGGGTGGCTATGGACATTCCCAAGAATATGCCCAATATTTAGTGACCTGTAGCTCCCTAGGCTTTGACCTGACACGAAAATGAATGCCACTGTAATGAAAGCACATCTCAAGAGATTTCGAATGGTGTTAGAAAAATGTTTCTAGCTATCATAGTTTCTGAGATATATGAGGTTTTCTTAGTACACCTCATATTAGCGATTTTGACCTGTTTTGACCTCTGGTGACCTTCATATTGACCTGACAAGAAAAATGACCGAAGTATTTTCGATATCATTTTCAAAGAGCTTTCGATTGCCGTTTTGTGCTTTTTCTAGCTCTCCTAGTTTTTGAGATCGTGGGGGGTCTTTTTAGCCCCCCACCAGGGCGAAGGTGGCTCGTACCCGCCACCGGGGCAAGGGTTAATGCAGAACTTCAAATTCAAGTTGTTCTCACATCGTTTCGCTGCAGCTGAATTCAGATTGGCTGCAAGCTAGGTTTAGGCAGCACGTCTACAACTGACTGTCTCTTGTAACGAATGTAATGTGCCAATAAACTGAGCCTGTGGTGGGACTTTTCCGTGAACTTTAACCCCGCACAGCAAGAGCTCCAGCCCAAAACACAGGATTTTGTCGCTGTTACATGATTATTCATTGATTGTATAGCCCATTCTCGCATCACCAATATTAGAAGCGATAACTTCGATCGCTCAGCGGGAGCCAGAGGAATGTAAGCCATCTCCTACTTTAGCAGCCATCGGGAATATATACAGCCGTGGGGATGACTCAAACACCATGGAACAGATATCCACAGTGTACGTGGGGGGTCAAGAAAACATGCCAAAACGGGCACAGTGAGATGGCATGGCATGATTTAGACAAAATGTAACAACACAACCAGATGCGACAAAGCCCATGCGAGGACTAAGGTTGCAACCCTTTGCAACAAGAACAAACTGTGATAATCCAAACTGTGGGGTCTTTCGACGCTAGCTTGATGCATTGAGATGTGCCAGGGTAGTTATGCTAAAGACAGCGTCTGAAGCATTAAAACAGCAGGACTCACGGCCATGTCACCGAGATAATCTAACACGCTCCATGGTCACGCCAACGGCGAATTTGTGCCAGGATGTGACATAACGACTCATGACGGGTGCGTGCAAAAGGTATAACTCCATTGATATAACGATAATACTTTTCTGCGAGCTGTTATAGATCAGTTAAAGAATGTGCAGCGCGAAACACGATCACGGTAAGATCCAAGTTTCGCCCAGACACGAGTGAGAATGCAGACATGGTATTCCGGGATTTGAACAAGCCGCTTTATCGTAGTTTCATCTCATTGTTTTTTTTCGAAAATTCACCTGCAGTAAAATCTTATGGCCACAGAAGTTTCCCATGATTCTACCTCACGTGGACGGACTCGGCCTCTAATATCCGACGCATACAAGCTGAAGCCAGGCAATTAAAGTTGAAGCAAACGATATCACTAGAATGTGCCCGCTGAAGTAAATTTTATTGAGTGGTTACAAGATGAGGGCCAAATTTTTCGGAATGAATCACTTCCATACTCTAAATTTGTTTACCATCCAGGCTTGTCTGTCATGCAGCTTGATGTTGAATTATCTTCTAATCAACAGCAGAAAACTGCGCGTGTCAACTAATTTCTAACGCAAGCACCTATCAACAATGCATTGTTTTCCAAGGTATATCTCGCTAACAGATTATTTATGTATTTTCCCATCAATAAAACTAACACCTTCTCAACTGCTATCCCGCAGCGAAATAAAGAGCGTCCTCTGACTTTTAGAGTGTGGAAAATATTCTAACTCAAGAAAGATTTTAACTGTATATGAATAACAAATCGTAGTAGTTGCTTGCGTGGTGAATTTTGTGGGTATTCCAACCGTACACGTTTATCAAATTCAATACCAGCGAGCAATGCATATTATATGCAACTGATGGAAAGAACGAAGAAGGGAAATAAAAAATGAGGGGATATAAGTCGAAGTGCCGGTTATGGTGTGTTACGAATTGATTTTCACTTCTACCCGCCAGACGAATTCTCTTCCCTAACGCGGAGTTTTTTTCTGAAGGAATGTGCGTAGTGTTCATCAATGAGCGATTATACTTATCATCATCTTGTGCACCAATGCCAAAGCGTATTGACGTTATGAAGTGTGGGAATGACAGAAAAATATA
The DNA here is from genome assembly GCA_034440635.1 of Lepas anatifera. Classification (NCBI taxonomy): domain Eukaryota; kingdom Metazoa; phylum Arthropoda; class Thecostraca; family Lepadidae; genus Lepas; species Lepas anatifera. The sequence goes on along the minus strand of JAOTON010001770.1, from coordinate 201,569 downwards.
TGTATCTATCTATCAGCAAAATACCTGAGCCAGAACCTTTTATTTTCCCAAACATTATAATTAGAAAGAGCAAATGTCCACCCACAACGGCCCTGGTGTGGAGCTGGCCGCTTCTAGAAGTCACATGAAACCACCGCCAATTCACTCTAAATAAGCTCAGGAAGGCGTTTTGATGTAATAATAATATACTATTATAATAGATAATATTGATATAGATAAATAGATATTATTGAAAAGCTATTTTAGACTTTTACCATGTGCCGTCGACATCTTCTCATAAGACGCTTCTATGATTATAGAAGCCAGTAGTGAATTTCGACCACCCGCCAAATCTGCCTTTACAGGAGACTAAAAAAGCATAACTTGTTGCTGAATTTTCTGACATATGTATAATCTGTTCATTATGCAAGGGCAAAGGTACAGATGGTTTTCAATTAATGTTGCATCGTCATTCAAATAGAGCTTTGCATATGTTTATGATAGTTTAAATAGAGCCTAGCCAAATGGCCTTGGCTGTCGGTGCGCCCAAAACACCGAATAGAGCCTAGAGTATGCGCTTGTCCTCTGCCTTATTCTGATAACACTTATGTACATAGTGTACTTGCAAAATAATTATCATTATTGGCACCCAGGTTTATTCATGGAGGACGTCTAGAACATTCAGATTGGTACCTCAGCGCCTTCGACCACTGTGGCGCGTAGCCGCCAGGGAAAGGAAAAGTGCGCTATCTGGATTGAGAGCTGGGTGGGCGCCGCGCTGGTCCCCCGCGGATTCCTCTTTGGAATAACAGCCTACTTCAGATGAGAGGGCCCCAGGGCCTGCCGCTCCGATAACGATAGAGAGGTCTCTTGTCCGAGGTTTGTGCCGCTACACGCATCCCTATGTTGTATATGCCTGACTAAGATCGTGTTTGAAATTACCTTTAGGCCGCCTTGTTCTATTGGCCCAATCCGAGAGTATTTTTTTACATAGACATTCACTGTGACTACTTTAAAACATATTTTCCGAAAGTTGAGGTTTATAAAATCACCAAGGCATGCATTTTTCTATAATTGCTAGCCAAAATTTCAAATGTTTCTATTAATCTCTGTTAATGTTTCGAACCATAGGCGGTGAGACCGTGGTGGGGGGGCACCGGGGCAACGCGCCTTCTTATATAATAGAATAAATTTGAACACTAAGCCTATGGCGCCGACTGGAAACAAAAATGTGATCAAAATTCCGTGATGCCCCCGCCACCTCACATCCGGACCCTCCATCGCCACGGCTGCGAAATACAAATAAGTTTTGACTGCATAGCCATCGCGGTAAAATGTTAGCAACAGTTCATTAAATAATTGACAAGGGAAATACAAACACTAAATTTTGTAACAAACTTAACAAATTTAACTTCTTTTCCCTATTTGTTCGAGACAAAACGCAGGCACAATGATGATTTGCATTTACGCTTTGAGGGGGAGCGAGAGGAGAGCAGAGTTACAGCTTCTACGAAAAAGAGAAATCAGGTGTTACTAGGCGGTTGAAATATAACTACAGCTGATGGCATGGCCTGAACCACCACCGAAAAAGGTAGATGAACGCAAATCAGAATTTCAAACAGGAGCATGTGTTCCGAACTGTCTCACTGCAACGGTACGTGTAACGGTCGAAATCCTCTGCACCGTACTGTATTCATGTCGATCACAGTTCGGACGAAACCTTGGAAACCAGCGCAACCATTGGTTCTCGTATTCCTAAACGGGCAGGTTGCTCTCAGGGAGTGCCCAATGTCATTTGATCGGTGGGAGTACTATGGATACCCAGTTCTTTAAAAATATATATAAAGGTTCACGAGTGGAGTAAGTATCGAATCTGAAAAAGTGCTAATTAGTGATGTCCCATTCCTTCAATTCAAAACAAGTCACCAAGCAAATTAAGATTTGCAGCGCACTTATAATTCTAGAATTGTTCGGTTGGATCATTTGTCTCAGAAATCACTGCTTTCGAAAATTACCAATATTTATCAAATATTCAATGAATCGCCGGTTAAGCTCCACTTAAAGGAAACAGAACAATGTTTTCGCCTGTTCAACGAAAATATGGGTAGGGACAAACATTTCAACGAACAGTCAAGGTCTTGGTGGAAGGTAAAACTGGGTCGAGAAAATCAACTAGGAACTACAGATTTCGTTGTTATGATTTTGTATATACATATATATATATATATATATAACTTGAAAATATTTATATCACACACATTATATAGTAACATTACACTATTATACAGTCTTCAACGTCATGAATGCCTCAAAAGTAAAAACCCCCGAACTAGATTAATGACCGGAATTTTACCAACACTCATAGCCTGTCCGATTACCTAATCACGATCATAAATCGTTTGATTACCAATTGGATTGGCTACAGAGAATAAAGCCTTCAGTTACCCTAAGGACTTCAACACTACCCAATTAGCAAACGACGCAAATGGCATTATCCTGAGTTATCACTAGAAAAGTGAGTATAATGACGTACCAACAGCTGAGGCCAGCGTGCGTCGGAGGAAAGGGAATAAAGCTGGGCTTGAGCTAGTTTAGCAGGAGCCAAAATCCTGCCAATGTGTGGGTTCGAACCCGCGACACTACACATACAGACTGCCACAGACCGAGTCGAGAGTTCACGCTAATCGACGGCACCATCCAGGTCTAAATATTGCCATCAACAGGCAGGAGAACATGCAGACATACATTCAAAGAAATCATATACTTGGAAATCAAGAAATCATGGAAATCATATCCTTCCAATGCCCACGTAATCGGTGAGTTCATCCGAATTTTTGTTCAAATTTGTACGAGTTCGTCACTACCAGCGACGGATCCAGGGCGTCATTTGGGGGGGGGGCTAAGAGGCTCGAACCTCCCGCCAAAGCCTCAGAACAGTCTTCAGTTAACCAGCTACTATAGGCAGTCTGGTACTTCGGGGAGAGGGCTCGAGCCCCCTGGCCCCCATTGTATCTGCAACTGGTCCCCACGGAGGCTAGAGGGGAGGGCGTGATCTATTGCGGTCACTCCTTATCAGCAATTGCAATGCAAGTCTTAAATTTTGACAGGAAAATTTGTCTCTTAAATTAAGGTTGTTTAAGTAAAGCCCCAAAGAATGGTATTGCTATTTTTAGGAGCCGGTCTAGCTGTTTAATTTTTGCCTCCCGGGAGTTAGCTTATAACCTGAAAAAATCCGTTCCGCCATCAATTCTTTAAAAATCATAGCGTAATATGTTGAAGAGCCAGAGCCAGAGCCAGAGCCAGAGAGAGAGAGAGAGAGAGAGAGAGAGAGAGAGAGGAGCGAGAGAGAGAGAGAGAGAGAGAGAGAGAGCGAGAGAGAGAGAGAGCGAGAGAGAGAGAGTCATCACATGTATGGACTACCGTATCTAATGTTAATCAGGAGACTCTGCAGCTGGCTTGTAGCAACTGACGTCCCGTAAATTCACGCTTAGATGTCCCGCCGAGCGCCTGGCGCCCACACCCTGAAGGACAGGTCTCCGCTGGGTACTTCTTATGGCGGATATGGGCGGGTAACGTGGGCTAAAGTTAGAGCTATGTTTTATTCAAGTTCTGTCGATATGCCGACATGAGCAAGTTCTTGTGGCTTGCATCTTAGATCAGACCGTTATTCCAGCATTTGACAGGACCGTAAGGACTCGGATGCGTTCCAAGTATTGTGCATTTGCACAGTAAAAGTGGCCGCATAGTAATCCTTCACTGCTCTCGCTGGGATGGAGTAACTGCACTGGACCCTTCAAGCAGTTCATAACGTGAAAATAAACACTGCTTTAAGGGAATAGGAACGTTACATAAAATCAGAAGAAAAGGAATGCACTGACATCACTACAAGGGAAAACTGCCTCTCAAGGCCAATGGTGGCGAACCCGGCGCAGTTGGATTGGCTGAACAGGTAGACAGTCGGACTGGACAGATACCCCTATCTTTGGAGTCTTTTGAGACCCACCCTCAGAATTGTGAGTTCCACATAAAGTTGCTGTATAATTATGTTAATATTGACTCATCCAGGATATCCCTTCCCCCATTCCAACTATGAATCGACCAAGAAAAGTTATCGGGCCATGCTCAAGAGCCCAGGCTTTTAACACATTGCTGCACTGGATCCTCGTTTGAAATGCGATAATCTAAGGACATTTAGACAAATCATCCCAATATCTGTGATAGCTTGTTGAGGAGGACATACATGAATGTCTCAAGTGACTGCTCTTGACTAACTCTAGTGTAAGATATTGTTATAAGCTATTGTTTTTAAGTCAGGCAGACTGATGCATAGCCTGCTCTCCTGGGTAAATTTGAATTTGGATTTGCTTCAGCTTGCTGCGCTATTTTCTTAAAAGGTCGAATACTCATAGAACACCGTTAGGTATGCAAATCTTCACCTATTAAAATTCTTCCCAAGCGTTATGTGGGTTGTGCCCCGATGCGGTAGACACATTCTTCCACTGTCGAGCCAGTTCTGCCATTTCCTTGTTAATTTTAACATTACACTCTGACAACAAAACTGTCCCTGTACTGTTTAATACCAGTCCAGGGGTGTAAAAATAGTACCACATACATGTTATTCTGTTGTCTGCAGGAGGGTTGCAGTGGCGTCGAGGATGCGTGCTTGTGTTCTACGCCGCTGAGCCGGGTTCAAATCCCGGGCGAGTATTCTGCATCAGTCTTTCCGATCCCCATGATATCCTCCCAACAGGGTGAGAGGTGGCGACGCCACATCACCTCACCAGTCGGTCCCCAAGGCTCTGATACATGTTAGAGGTACACACGAATCGGGCGGGAACGGGACGAGGACAGCGGAGCAGGATTGAATAAATCTGAAAGGGACGTAGTTTTCCAGCTTTTCATGCGGGGTGTGACGGCAGGGCAATACACTTTTTCTTGAGAACACAGAAAAACTAAATGGGACAGAAGAGGGTCATTCATTACATATACCTACTTGTCTGAACAAGGCAGGACAAGACACACTGAAATGGGACGAACGGATAAGCGCTGAAATAGTGTGCCGTGCTCAGCTCTACTGTCTGTCGACAGAACTGACCTGTATCCGGAGCAGCAGACGCCGGTTGGCCTGTTCCATCTGTTTTTGGCGCGCTTCCGCCTGTTTGGCGCGCTCCAGGTCCTGCTTGAGCCGGCGGATGTACTCGACGGACGCCTTCAGGATGGAGCCCTTGTTTTGCCGGCAGTCCCGCGATATGTCGTGGTACCTGCAACACGCAGCGCACGCGTGTACGTCGCCGCTCCTGGATGGTTCCGAGACGGCTGGGGTGAAGCTTATGTTAAACACAGAGCTGGGACGACAGCAGATTCAATCGCCGGTCTTTGGCAAGAGCCGACTGTTTGGAATGTGTCAGGCGCCAGTGATTGCGGTGATAACGCTGGTGAATCACTGATCCCTCTGACGTGCGTACCCCCAATTCGACTGCTGTCGAGAAAAGTGAGCGATTCGGATTCACGACGAGTCCTGCAACAGTGTTCGGGAGATACACGCTTTGCATTGCAAAGCAATTTGCTTTATTTCGGCACACCAGGATCAAGGGGATTGGCATGGGCCCCTAACCGGTGCATACATCTTAACCAAATTACTACAACTTAAACACCGTTTTCTTAAACAGGTCGGCATGACTCCCAGATGGCTTCGCATTAAGGATGACAAGGCTTAAATGACAGTGCAACAGCAATTCACATTACGGAAATGTCAGGGAAAATGCCAAGGTGCAGCCTCTTCTCTTGAAAAGTATTTTGCGCTAGGTCTGTCCGTGCTGGCTTGCAAAGAATATTGGTGTCTACTCTTACTTTGGTGCCTTCTGACCCGTCCAGCAATACAAACTGAAACCGTTCAGAAGAGTCAGCTATTTTTAAATAATTTTCGTTTTTACTGTTGGAAACAAAGACCTGGGATTCAGAAACCCACCAAAGTGTGCCCGACCACGTCCGTACTTTCAGCTCCCATCCCATGTACGCATATTTCTCGAGTGTACGGGAGTTGTCGGTTATCAGACTCCGTACGATAGCGAGAAGCATCGCTTTAAAGCCGGTCAAGTGGCTGATCTGGTAAGTGGACGAACGCAGCGCCAAGACGGAAAGTCTAGGTACGGTGTTGACTTAAAGATAGGTGGCATGGGCCTCCAGATAAGTGTCCGTATGTACTCATACTCACAGATCAGTGGATTTGGGAAGCAAAGTTCCTAATTCTTTGATTCTGTCGTTTATGTTGAATCTTCTTCTTCGTTCGACTGAAAACAAAAGAAGACAAATGGGTGAGTACCTGTGACTAGCAGCAAATCACAATATAGGTGCTGTCGGTTGATGATTTCAAAGCATGATTTCAGATGCTACTACGAAGGTGGTTTCAATGTTTTGCTATTTTATAGCCATAAATATTCGCTGAATAAGACTCAGCTTTCTTGATAAGAGGCTCTTCAATACATCGTAATGCTGGGAAAGCACCCGCTAACCCTCTAGACATGCAAATAAAGCCCATGATAAGACAGCAGATGTCGGACAGATTAGTGGCCAGACACTATAAAAAGGCCACGGCCAGTATGATAGAGAAGGAAAGGAATAGGAAACAAAAATAAATCTGCGCAACTGTAAAACAAGGATGAAATTGCTTGCTTTCTGCTGAGGCTACAACGGAAGCAGCGAGTAAAGTGACACTTAACGACGAAGTTGGAAATGAAATGGCATTTCACTCGTTCAAATGTGATTACCTGGATGTCAGATTTTGAAGAGTCGTACAATTAACTGTTAACGAGGAATAACGGAAATAGGAACATTACTGAAATGTGTAACGTAGTGAGTCCCAGGTGTAGACCTTATTTTGTTCCCTATTACACTCGTGAGTCACGTTAGGAGTCGAGTTAAGTTGGTATTTCATGCAACTTCTTGTAACAGGATGACGTTTAGATGTTGCAACAAAAGGCATCTTTCTTCTCCACGAATATGTTTTGTGGTACCCACACTGCCAAAAAAACTGCTTCCAACGCATGAGGAACACGTCTCGTATTACCTTCCACTAGCACTGAGACCTCACACGGACGGAAAGGTTAGGACAGCTCAGTGTGGAGAGACGAAATCTAGGCAAGCAGCAGAAACGGAAACTTTAATCAGTACCAACTCACTCATATTATGGTTGTCCTTCTTCTGCCGGTCCTTGAAGAAGGACTGAAATGCCTGGTCGGAGCTGAGGATCTCCTCGCTGTAGGGGTCGACGACATCGGGGCAGGATGCGGCATCCTTGATAACGACACCTCGCACGCCACCCAGCGGACGCTCTTGTAAACTCGACGGCGTCTGCAACACACGAGGACCGGCGGGTCACGGCGGGTCACTGCCAGGACTGATTAGCCAACTGTGGAACCATTCAGTTTTATCTAGATCTCACACGCAAGCGTCATACTACGATGTGGATACGACAGGCTGGAGACACGGGGGCTGGATGAAGTGTCAAAGTTAGCGCCCCAATTTTCCGTGGCTGGTACAGGTTCAAAGCCCGGAGAATTTCCATAGAAAATGATAATGTGATCCATCGAAATCCTTTTCAACGGGAAATAGGTGGCGATGCAATATGGCCATGGTAGTTTGCGCATCCATAAGTACAAATATCGTCATGGCGACCCACTGTTCGCATATCACCAATCCCTCCATTGATAAACTTTCTTTCAGCTACATGCATATGGTCAAGAGCAAAAAAACTTGAGCCTACAGCATTTCCCAGGCTGAAGCAGTTGGCTATGGGGAAAAAGCATACAAGAGAAGCTGTACCCAATCAACACCCAGTTATTCCCAGAAGAAGGGTCTTAATACGCTGCGGTACGAGGGCGGATAACCGTCCCTTCCTCGTACAAGTCCCTGCCCCTCGTACTTGGTACCCGCCCCCTCGTACCAGGTACCCGCCCCCTCGTACCGGGTATCCGCTCCCCCTCGTACCGGGTATCCGCTCCCTTCCATTAGGTCTCTCACAGAAAGAAAATCGATGATGCCCATTACCACCGTATTTTGTCTTTCCCGCAGGTCGTTACAAAATTATCGGCTCATATATTGCCCGAAGCAGAAGCATTAGGGCTTTACCACGCACCAACTGACACGACCATCTGGCGTATAAAACTCTCACCGTGTTGGAAAGGTATATTGGGGACCAGGAATTTCTTATTCAGTACTTCCGCCGAGATTTGAACCTGGGTCAGCGGCGAGCAAGCCCAACGCGCTATCCTACCACTGCGACACCACCTCCCCTGGCCCAGGTATACTGAGCGGTACAGTAGTAGGAAGAGGCCTGACCCGCGCCCGGCATAGGTTTTTTAGCCCCCTCCCCTGCCCCCCTTCAGACTTTTGAGCCTATCTTCTTGGTCTTCATTGGTTAAGAAACGAAACTTCAGAACCTGTCCAGAAGTGATTGCTTCGTACTTGGCAACCAGACAAAAAATCGTTCATCTCATTACGTCAGATGGTTTAAGTTCGATAACTTTGTACATAATGGCGAAAGATTATTGCATTTGACGTCGTTGTGTTTGGCGTGCCAGTTTAGTTTAAGTCATGTGCATTACTGGCCACGCTAGTCATGACCTAAAATTAGGTTAGGTGAATTATATAATTCAACCACTTATCAAGGATATATGATACAACATTTTATCCAGCTTAAGGAGAGGATTTCATTTGAACTTACAAATTTTGTATGTCTCTGCCCTATGTGAAGCTATGGGACTAAGCTTAAGGATACAATGTATCTACTTAAGAACATTCTTTGGTCTCCTGTGACTTAAAAAATGACCTGGCCAAAAACGGTAGCCATTATTTGCGGTAGAAATAAACATTGGCTTTTTAACGTCGTTTTTTTTGCTTTTCACCAGCGGGCGTCGCAACGTATTTCGAGTGGGGATGGAGCCAAAGTGGGGGAGGGGCATTGTGAAACCGTTATGTCCCCTTAAACTCGGTATTTTTAATAATATTTCTGACCAAAAGTGGCTCGGGCCTGGTCACTTTCCAAGAGTGAGGGGCCCGCCCCTCCACGGTGGCGACTCCCCTGGGTTATTAACTAAGATCCTACACCACGCCCACGGAAACATCACAAGTGTCAGATGTTTCTGTACGTTCCTCAGAGTTTAATATCAATTCACTGCTACAAAACATTTTCCCACGGAGGCAAGTGTAACATGTGGCTCGGCCATTGTCCAGCGCTGGCCATAGAGATAACTACTTAGGTGCAACAAGTGTATGCATAATTAGGTCAGTTTAATCCCTGCAGCGCCGATGAGATCAGTTCTGCTTAAGCTGTCCATGACCAACAGCTGACTGCCCGCAGTGGCAAGCCCACCACCAAGCCGCGAATGCTGGTGTTGCACACTGTTCCCACACCTGGTACGGCTCTGTTCGTGTGGGCCGGCTTTAAAGAGCACAAACTCCGTTTTGGACATCGATGAATGAAAGGCATAGCGGCAGGGTACTGTGCATATCCCCAAGGAATTGTCTATAGGAATGGTTGCAGCGTGTGAAAGGAAAGAGGCCACAGTGTTCGGGTCGTTAAAGGAACACGGGAAGTCAACAGAAAAATTGTATGCTGTACACCATCATTTTTAAGAAAGTCTCAAAACTAGTGCAGTCTAATTATATTCCGCGTCAGCACTTCTTCGGTGCCATCATCAAGCTTGGTTGTCAATTCCTCACATCGAGTAGGCCAAAATGCGCAGAAAAAAGATACCAGCCCCTGCAGCCAGAGCAGAGCGGCTTCAGAAGTACAGGGGTCAGACTCTATCGAGCACACCCAGTCACCTCACTGCGCCAATATACCCTCTGAAGTGCACTGAGCACCCCGCTCCTCCCCATTATAAACCCCGGATTCGCCTATGGGCGATAGTTCACTTTCCATCGCCATTCCCAGGTTGATCTGGTTCAAATACAGTTTCTTTTCAAGGTCAGGTAGGTATTATGACCTACCCACCGGGCTGTAATATGCAGGTCTCCAGATATTTCAGAGGTGGCAGAATTCATCTACGGTAGAATATGAGGCCAACGTTGTGAGTGTGCATCAGTGTTATTCCAGAGCTGAGGGTTATCAGGGAAAAATACAGCAGACATTTCAAAATTTGACGGTCCAGGTATGTTAAATATCTCAGCTCATAACATGTTCATCCGACACGGCCTCATCTTTTGTATTTCCAACAGCTGTGGTGTAGTCACAATCCAGGCCGCCCGCTCTATATTCATACATGACAGATATCCTCGCACTGGCAGATGATCATTCGCCAATCGTACAGATGGTCAGATTCGGACTCGTTAGATCTAGACCGTCAATAGCTTCTCGGGTAATAATAATTGTTGGGGTTTAACGAGCACCAACTGCCAGGGTCATACGGCGTCGCCAACTTTCACCCTGTTGGAAGGATTTTGGGGACCAGATGGACTTATTCAGAGGCTCCGCCGGGACTTGAACCGGACCGGTGGCTTAGAAGACAAGGGTGCTATCCACTAAGACACCTCATCCCCAGCTTCTCGGGTAAAGCACGAACCAACAGCAGAGTGATACGTGACCGACATTCGCTCTGAGATCATCTCTCACGGCGGCGGACACGTGACAGAACATGCCGTAACTGTCAGCAGCTAATGCAAACCGGCGGCTGTCCGCAACACGCACCGGGTCAGCGGTGCTGGCTGAAGCACGCTTGTGCCCCGGTGAGACTGCTCTCCGCACGGACCGGTTGTAGCCGGCCGGCGGCAACCCTGTGTCCGCTCAGTTGTCCGATCTGCAGATCGTCACCGAAGCGGTGCGATCCTGCATCATCACCGAAGCGTGCGATCCTGCGTGGGCTGCACCCGGGTCAGCTGTTTAAGGGCTACAGCTGACGCCGACTCCGACCCGTTTTGCATCGACGCAGATCTAAATGCGTCGGCTAGCCGTCGGGTGACGTGGCCGGCTCTCCGAAGTCCTTCTCTCCCAGGGACGTCCACTCTTGGTATCATGCCAATCCCAAAGATTTGCGCATGTCATGAATGACACATAAACGTAACGGGATGGCGGTTGAATTTGGCTAGTGTGCGTTGCGACGGCTTGAATACTGGCTCCTCACGTCAGCCACCGTACCCTTTTTGGGGTGTCACATTTACTTCGGCGTGCTTTTCTTCAGCTGAATCTGTGGCAGCAGAGGGGCTTTTGGATACTTAGATAGCGGATATAACCGGTGCATGTGGCAATTGGTATGACCTGTTAAACGGTTACAAAGCCAGCGTCCTTGGGGTGAACGCAAGAGACGTCTATATTTGACAAAACAGCAACCCTTATTAGCTCGTTCGTTGTTAGGACTTTTTCCACTCGAGTTTAAACAAGTTGAAGGAGCTTTTGACCTGTATTTCAGGCCTTCGTCAGCAGTTTAATACATGGTAGAGAAGCACAATTCAAAAACTGTTTTTGAATTGTGCTTCTCTACCATGCATTAAACTGCTGACGAAGGCCTGAAATACAGGTCGAAAGCTCCTTCAACCCGTTTAAACTCGAGTGGAGAAAGTCCTAACAACGAACGAATTATTTACGACTCCGCTATGCCATTTCGAGAACCCTTATTAGTATTGCTGATGTTTTAATTTAAGGAAAGAACACAAACTTTCACATTTCAGTACATAGCACCATAAACACCCATTGAATTCCCTTCCATATGATGCAATACTGGAACCCCCACCACAAAGAAGGATGATTGAAGTCACCTCCGAAATCACGTCCAAAAACAAGAGAAAAAGAGCCAGATCACAACAGAATGCACAAAGACGACTGCCCGCGAAAAATTTGGAGCTAAGCCAACAAGGCTTGCTTCAAGCTTGTTTCAATTAGGCCTCATTTCGGGACTCAAGACCAACAGGGCTCAGGCTATCGAGATCTTGGTTGAACGCAACATTACTGAGCGCATGATAATTTGCATTAGTGCACCTTCTGGCTGAAGCTTAGCATTAACTTAGTGCTGAAGCGATCGAGTAAAATCTTGCATAGTATGAGAACATAAAGAAATCGATGTAGGTCTATATAAAGTATGTGGGCTAAGCCTGGGCCTTCGCCGCGGATCGACTCAGCAGAAGTCGAGATGGTGAGGGGGCAGGTGACGAGCCTCTTGACTTTCAAGACAAGGGGCCCATAAGATAATTAGAAATGCACGCAATGTTTCCGGTCTTGTTAGCGATACGATGTTGTGAGTCGGGTGACTAAAAGTTAAATATCCAATAACAAACATAAAAACACCCGTAACACCCCCTCAGCCTCTGCCAACCCCGGCACTCCTTTTACCAGCCATGGGCTCATAGCGCATGCTCAGCTATCCACTTTTTAACCATAAGTGTCGCCACCGGCACAAAAGTGGGGGAGCCAAACTTCAACCTGATGCTGACAGAAAACTTTTAACGTCAGGACCAAAAGCTGTTCGAATTTGGGCTCTTCGTTGCCTCCCGCAGCGGCTGGATATAAGAATGTCCGGTTTTCTCTCATTTTGACTGAGATCAGGAAATTTTTGGCCAAAAAGTGGGGGGGGCCAGGCCCCTGGCCCCCCTTTTCCGACGCGTATGTTTTTAACGAAACTCAAATTGCGTGGAAGGTCATTTTGGAGTGACGAACTCAGGCGAGGCCAGCACCAGGTCCAAACAGAGTGGCGGGCCATGTGTTGGCACTGGCACGGCTGACTGGCTCTGGCCGGGTCGCGTGCCGAAGCGTGTCCAGGTTCTGGACAGGCTCAGGGGGTCAGCGGTTGTCTTGGCCCCTTCTCCGGACGCGCCTCGCCCTCTCAGCGGGTCAACGACAACGTCAGAGAGACGGTATGGCTCTGACAATCGGTGACGAAAGGCAGGCGCCGCACCGGCGCACTACGCCGAACAGGACGCCTCTCAGAGGGGTCCCGCGCGCAGGGGTTCACCACCAGCGGGGTGCTATTTGTCTTATACTACTCGTATCGGATATTCTGGGTGTGTGGGGAGGGGGGAATTAGTAAGCCTCGGTTCAGATAGAGAGAGGGAGTTCGATGGGTTGAGTAGCCTCGGTTAGTGTGGGGTTGTATGTGTGTTTAATCTTTTGCCTTGTTCTTCGTGATGAGTCCAGTCGTGTTGACCACTGATAGATACTGAAAAAGGCTTAGCCATCAAAATCACCCTTCTTGGTAGCAGTGGAAAATACAGGGTTGAATTTGAGCAAATGGTAGACCACTCCAACATTGAAGTCAGTGAAAGGGGAGGGTGCAAGGGAAATGTTAAAATGGACAAGTTTAGAATGATTCCGGTGGGCGAGAGAAACAAATTTTCAGCACTTCAGGAGACGATAATGAAAAAAAGTTTTTAGTAGCCACATACCACAAGTTTTTTTCCTTTTCGTCCGACCCTTCAACTGAATGGACACTGTTTTTTGTTTGTTGTTTGTTTTTTGGAGGTCAGAAACCATTCATTCGTCCCCCCTTGAATCTGCCGATGGCTGTCAAGCGGTATCCTACTGAGACGCCACTGAACTGGAAAGCTGTTCTCAAGGCAGGATGCCCCCCCTTTTGCTGGTGTAGCGTATAACAACTCCCGTGAAAACACTGGCACAGCTGAGTAAGACTGCCATCGGGCCATCGATTGGTGACCACACCTGCCCGCCCGGGCCGCCGGGCCAGCGGTGGCAATGAAGCGGCTCGGTCAGCGGTGCAGTCAGCGCTCACCGTCACGGGGAGGTGAGGGGGTAAGCTCCAGTGCCCAGTTAAGGTCACCTGCCATCAGAGAAGCCAAAAGTGTTTCACGGACTGTCTGTTTTATTTGAAAGGTTAGTCTGGAGCATAAAAATGTGTTCCGGTAGAATGGATTCCCTGTTGTCATCGAGACCCACAAATCACGGTTTTTGTCGAGTTTCAACCAGCGGCGAAAACCGGTACACAGCAGTGCCCTCGTGTTTTCGGTTTTCCCGACACATGTGCAGCAAGTATTGGGACCTAGGCAGTGGCAGATCCAGGAATTCATTGGGGGGGGGCTAGGGGGCTCGAGTCTTACCCGCATGCATGTATACCTCAGGCAGCCCCTCGCCTATGTATTAACTATATGAGCTTGGACATTTGGAGGGGGGCTTGAGCCCACCTAGCTCCCCCTTGGATCCGCCTCTGGATCTAGGACTTACTCTTAGCATCCGGCATTAATTGAGGCCGTGGACAGTGCAATTCATGAGGTCTTAAAATAAAAACGTGTCATTAATTACCGGGTTTAACCATTACCGCATTGCTTGCCTCTGATGGCGTCAGAATTGGCGACACCGCTCTTTGGCGTTGCGCCACTAAGCCTTGACATTTATCGCACCAAACATTGTCGTTCAAACACGATGTAAATTTTGCAAATATAAAACAACTTAGCCAAAACATGGTCACTTCGTCAGTCAATGAAATAGCTGTGCGCAACAAATGGCTCATTTTAAGCACAAACTAAGGCATATTTATTCAAATAAAACATTCGTGTTCCTGAATATTACATGCATTACGCCCTCAGCTATCAACTGCAGTATGTTCGAACAACACGGGCGGCTACAAAATTTCACAAACTGGGTTTGTGCGTCAGATTCTGATAGCATTGGAACCTGGGATATTTCCAGGAAGGCATTCTTCTATAAACCCGTTTACACACAGCCACGCAGCTGGTCTGGTGAATGCTCCCCACCCTTCTCCCCTGTTTTCGACCGTTCCCCACCGCGTCCAGCCCGTGGACTGTTCCCCGCCCCGCCCCCCAGGGCCCGGACGCGGCGGCGCAGCAGACTCCCTCGCTCGCCCCTGCGGGCATGGTTCGCAGCCGCAGGTGCTGCCTACCCCTCCCCCTCCCCCCGCCTTACGTTTGGGGTAGCGGGCGATACTGTTGGAGCGACGGCGGCGCGCCCTGACCCGCTGCGTAAAGGCACAGTCTTCTAAAGCGCCCAACCGCGGATCCGGAACCCCAGTTGGAAGGCCGCCAACTGGGTTGGAATTCTGGTGAGCGGGGAGGTGGAGGGAGGGACGTGAAAACTTGAGGAGTGAGTAATAAAAACATGATTTTTTCTTTATTTCGACGTATTTTTGCTTCTACCGAACACTTGATTATGATACCGTTTGGTCCTTTTCCAGATTTGTTTGCGGTATTTAGCCTATATTCTATTTATGGGCGGGTCGTTTAGTGGGAGCACAAATGACCCTTTTTGGCCGGAAGGGCTATGACCTTTTGACCCGTAGATTCACCAGTGAAGGTCCAACGCTCTTCATAAGCAGCCCTCTTTGAGCTGGCCCTGGCTCCCCCAATTAGGTCCAATCCCTTGGTTGGAACTCCGTTATATTGCATGCTTTCCTAACGAAATAAGGTGTGGTTTTCAGTGGCGGATCCAAAGAAGGCTAAGAGGGGCCTTGGTTCCCAGAAGGCTGAGATAGTATGATTTGACCCACCAAAACTGTTCGCCCATCAATCGCAAATGAATTACAAAGAGGAGAAATGAGAAGCCGCTATATACCTAGTTCGTTCGCGGTTTCGGATAGAACATACGAAATTATGTCCCAAAATGTTTCTAAAACCGAAACGTAACAGAATGGGACATTAACACAGTTTTTGTTACCCATTTTTCTACCCAGGGAAGTGATACCCCACTCCACCCCCTCCCCTTACCCTCATAGAATGTTGATGCTGCTAGCACCTCCTACGCTCTAGTTGCCAGTCCGCCGGTGGTGGTTTTTATAGATGAGGTGGCTTTTGAACACAGAGTTTCAACAGCTTTTACTCGCTTGGTATGTGGGCTTAGATACATGATTCAGGCATATAACTTGTAACTTTTCATTAAGTTACATCATTCTTTTGGTATGACAGGAGACAAAGCAAAATATTCACCTACAGATGGTGAAATGACTGATGTGGAGAAAAATGAGCACAAAGGTTATCCGTGGTCAGTCGCAGTGTCCTTACCAAGTCAGACTCATTATTTAAACGCCACCTTTGTACAGTTTTTCATATTCTGGAAATACCTACTTAAGCACCAGTTAATCTGCTTCTGTGCAGCACGTATTTCTTGGAGTTTGTTATAGCACCTCGTCTGCAGCAGTTCCTATTTTCATTTCAGCGGTCAAAGTTGACTCGTGCAATCCAGCACATGAACTCTCAGAGCAGTAAAATGCAGGGACGGGCTTGTTAGCTGTGCTCTGAGCACAGACAAAATTGAACACGGAATTACAAAAACGGATGGCCTTGCTGCCCGGAAATAACAGCACTTGTAAAACAGGTATGTATGTCCACGGCACCCGTCAGTGGCCGGTGGTGAATATGTGCACACTCACGTTTCCCGTTGAATCGGCATGGTCACTCTGCAGACTGAGGATGTTGTCCAGCAGTTCATCCACCTGAAACACAACAACGTACTCAGAAAAACCCAAACCATGGCTCTTATCTCTGTGCGGCCCTAAACTAAATTCTCTTTGTTATAGGCGGATGCAGGGGAGATGAGGGATAGAATTCCCTCCATCAGTCAGTACGGCACCCCCCACTGTGCCATGGCGCCCCCCGAAACGTTATTTTTAACCCCAGAATGCACATATTTGCACATCCAGGAGGCCATTTGGCGCCTCTTTGAAAGGTCCCACCCTACGAATTGGAGCTGCTGGTAACAATGGTGCCCCTCCAGGCCCAAATGGCGCACCTTCTGGGCAGCATGGTGAATTCTGCTTAAAACGATCCCTCCCATCTGAAATTCTGGATAAGCCTACGACTATCATTCGGCATATTCCATGGGTTCAGCTGATAGGTGAAGTCAATATTTTATGGGTATCAGTATGGCCTGTAATCATGCACAATCCACGGTGACCATCAATATTCCATCAATCGTGATTCCATAAATCCACGGTCCGTTACATTATATATATATATATATATATATATATATATATATATATATATATATTGTTAAAACACACGCTTCGTGAAGCTTCAGTTTCGATGTTCTGTTTGTTTCTGCCTCGGAGAGATTAGGACCGATCGAATACATAAGTAATAAAAATAAGGTATATATAGTTCCATTTCTTTATATATATATAGCGCACTTCAAAAGTACACACTTTATCCTCAGGCATTAAATGTAGTCTATGGTTTGGAAAAGGAAAAAATCATATAGATCCCCAAGTTAAAATGGTTCTTCAAAATGTAACATGTTTTCCACACGGCACTTTCAGTAGCAGACCAAATATAGTTTTAATAAGGTCAAACTAACAAGTAACACAATATATTTACACAATCAAACAACACATATCACGAATCACACCCAATCTGCTACCTTCATAAATGATATACCCGTGCGTGTGCTGAAGGTTTATGATGGTTGTTTTGTCTAATCAGAATGGTTCTAAAACTCAAGTCTGCGTGGTTATGTTCTTGCGAGGATGGTCGGTTGTTACAGTGTTCTCGTGAGTGGTTCGTCGAATTTATCGGTGTGCGTTATATATATATATATATGTAATCAATCTCAGAGTTAGAAAATCAACATAAGAACTACGAACACGTCATGATAGCGTTGCATATTTGTGTGTCATGATTCCTCGTGCGGATGTAAATTGCCCACGCGCATATGTAGGCATCAGATAGGTACTCTGTCCACACGGCACCAATTAGTTCTGACACATCTAACTGAATCACGTCACCATTTATGACAAATCCAGCATGCACGCGGCTTATCATCTACCTAAAAAAAAACAGCACCCCGCTCAATCATAAAGAAGTATGGGAACATTCGTAACTTTTCAGCAGAATACGATAGCATCACTGGATTGATCCTCCATATTCAACCGTATGCACATTGTATAAAAGTTTTAATCCCCGTTCGGTAATGCCACACACACTTCTCCGCCGCTGACACCGGCAGACACTGCAGAAGTAACGGTTCACCAGATACGCGATCTGGCATCGCATCGCAATCGTGTCACAACGCGCTAATACAGTGCAATCTCCCGAGATCGCACTGCTGGAAGGTGGACTCAAGGCAAGATGAAGGTGGAAGCACAAGGAACGGAATCTTTAAAATCGAAGACACTATGAATAAGAAGCCGAAGAATTTACCATTTTCACCCTTATTTTTCATAACTTACTTGTTCGAAGCGTAAGTGCAGTTGTGTGTGAATTTTATGAACCGAAAATCCTGGTCATCATCCTTACTCTACCTGGGGACTGTGAGCGCATGCGCCTGTGGCTGCCTCGATCCCTTCGGTTGGAATCCAACCTTATTTATCCTCTCATTTCCTCATCCTTACCATCTCCTTTCATAGTTTTTAATAACCTCATACTCATCACGACAACACTTTAAAAGTCACCTCAATAGTGTGTAAGTGTGAGTAATACATGAATTAGACGAGAAATACTGCGCTTATCACAGCAAGTAACATACAGCTTCAGAAAATACCCTAATTTGGCGTTTCAGACTTTCAGGTAGGGGTGCCCGGACATCCCTAAGGAAAAGCCGAATTAGTGTTGCAATTTTTTCGAAATGTATTGTGTTTTTTTTAAAGACATAACATTACTTGTATCTGGTCGAGAGGAGGCCTAGTGAAAGGCTAGAACAAAGCTTGTATTATCCTCCTTTTATGTGGTAGTGATATTGTTCCGAATGTGGGCACTCCCAATGATTGTCTAAAACCCACGCTCCGTTAACGTGTCTCCGAGCCACATGTTAGAATAATGGTCCTCTGACTTTATACCGCAAATCACTGCAACAACATAAAAACCCTCCCTGGAAACATCCTGTCTGTACCGTTTCAGTGCCACACGAAACTGTCCCATAACATTGTTACTCCAGCCCCCAGCACCTGAAACACCCAGCAGATTAGCAAAACCGCTGGGCGTTTGTTGGTGTGACAGTGACAGCCTAGCAGTGACCGACTTAAGCCGGCCGACCCTCAGTAAAAACAAGGCCAGCGGCACTGGGCTTAATGATACTGCAATACGGCCTCAACACGCTTAATTGATCATAAAGGGTCTGGTGTCTATCAAGCTCCCTTGGAAGACCTGCTTGTCTCATGGTGAGCCGGTCGGCATTCTATACCTTATTTTGAACAAGATGGCTTAAGACTGACGAGAGGCGTCGCCACGGAGGAGGGTAGGGCCCCACGCTTTCAGGAGGAGGGGAAGGGCCTCCCCAATTTTGGACAATGATATATTGGTAAAAAGGTTTGCTTTTAAATAGTTCAAAATAGTGACGCTCAGAAGGAAAAAGTCACCTTTGCTATTTAGTTACGTTGTTTAAAATAAAAAGGGCGTTGTATTTCTCCATACCTGACCCACGAAACAAAAGAAAGGAGGACATTTCCAGGTGTCCATCACTAGGATTGCTCCTCCAAGCTCAAAAATACTTGGGACACGTTCTGAACTGTGACGCTTCTTGGCTTTAATTACCGAATGAGAAAAAATCCCGTTGAAACAGCACATGAAATCATTTCAGCACCAAGCAGACATACACAAGTAGGTAATTCTATGGAGGGTAAAAGCCCTACTTATGGCGAGGCACTTCTGTTCAGTAAATTTTCGTTTTCGACTGAGAGAAAATCGCAACACGCTAGGCGAATGAATCACGCGGCGTTGGAATCGGCAAGTCAGCCACGTTGACACAGAACAGCCGCCCAAGCGCATAATGGGGCTTGTCTCTGCTTATTTGACCGTAATCGCAGCTAGCCGAGGAAAACACAAAATCGCGGTCGTGAGAATAGGTATGTCCAAGATTTCTACTCAGTGTTTTTGCATACAGCACTTTGTGTCCTCAAACAGAATAGAAAATCTGAGCATGCAAAAGACTCCAATCCAGAGCTGCTAGGATGTTTGAAACGGTCATCACGAGGGGGATCTCGTGCACCAGTGACATATTTTCAGCGTGACCAAGTACATGTGTCGCCCCCACGGTGACACATCCTGTCAATGTCAATGACCAGTGAGAAAAAGCGCGCGCGTGGGGCGCATCAGCGGACAGTTGTACGTAGCAGGACCCACTGTCCCAGTTTGGTCATCTGGCCAATCTGGCACGGATGATGTTTCCACGTCAGCTGCCGCGAGGGGCACACAACAGTGTAGAGTACTAGTCTCCAGTGGTACTCCTTGGACTCAAGCTTGTTATTCCTCGCAAACACAAGGCGTGACAAAGCTGAGAGCTGTATGTATTTAGTCTGTAGTTTGAGGACAACAGAACAGTTCAAACTTGTTGTTTGGATGCTTCTGAGGACTAACAACAATGCTGCCTTCGGAACGTAGTCAACATACACCTGTCGCTTATAGGGTGTGAAAAAATGTTTAATAGCGAGGACATGCCTCTGGCGGGCTATAACTTGGTAAAGCACCTATGCTGGATTGTGGCAGCTTGATTTCTAACAGACCAACGTGCCCAGAGCACGATAAGGCCAGGCTATCAATGTATGGCTGTAGCAACTATAAGACCTTTCTTATCAGTGACCACTGTCAAGAGAGGGCTGCTTAACCATGCACACTTTAAAGTTCAGGTGCACTTATCTGCGATGGGACAGTGCTAGGCTGGGGAGATCTGAATCAACCAACGCGATTATCGGCTATTGAAGTTAACCAATCACACACGGCGGGTGAAATCTGGGAGCATATGAGACGACCGTCAACCGTGCTCCGAAGGACGTTGACAGCCGACAATATCGCTAGACGGGGACCCAGCTAGGTCTGAAGCTTGATTGTTTGTTGCTGACAAATCCTAAAATATCTAATAAATTGTATGGTTATCAGGACATTTAAGTAATTCATATCGGATTAAGATATACTAAAAGAGAGCTGTGTGTCTCTTATAACCACTGCACTTTAGTTGAATACTTAAAATATATATTTCAAAGTAGCCTTGACACACATCAAATATAAAAAACAGTGATATGGTGGAAACCTCTACCAGATTCTAGAGCCAAGCAAGATCTGAGGGTCCCCCGGCTGGAGTTTTGTCATCACTTCACGGCCAACTATCGGCGACGCCGCAAGACGGCATTCCCTGAATGGCGCCAGCCGACGCCGTACAGAAGGCAAAACCGACGCACAACAAAGCCCGCCTCGGCGCCGGCGAAGGGGCAGTGACTCATCAGGTTTCCCAGTGCCGCCGGGGCTGGGTCACTGGAGGTCAGAGGTGCGGAACAAGCCGTGAGTGCCGGTCTTTTGCGGTGATTCAACTTCATAAACCATTTTTTAAACAGAACGATGTATATAAGGTTGAAATAATTCGCTCCTTCGCATTACTCT
This sequence comes from Lepas anatifera, assembly GCA_034440635.1. Classification (NCBI taxonomy): domain Eukaryota; kingdom Metazoa; phylum Arthropoda; class Thecostraca; family Lepadidae; genus Lepas; species Lepas anatifera. The sequence continues at coordinate 180,332 of JAOTON010001770.1, read as the reverse complement.
ATTTGTACAATACCATCAGTACCAGCATACATTGACCCTAACTACAATTCTGTAGACGTTATCAATTATATCGATTTCTGCGTGTGATGAAAAGACTGATCTGGCACCTGAATGGAGTTTCCCTCTGTGTTTCACCTGTGCGAACAGAGTCTGCCCTTAGTTTTCACCTGTGAAAACTAAGGGTAATTTTTTTGCTTGTATATTTTTTCTAGTTCATTTACACCTGCACCGTTGGATTCAATGACACAGGGGTAAGCACGCCATATATGCTGATGATATATCATCTGCTCATGAGGTACTTTAATAAGTATTTCAAATCTAGTTTTTGGAGCTCGCTACAAGTTCTATCTGTTCGAAAACGATAGAACTGTCGCTACATAGTTAGATCTCTATTATCAATTCCGGGCGAGGTTTTATATATCTTCGTACAAGATTGGCAATAAAATCAAACGCTATCCGAACAGCTTCATTTCTGTAATTCTCAAAAAGCATTCTGAGCACTAAGCACCTTGGTCCGCCTCTAAAAGTTCGTTGCCAGTTTGTTAAGCTAGGCAATGCAAAGGATATCAATCTCAGAATCAAAAGTATGATCTATGATGCATATTTACATATACATTATACATCCAGTATACATATTATATTATATATCCATCTAAATATTTATATAAGGAGCATAATTTGCATATGCTATATGTATGTACCTCAACCAAGCTTAAACATACACAATGAATAAAAATTATTAGCCTCTTACCATGCCAAAAGAACAAACACCTTCAAGGAAGAAAGAGAAAGTTGACGCTGTTCCGTTGGTCAGTATCCGCTCACCGACCAAGACATGCAACTTATCTACAGGTAATGAATGTGTGGTCGAAAAAGGCCGTCTGTGGTGCCGCGCCCGGCCAACTGCACAGTCAAAAACTGGCACTAACCAGCTGCTGCCTGAAGGAGCTCCCACAGACGGCCTGGTACCACACCGACGCACCGCCCGGGTCAGTGCCCACGGCACCTTAACCCTTCTCATCCCGGGAAAGTTACCCAGAACATAATCCCTCAAAACAATCTTTCAAAGATACAATACTTAGTAGCGAATAGGCGGTTTGCGAAATTATTTAACCCCGTTCAATAAGACAAAGCCCCAAATGATGGTGATCGGTAAAGGTATATTGAGAGCTGTGGGCTGAACCCTTACACCAGCTGTCAGAGACTGAATCTAATCGAGAACGTTGCTCGCCACGTTTGCTTGCAATTACCCAACGTCCGGCTTTTAAATCATCGCTATTCGGTTTATGATCATAATCAGCCCCTTTAAAGCATACGCTTTTTGTAAACCTGCTTTTCTTTACTCGCTTCTCGTTTCCTTATGGCATGCATTTCTATCTGGCGGCGCCAGCGAACTCGCCAGCGGTGACTGGGATTTGCCAGTGAGTCCGCGCCTGAACGGGTACGTCCGGCAGCAACAGACGCGTCAGCACTGCCTCCGGCGTGTGTGCGTGACGGTTATAGTGCCGCTTACAGCACGGCAGCTCCAATGCCCTGCAGGCAAATACTCTATCCGTCTTCTTCCAAGGTCTGGCATTTTCTTCAATGTTGAAGGTGGAGTTGGGGTCAATCGAACATGAAGCGTTATGTCACAGATGTGGTGACTTAGCAAATACATTTAGAAAGTGCACACATGGTTTCGTAAGAGGCCAGTAGTTTTGCACCACCACTGGGCCTGATGGTGGCGGCCCAGACCCGCAGACATGACCTACAACACTGGCAACCAAGGCCACACGTCTACTGTCCCGGGGTGTCATGCACGTCACGTGACACAAAACAGCCGAGACGTCACATCCGGTTGTGCCGGAACCCCCCCATCCCCCACTCCTGTCCTCCCCGTCCAAACACACGCACTCGGGGCGGCTTCCAGGCGGTCTGGCCCCATCCAGACGGGTCCTAATGGCGGGTCCCAGTTCAGAACGAGAGGAAGAAAGATGCAAGGAGAAGACGAGGGTTTGCTTACTTATCAGGTTGCGTTTAGAATCATGAGCGGGAAATCACTTGTTTACACATGATAAAGTCAGATCAATGTAGATCCAATTTTACTTTGATAAGGTGAGTGCGGTACATAATTTTGAGTCAGACATGCGTCAACATAGCATGCAGGAAAAAGACGGCATTCCTCTTAACTCTCAATACAAATCCATCCCTGGAATGACAAGTAGTGAGGCAAAACCCTTCAATCTGCCCACTGTACGCACCGAAAGCTATTTCAGCCATTGTGCGCACATAAAATACTTCACTGGACGAAAAAACTGCAAGTTTTTAGCTGTGCGCCTCATCTTACGCCGAAGGCGACTGAGACTGGTCACACAAGACGTCGCGTCCCATTTTAAGTCTGTGGGAGGCAAACCGGATCCTTTCAGCACCTAAAAATCAGACTTGATAACCAATCACCCTCCGAAGTTGCGTAATGCAATGGAAGGTAGAAGGGAGCAAGTACGTACCCACCACACCAGCGTGGGAACATATGGATTGGAGGTTCTTAACCTTTCTGCACGTATGGAGCAGTTAGCTGCTTCAACAATGAGGGTTTAACTTTTTCAAAGCTGTCAAACAGCTTCTGCTGGTCCGTGTATTTTTCAACAGAAAATGACCTAAATATGAACGGAATTATCATTGACATATTACCGGGAGCCCCATCCGCACCACAATGTTCATGAAAAATAGGGAACCGCAGGACAAAATTAGTCCAGAAATAAATGTAGTTCCAGTGACTAATAATTACTTTAGAGATGAACGACACTTTTCAGTGCATTCCATTTGCTATACCTAAATGCAAGCAGCAATAGCGTTCGTTTGATATAACAATAAACGAAAGCGGGAATATGGGAAATGTGGTTGATACAGCACCCCTGGTGGAAAGGTGAGGTAATGTGAAAGGATACCACCTCCGATTTAGCTGCTGGTGCGGAAGGGTCGTTTGATAACCGAGAAACTACCCTTATCTAATTACATGTGTCGCGCAGATACCCGGACTTGTTTCATTCAAGTTCAGTGTAGCATTCAAAAGAAAACAATTGGAAAGCGACCGTAAACCGGTTTGAGACAAACTGTACGCGATCTATGGCCTCCTCTACTGCTTCCTTGTCCTAGTCACCATGCAGTGGCACGGACCAAGACAGAATTCCTAAGATAACTGCTCTTTGCCTATTTTTTACCTACTCCTTTGGAGTTCTTAAAGAAGACATTTGGCTATACAGATCCACACAAGCGGGAACTTTTAATAAGGCACCTTAAAAGAAGAACTGTGTGTCTTACAATGAGACAGAACATCTCTCCTTGTGCATAAATAAGGAACCTAGGCTAAGCTAATGGGGGGGTTTGAATTTATGCCAAAAATACAAACAAGGCAGCAGATGCAGGACACTTGTGCAAGACCTGGATGCTCCTTCATGTAAAAGGTAGATATATTCATCTCCGGACAGACGACTGATCGATCGATGGGGAGGCAGACTGATCGATTGACAATTGTCCCAAATTTTTGCAAGATTAATACTTTACTGTACACACAGCATTTACACACAATAGGCCACAACACTTTCCCAGACATCCATAAATGGGAGCTTTCAGGTGAATATTTACCAAAAGTTTGCGTAAGGGGTCATCAGGGATTCGAGCTTAGGATCCTTGAGTTCATGGTTGAATGTTGAAAAATATTGATATCCAGGCGATGAATTATAATACATCCCTGGAAAACCAGCGTACTGTTCTAACGACGTCAGAGTGAGTTAACCATTCAATGTTTATAAGTGACCTTAAAAGGTGCTATATTCTCTTTCATGATCTACTGTTTGGTCCAATAAATGTAATAGAACTCTGTCCCATGCCCCCATCATAAAATTCACCTCGGCATCCTGAGGTCAGGTTAAACCCTATCCTTGGACGAAAATGATAATCATGCCAATTCTGATGGCCTTCATGGACACACTGTCATAGAAAAACTACCGATGCGGCTTATGGTCAAAACCACAGTTTTGGAAACACCAGGCAACAGCCAGCATAGAACCACTAAGAGTTGGGCCAACAGACTGTGGTATTACCAATATACTTTGCAAGTTGAAAGGCAGCGTTAGTACAGTCACGGAAAATGATGGGAAAATGTGTTCTATCCGAGCGATTACCAAAGAGGAAGATAGCATTATTGACAGTCAGTCAAAGTCTACCTGATCATCAACTGTCGCATCTCTACAGGTCTTACTCAAGGTACTGAATCATCCGCCAACTTCTAATACAAGCATTCAATGAACATTTGTGTTGTAACACAAAAAAACTTATCAGGCTAACCAATTAAATATTAAGTACTTTTCGAAATTATTATCGGTGAATTAAGCCTGGGCAACGAAAATCAAGGGATCGTCCACAATATTGTCTGCATCATCCAAAATTAAATGTAAAGCATGCATAGAGCCAAATAATGCGACTCGAGAAACAAGCAAAAACGTATAGAAAGGCAGTGAAGCCATTCGCGTCCAGAACGTTATTCGGGCGTCAGTTTCGGGTCTGCCTCCATTGAACTCCGTCCAAATGTGCAATCACGCAGCTGCGTCGGCATCCCTATTCGCTTCCTTGTGTCTCGAGCCTGCCGTCAGCCTGGTCCACCGACACCCCGTGAGTCATTTTACAGCTGTGCTGAGCTTTCAGATTGCCTTAAGAGCACTGCCCTGAAACACTGGCGCATGTGATCCAGCATGTTACGCACGTGATTATACTTGCAGGCAAATTATTTGAAAGCTTTCATTGCATCACCACTTTAGATCAAACTTATCAATCGGCAAGGCTTTGAACCCTAGCAGCTGGCTTCTATGTCAGTTATTGATTTTACAGGCTCAAGCTGACTCCTCCCTTTAGGATAAAGGGCCTTTTGCAGGATTCATAGTTGATAATCTCTGAGTTAATGACATTTCCACAAAAAACAAACTCTAAGATTCATAATAAGAATCCCTCAATGGTTCAAGCTCAAGCGACTGCATTATCGGCTTGGGTGCATCATCATGTATTACTAACACTTCCACACGATTGAGGTGGCTTTTAAAGTGTTGTGATGAGTATGAAGTGATTATAAACTATTGAAGGAGATGGGAAGGATGAGGTAAGGTGAGGATAAAGAGGATGGGGTTCTGAAGTTTCGGGCACAGCGATAGTTATAGGGGGCAAGCATAGGTAATGGAAACGGAAGGGACAATTAAAGCCAATAACTTCCCATTTCCCTCCCATACTATCAAAATGGTTCTGGAACATTGAGAACGACAAAAGTGGCCTAGAACATAATCGGTTTGCAACTCACATCTGCGAAGCAAATCTTAATATATGATAGCTCCATTGACCCCAAAGTGTTCTCAACAAAGTTGGAAATAAGCTTCACAAAAGAAAAGAAAACAGACTTGACAAGCCCGAAAGTAATGGAAGACTCGGTAGAAGAGTATAGGTTAGCAAGTACATCACAATGCCAATAGAAGAACTTTGGCGTCACTTTGGCATATCTTGTATCACCATTATGACCCTGGGAGTGGACAAGTATAGCTGCCATTTAAGATATGAAGCGTCATGCAATTCAGCGACAAACAAATACACCATTAGATAGCCTCGTAACACCCTGGGCGTGGGAGGGCACATAGCAGTGATGATGCGTCACTTCTGTCAACACCACGCCAATGTGGGAGGGTGGGGGGTGGAGGCCGATCCAGGTGGGAAGAAATAACTCACCATCTTTCCAGCCTTAAATGTGCCCATTGGCCTCTGGAGGAAGTCCCTGATACAGGTCCAGTGGAGACTGAAGTTTTCCTTATGTGTAAAACTATTTTCAAAGCATCTGATGGGGCTAAATGTGATGAGAGTCCTGAATGTGTTAAACATAAAAAACGCCCACTGAAATTTTGCAGCTGGCTCAATCCGATTACTGCAACTGCTCCCAACAGTAGGTATTCACCGCAGGATCTTTTAATTATCTTTACATGATTACTTCAATTAAAAAAATTGATGCGCCATAAGAGAGGAGCGCTTTTCACGTCATTCAGAGCCTCAATCATAAATGGTATTTCCAACCATAAAGAGCTCCGTCGTGCGAAACAATTCAAATATCCCTCCACCAAAATCTCCCATGGGGCGGCCCACTCTTAAAAAATGATCTCGTTGATAAGGTGTTCACTGGCCTGTCCCCTCAAATCCAGATGTACGAAACAGTGAAGATTGTATATTCGGGCACAACCCTCCATCACAATCATGTAATAAATACAAAAAAACTCTCAGTTATAGTGTAGACAGACCCCAAATATTCGAGGTCTGGCTACACTATGACTGAAGGGCTGTGCCCGAATATACAATCTTCAGTGTTTTTTTACATCTGGATTCGTAGGGATAGGCCAGTGAACTTCTTATCAACTTATTATCATCATGCTCCTCGCCGCAGCACTCCAAAACCTATCAACGTTTCAAAAAAATTATATCCGTCAATCTAATCCTCTTGCCCCACCTTTCAGCAAAACGTTCGTCATAGCCTCGCTGTGGCATCCTTTCAATGACCTCAACAACCCTCGGCAAGTCCAACGGAGGATGAAATCGACAGGTTCAGACCACCGCAGACGGCCGGCTCGGGGTCGCCGAAAGGGCGTGAGTTGGCACCTTGTGGGTCGGACCTGCGTGACAGTGTCTGCTGCCAGCTTCTCAGTAAACTCGTCGCCTGCGTCGTAAAGTCAGACGACAGCGCTGGGTCGGCGCCGATTAGCGCCTCCCTGAACACACGGCGTTGGCGCCGAACGATACTGCTGTGATAGCCTGATAAAAACACGAGAATACTGGAGACCGACATCTTTGTGCGTCAGAAGTCACGGGCCTTCCCACCCTGGCACTACTACACAGAATTTATGGTTCAAGCATCACTCGATATCGAGTTTCTTGATTGGTCCCTCAAACAAAAAGAAGCAAAGAACGTAAAACTTACGTAATGATATGACGCATTTTCCGGCATCAATGAAGCCCTGACTTATGCTTTTCAACTATCGATTAGGCTTCTCCTTTTAACGAGGTTTTAGTCTTCGATCGAGATGACCTGCTAAATCTAACGCGTCATTGCGCTGCAACTCTGTTAATCTAGGAGAAAACTAAGCCAGGATATTTTTCGTGGCTTAAGCATTCTGTTATTTTAGCTTCAGACACGACAATATATTCATATTACTACTAGCGCAAAAATCGTCGGTAAAAACCTGAATGCTGATCAACTAAAGCAACAGGAAGTGGAGGAGGCCATAAGGACCTATCCCGTTCTAAGAAAGCCCAGCATGTGTCACCAGCCACCTTCCCATGCCAGCGAAGTACAATTTAAAATGGGGTCAGTTGCCAGATCAAATTACTCAAGGTCATTAAAGCTACTGGTGGGGTAGAAAGTGTACTTTTAGGTTGCATGATATCTTGGCACATACCAATTGTCTTTGGATGTGACGTGAGAACGTAAATACCGGCATTGCTACCTTAACCCTATTTCCGTCAGGCCCGCTACCCCCTATTTCCGGCAGGGGGAATATCGGCCCCTAAGATCTCGTAATCTAACCGGCCGATTTTGAAAATTCAAAGTGCTATAGATTCCCCTGACGCTAAACTTTATTTTGAAAAAAGAAAATTTCAAAATTTTTATTTTTAAGGAGAAAGTCGTGCAAAATATACAATTTTTGTGTATTTTTAGATTTTCCATAACCCTTGTCTCTGTTGTACGATTTTCACAGAACTAGTTCAGATTTACAAATAATTGACCCAAAATTGTCATATAATCGAGTTACCAAAAATTCGAAATTCAATGGCAGTTCCAGGACCAGGACTATGAGGGAAATATATACAACCTAAAAAGTTTTGTTACGCGGATTAGAAGCCGTGATATACTGCTTGGCATCTTTGACACATAAATAAATGAAAAAAGTGAAAAACTCATCAGGGGCAGATGCAGTAAGGTAAAACAGTTAAAATACATCCCAACAATATGCGAGTGGTATGCATGAGTATATTAGTCCCTCGACTAGTTGAAATTTATTTCGATAATTTTACCCTCCCATGGCAGCTCTGGGAAAGGGGGTACATAGGCGGATCAAGGACTCTCGTCGGGGGGGCGGGTGGGGGTATTGGAAACACATTTTAATATACAACGATATTGAGTCGCGGCGGTGATACTGGCTGGGAATATGCATTTTGAAAATGTGTAGTGACTGGACACGCCTCTGGTAATCTAGAATTTGGTTATAACTATTTTGAATTTTCATATACCCAATTGTATTCGCCCTGGCACGGCTGTAAGCAGTCTTCTCACTTACTAACGTTTAGTCCTTCTTGATAACATTCCCCCATTTTGAACTGCTGTAACCGCCCCTGATGAATACAAATAGTGACAATTGTGAATGCACTATCATCTCACATAAAAATGATATAATAAAACCATATAACTGGTATCAGGATCAGCAGAGACGGCTTCCTTTACAAAGAACCCATCGCATACGATAATACTTGGTTTGTGGATAGAACCTCCCCAAAACCCCAGCCATAGCTCCGCCCCTGGTAAATATATAATATTGACAATTTCAGAAAACCTGCCTGTACTAGTTTTAGGAAAAGTCAGGAAGTTTCAAAGTTCTATCGCAAGCCGTTTCGGAGATATTCTTGAAAAACCTTAGGGGGCAATATTAGCCCCCTGCCGGAAATAGGGTTAATGAGAATTGTCATTAGCTTATCCAACCGCAGCATTTTTGCTTAAGGGATTAAACTATTTTTCATAAACAGTAATAATTGAAGTCCAACCATATGGTTTGGAGAATGAGTATTTCGGTACATTGCAGCCTTGACGCAATGCCCATTACACACGTCATTTTTTATCTTCTGTCCCAATAATTGCGGAACGATACGTTTGGGCCAAAACAACGCTACAATACTTGTTATCATTTTCACCTATGGCTGCTACCAAAAATCCATTTTGTAGCATAGCTGTGAGCCATCTCTAAGTCTCAGACAAGAGATGCATGTTTTTTAAGCTCAGCCCACTCGACCTCCGTTTTCTACATATGTGTTTTCTCCCACAATTGGATCTCACATTCAAAAACATAAAAGGTTCTCTCTCACCCAGCCGCTCTGCATCGGCCAGCTGCCTAACAACACGAGACCCTGGATCAAAGGCCATTGCCATTGCACAGAACATTTAACCAACCAAAAAGAACCATTCCACCAGCTAAATATGCCTCTTATCGCCGACAGTAGCCTAACCTGACGCAGATAAGTGAAAGTGAGTCAGGTCTAATCGCTACTGATCATAAACGTCGTGCCTCCGCCAGACCTATCACTATAAATAACTTGGAAACTGAACGTTCTGTCAGACCTCAGCGTCACGTTTCACGGCTGAGGTATGCAGATGGCCACAGAACAACCAAATAGTCTGTCGGCTATCGGCGAGCGCCGCCTCCCATCCCCAGCCCCCCCTCGCCCAGTCAGAGGGTAATGAGTGACCCACTCCTCAAGGCCGCCTGCTCAGTTGCACTGCGTCCTCTGCCGTTCGCTCGCCGTACTCGCTGGTCCCTCCAAACCTGAACGTGGGGCTTGCGCATGAGAATTACGACACGCGGCGGAGGATGCATTGCTGGAAGCTTGACATTTGAATGACTGATTGAATTTTATATTATCTATTAACTACAGCCACAGTGTATCACTAATGGAGCGAGTCCATTCGCTGTTGTAAAATCGTATTCAGACGAAGAACAAAGCTTCTGAAATTCGCTTTTTACGCAATATCACTTTAAACAGTAAAACTTACGAAGTCGTATGCCGTGTCAGTCTCAAGACAAAACAAAACGCAAACAAAAAGACAAAACAACTTGAAGGTATTATTGTAACATTGGAGAAGGATTTGTGGTCAAGGAAGTCAAGAGATTTACTGTATCACGGAGAATTTATTCAAAAAAATTTATTTCAGGATGACGTAAATTATTTTTGGTAGTGTTCCAAGAATGTTTTCTCATATTTTCGATGAATTTCTTGGCCGAATTTGATGTGCCTGATTACAACAATTCTTATCATGAGCGCAAACATTCTGTGCAAGCTGATAGCACACGAGATATGTCCACATCATCCTCCTCGACCATTACCACCGGCCCCGGAGACACAGACAGACTGGTTGACAGAGGTGGTCAGCTGCACTGGTGAGTAGTTATGACGTGGGCCTGGGGCCGCCGGGGTCGACTCCAGTCCGGCTGGGTCAGGCCCTCCCCCACCGCCCCTGCCGCCGCTGCCGCCGCCGTGGCAACTGTTTACAGAGCGTGACCCACGCCGGCAGCGGTCGGCCGGACAGTGCCACGTGCCAGCCCTGTTTCCGAGCGGCGCTACACACGCGGCAGGGGCCCCCAAATTCCTGACGAGCTCAGGCAACGCCGCAGACGCCGGCAGCCTCCCCGCCGGCGTGTCACACCATGCAGTGGCTTCTTTAAGGCTGAGTAATGAGCTCAAATAGTTTCCATGCTGGAGCTGAGACGTCCCTGCAGCCTGGACTCCGAACAGTCGGCGGGCGGCGTTGCATAACGCCGGCATGCAACACGCACTTCTTCCTCTGAGGTGACAAAACCATATGGAAAGGCTGAGGCGGCGCCGACCGCAATATTTCCGCAGCAAAAACAGACAAAACCCTCCATGCTTGGCGTCGGGCCACACAAGTGCGGCGACACGCTGAATGGCTTACTGGGGCGTTCCGTGATTGTTTTACAACTGATCAGTATACATCAATGTCAATTGAAAAAGTGTTTCTTTAACCGTCTGCACATATGTGGAGGTATATGGCCCTTTGAATTTTAACCTAGTTTCATAACTTGAGGAACACCTCCACAACGAATCGCCGTGTAACAAGTGATATGTCAAGCCTTGGTGCGTTCATATTTTTTAACTTCGACCTCCGGCTTTTCACTTATTTCAAACACTATCTATTGTTTATATGATTACATATATCACAGATTTGTAGCAGCCCCTACAGGTTACTTGCACTACCAAATAGCGTTATCAGCAAAATATCCAAAACTCCAGGCAAAAATATTCATGAGACGAATACACTTGACTTACGAAGTTCGAAAAATATCATTTACTAAGATGTCCTGGGAATGAGACATTCTCATATTTTTATCTCAACAGAGCTTCAGTCAGATTTACAGTATCATAGGCAGCGATCGCGCACAGACACACTAATACCAGGCTATTCAACAGGCGGAGGCAGGGGCGTAAGCACTGCAGGGAACGGAATTACGCATTTCCCAATTTGATGACTGTGGAACATCAAAGTCTAGGTCCCGACCAGTAACTAGACGAACATAATAAACTCAACCAAAGGTGATAGCCAATAACACATTCGTTCTTAACTCGGTCACGCGTTGTGATTACAAACAAACTCTAAGAGAAAACATAGCCTAGCCTCATCGCTAAATAAATAAAGACTGGCCATACCAAGAAAGCTTTTCTACGAATTCACATTCTAGTCATTCTTAATACGTTTGCTGCCAAACAGAGGTACAATGAGTCGTTTCCCTGCGATGACAATTTTTCGAAGGCAATAGCACGTTTGGAAGTGAACACCACATCTGGATGTAACGTCACACCGAATTAAAGCAGGAATTGGGAAGTTGTCACAGAAAGCAAAACGGGCAAAAAGGCAACAAACCGGTAGTCCTTGACTCCGATTTAACATTTTAATTATTTAGGTAATGCATCAGAAATGCAGCTGTGGGCGCCGGGGGTGGCACGCCTGGTGGAACAGTTGTGCAGTAGTCTACTGAAACGAAAAAGAAACCAGTACTTTTCTGTGGCCTCATTGAAGGGAACGTGTAACTATAACACAACGGTTGATAAAATCAGTTTTCATAAAAAGTGAGCAGAAATTTTAAAAGACGTGTCTTGGAACCGGGCTGTTTAAGAGTACTCCAAACATTAGGTCGGGGCTGCTGAGTGTGAAGGGCATCTCAGCCGCTGATACCCAATTTCGGTTGAAATGTGCGAAATTCTGAAAAAGGAACTGCTAGACAGGAAAAAAGTGCGAAATTTTCAGTTCGGTATAACATTGCACCCCAATAGTACCGACGTATTTCAAGGTAACTATAAAATGGATGGTAATAAGTGCAACTTAAACTTGATATTTTATCCGCACCGGAAAAATATTGCCTCCAAATATAAATGTATTTTTTAGGAAAATATCATTTGGAATGTTATCCATACGAACACTCTAACAGGAGAGGGAACTGTGCAAGCGGTTTTTTTCTGTACAGTTAGAATTCTGCCGAGCTGACGAACTTACGAATGATCTGACGAGTCACAAGCCATGCATTTCACCGAGATCTCACCGAGGAGAAAACGCCAGATCGACCTCCCTGAATTCGTCGCCAACTGTACAGAAGACCTTTCTACTGTGATTCCTCCTGACAATGTGACATTAGGAACGTCGCTTCGTTCCAGCAGCCGATCGAAAACGAAAGTCATCGAAGCTTTCAGCACCGGCCTCACCACCCCTATCCACCACACAGAACGGTACTCACGAGGACCCAGCCAGCAGCCTGGGAAGCTGTGCCGGAGGGCGGACCTCACTCACCGGCAGCAGGTCGTCCAGCAGGTCCGTGTTGGTCTGGCCGGCAGCCCCGGGACTGTTGGCCTCCAGGTCGCTGTCGGCGATGGAGCTCTCGTCACTGCTGACTTCGCTGCCAGTCTCGCCCAGCGGGCGGGCCTGCGCCGGCACACTGGCCAGAGACCTGTACACTCCCAGCCTCTGCAGACGCTGCAGCGGCTCCGGCGAGGACAGCACCTGTCGCAGAGCTGCCTTAGCGCGCGGACCGCCCTGCGAGCGAATGATGATCTTGATCCGCTTGGCGGGCCGGGCAGGCTCGGATCCCAGTTGTGGCGCTCTCTGACTGAGCTGGGGGTGGACCAGTTTGGAGGCTCGCGGCACCAGCTTGCCGAGACTGGGCGCCGGCGCCGCGCTGATGGCCGGTTTGGCCTGAGCGCCCGGTGCCGCACACATCACTGGCGACATCTCTGTAGCAGCTGCCGCCCCGACCGCGACTGGTGAGCGACTGCCGCGCCGGCGGCGGCAACGCGGCGCGTGGCCCGCTGTTTACGTCGGCCCGTGAACAGCTGAGAAGGGGAGGGCTATCCGCGGGGCGCGCCACGCTCGCGCAATACCCCACAGCCACCCTCTCGCTTGACCCCCTCTGCGGTGTAGACGACTGGGTCTGATGGAGCCACACGCATGGTGTGCGTCACCTTAGCCGGCAATAGTGTTCATCGAGCGCGCACACGTTGCAGCAGTTCTCGAAGTGTGGTTAGTTAACGATGCTAGCAGTGCTTGCGAGCGGATGAAGACCATAGTTTTTACCAATTCATGCATGATCGGTACGAGTCACTGCCTCTTCAAAAGTTATTCGCGATTTGCATTCCGGTATTTTACGCACATGGTTGTGTTTGAGTCACAATGTCATTGTTAACTGCTGTGCCAATCCATGTTCTGCAAAGGCAATTATTGCAAGAAAGGCCATTTAATACGTCACTCCATCACAAGAACAAAGAGCATAAAGAAACATAAGGCGTCGCAGGGTACACTAAAGACATTCAGTGCCGGAAGCTCTCGATTCTGCACCGGAAACGGTCCATAGATCCCGGATTTTCGAATCCCATCCTTGTATGAGGAAATAAGGTAACTTGAGGGACTTTCCAGCTCTCAAACGTCAAGGAATGTGAACAATGTTCACCTAGCAGTGCCGCCCCATCCAACACAATTGCCTTGTCTAAATTTTGAGAGGCGAAAATATTTGCACCGATGGGCATGAACAGTGAGCTTGCATGTGGTGTGCAAACCTACTGGGCTGCAGTGCGGCTTGATTTCCTCCGCTCGGCACATTTAAAAAATTAGCCTTCTTTGCCAGGTGAGCGGGCTAACCGCAAGTATATTCTGAACATTCATGGCACGTCTTGAACACGAAACATGCTCAGCACAGTTAATTCTGCATGCAAGGACATTGGTATGGACGTGACGCAAGCGGTGAGATGCAGTGACGTAGCCACGACGTTAATGAGGGTGTATACTAACTGTATACGCACCTATCGAGCCACTTAATTTGCAAGCTGTCAGTGAATTATTTCATCCCTTTTACTGCCACGAGGACATTGAAAATCCAGGATTTTCTATCGGGAGGGGAGAGGGGCTTGGTGATGGGGCGCCATCTGGACCAGGGGTGGGGCATTCTTAGGCAGGAAACCCCATCAGGTGGGCGCCAAATCCTCTCGCGGGGGCGCCAGTACTCGCATTGGATCCACCTGATGCGAGAGGAGCAAGAATGCGCCGATGGGCTTCTTAACACGCGCCCCGCTGGGGGGCGAAATTCGCCCCCTCCTCCTGGTTTTCCCCAGATAGTTCAAAAACGAAGAGACGCAGAGCAACGAAAATTACGGTACCTTTTAATTTAATTTACCTTTTAATTTAATTTAATTTAATTTAATTTAACCGATTCCAGATTAATTTTACACATCTGACCAAATTTTTAAGTTAAGGTCATGTCAGGTCAAGGAGCTATTCAGGGTCAAGTGGCCCGACCTCAAAACCTAAAATTACGAGTTTGAAGCAGCGCCCAGGGAACATTAGCAAACCAATCAGTTTGAAACTTCCACAATATGATGAGGTCATTAGGGTTTACAAATCTGCTATCTTGGAATTTTGATATTATTGACCTAAGGTGGGGTCAATTTTTTGGTCACCCCATTATAAGTCTATGGTGAAAAATAGAATGGACTCGTTTTCAGTAAATACTGGACAGATAAAGCTGAAAATCCTCAAACCGTCTATTTTTCTGGTACAGCGCTGGGCTCCGGCCCACTGCTCAGAAACATGAAGTGACAGTACATGTGTGAATGAATCGATTCCCTCGAGATGTTCCGATGTTCAATACTTAACCGACGTTATAGGTAGCCTGGCAGCTGACTGGTGAGGGGCTGACCTTAGTGGGGCGGCCGTCCCTGTGCTTTGCGGGACATTAAACCTTGCCTTCAAATCACCCGCTATTGCGGGCATTGCTTGTCCGCACGGTCGGGTCGGAATCTCTGGACACGCCCATCGAGGATTTTGGCGAGGCATCGATCACGAAAGCCAAACTTTCAATAACCGGGACAAAATTCATAAAAAGGTTAACTGATCTGCATATGTTATGCAGTCATTCGTATCAGCATTACCATGATAAATAAACGATGAAGTAAGCCCATGACCTTGATCTTTGACCAGGGTTATATAGTTCATTTGAATATTTCTGACTTGAAACCAGGTCCCATGCATATATTTCACGGCGTGCCATGACCCCGTACCGCTACTGGATACCACAACAGCAGTCACAGGGAGGCGTCATTACGGCGGATTCAAATTATTCGATAGCAAGTACACCTGGTCATGGTAAGTTATAAATGGAGTAATTTTCGCATCATTTTGTTTGAACAGTCATAAGTACGTTCATATGTCTACCATCAGTGGCAGATCTAGCCGGAAGATTTGGGGGAGGGTATCAAACCCAAGTCGAAAAGGAAAAACATAAAGTCACGTTGGTTAAAGATGTGGCCATCATATGCCTGCTTTTGCCATCGGAGGACCATTCACTGAAATACGATTTTAACGACCCCCGGGTTTTCGGAGATAGCAGAAAAACCGGCGCGTAGCGCCGCCCTGGAACCTTTTCCCTCATCATTTTACAACTTCGTGAAAATTTTAAGGTTAGGTCATCTCAGGTCAGGTCACCATTACAGGTCAAGTGACCCGACCTCAAAAATTTAAGATAGCATAAGTCGGAGCAGGGTGAACTTATCCGATTGAAACTCATATCAATAATGGCCCCACCGAGTTCTCAAAATATGTTCCGGTATTTTGATATCGATACCTAAGGTTAGGTACGAGGCATGACCTCTCCATTGGAAATACATGGGAAAAATGGTTTTACGGAATAATCAGTAACGGATGGTGATAGAGCATTTATTTTAGCTGCATTAGACTCGCCTGCTTGCAGTCTATGATATGCATTTATATAATTTGACCGCACTTCAGGTCAGGTAAATTTATTTGACTAGCAAGGTCAAATTATATATCATTGATTCGGCTTGATAAGAGGATTCATATAGTTTAAGTCGTTTTGCTCTATCTTTACTTGTTCAGATTTAATAGCCGAAAAACTGAATTTACATGTTATCCCTATGACGGGCATGTTTGACCTCTGTGACCTTAAATGTACCTACAAAAAGGTTCAAATGTTTGATGGAGAAGTGGATGGGCAGCCCAACGCCGTTTACCGTTTTCGCACCACCGTGGTTCGAGATTAGGGGGGTACCGCCGTCAAGCAAGGTGGCTCAGACCCCGTCAATGCGCGTGTTAAATATCAAGAGGACCAAGGCCCAATGTTTACATTGAAATTGATGGGGTTCTTTTTGAAGTTGACTGGTTCAGTTTAAGCATCACAAACTTGCTTAAAAACTAAAAAGGAGTCAGGGCAAAACATCGGAAATGTTGGGGGAGGGGCAAAAACATGGTCTGCTCTGAGCTTTTTCGTTGGGGGAGATCCCTTTGTCCCTCCTTCCCTCTGGATCCGCAACTTTCTATCATTCAAGAAATATCAACAGCTTGACATGGCTGCATCAAAATTCCAACAAGTGGATTTGTACTACAGGAGCGAAGACGCAGATTTCTTTCTGTGGGGGCCGGAATCGAAGGGGGCTTCTATCCCTGGCCCTGAGGGCGTTCTCCGAGATTTTAGCGGCCTTCATTTTTTAGGTCATTTAAAGACTTCCTTAATAAGTAGGAGGCCTCCCATGTTGGCCGTTTAGGGGCTTACTTTATTAGTAAAGGTGCCCCCACGAAGGTCATTTAGTGCGCCTCCCTTATAAGTGTGGAAGGCTCCTGGATAGGCCATTTAGGGGATTTGCTTTATAAGTAAAGGGGCCGCCTATGTAGGTCTTTTACGGGGCCTCTATTTTAAGAAAAGTGGTCTCCCAGATAGGCCGTCATGGGACCTCACTTCGAGCTAATGCGGTCTCCTGCATAAACAAATTAGGAAGCCTCCTTTTATAAGCAGGGAGGCTTAGCTCATTTTAATCAAGGGACTATTCCAGACAGTAAGTGTCCAAAAAGTCCTCCTTGGTTAGGCGGAGGGCATCCAAAAATCCAAGGGGGCCAGGACCCCATGGTGGCGATCACTCCGATTTGTAGTGATTTCAGGAGACATCTGGTGTAAGACTCTAGCCAGACGTCTCAGACAGCCATTTTTGTCTAAAACACGCCAATTGACACAATTGACACCTGGAAAATTTGATTTTTAAATGCCAAGTTCTTCCAGAGGAAAGGCAGCTTGCGAAATTAAACAAAATAAAAATGCATGACAAATGTAACAATTTAAAAGCAAATATTTCTTAACCAAGCACTCTTTTAGCAATGTTTGCAGCCGATATCGTTTCTGCCCACCGGTGTTCGATATATATATATATATATATATATATATATATATATATATATATATATATATAATATATAAAAAAGATATAAAATATATATATATATATATACGTATATATCTCGTATATATCACCGTATATATATGGTATATATATATCGTATACATATATCATAAATCGTATATCTGGTTTCCCACCTCAACTCGTAAATATTTATCACATGATAAGGCTCAAACATTGTTATAAATAGTTTTGGTAAGGCCAGGAGACTTATTGCTCCAAATCTGATCACGTCAAGATGAGATTAAGGCCTCGCATGATAGCATCCAATCGTTTTAGCCTGGCTTTGGCAGTCAAGAAAAATGCACCGTTACTTTGCAGCCATCCAGTACGATCAAACGTTTAACTACACTGCCCAGCCGTGTCTGAGTAAGTTTGTATCCTATCTATAGACCCGGTTTGAACACGAGATACATCCCGCGGAAATAATAAGTGCTTTCGATGCTTGATTTTATTTTAGACGGCTTGGGAATTTATCGCGTCCTTTGCTGCAGACCAAGCTTTCAATCCAGACTGTGACAGTGGCGAGTGAAGGGATGTAGGCCCCTGAGAACTGCTAATGTTCTGCAGTATTGTATTTTAGACAGATTTCAAAGGACAGCCACGATCGCGGCGCGCCCGATCCATAATGGCTGCGTTCGTGTCGTAAATTCAAACTGCAGCCAGGTTACAACATGCATAGACAATCGATTTTACCCTGTCCCGTGATCCACGACTAATGTGAGCACATCGGGGCTAGGCCACCATTGCGATAGAACGTAATTTGACTTCTCCAATCTCTACTTTCCTCGCTTACCGGCATTCATGATTTTCAAAGAATCATGAATAATTGTGCTTTGGAGATAGCTCGCTATGTTTTCGTCATAGATCAACAAAAATAAATATTGTTCGTGAAATATTCCTCAATGTCATTTAAGACTTTTGCACATATCTGTGGATACAAAAACATCCCATCGGGACTATTCTTTACGTTACAGACGGTCGCCTGCTGTTAGCAGGCACGATATATCTGAACATTTCTCCCAGCCTGCTGTTCTGAAGCCTTTACATAGCACAAGTGACGGGACGTGACTGTTCTTGGCTTAGGGGTATAATTGAATAACACACAATTCTTGGTTTATAACATAATTTTTAATAACACAGATTGTTGAGAAACACACCGTGCACAATCATATATATAGTTTTCCCCCAAAATAAAACAATTGTCTTCATTGTGCTCAATCATCACACTCGTGATACTGCGACTTAAATTCGCAGGTGCTCCGATGAAGCTGACATCTGTTTCCCAAAGATGACCAACGCGAAATTTGCTGACCTTGAGACAGCTACTCCGCTAACTCCCGTCACGGTCACGTGACCTGACGTCAGAGTACCACTTTGGAGAAGGGATGCAAACTTACAGACCCAATAACCGGTGAAATAGCAAAACCAGGGACCGGGTGTGTCGGTGGGGGCGTGTCGCATTGGTGTTCCCCAGGAGACGCTCTCAGCACACCTCTGTCGGAAGTTTAAACACGTCAAGTGTTAAACGGCCACGAAATAGCTGGGTATTTTCCCCTTCAAACACCACACCATGCTGTGCAAACACAGGCAGCCACCCCCTTCCTCGTAGAGGAGGCGGTGCCCAGAGTACGTGCTGTCAGTTACGTCACAGGAAGAGAAGGAAAACAGTTAAATTATACCCTAGCCGTCCTAAAAAACTTCAGAGCATCGGCAGAGGCAGCCCCCGCACAGGAGTGTTATGCTTTTGAACGTGAGTTTAGGGGATGACGTAGTTTTATTGAAGGGAATGCTTGGCAGTAGGGGTTAGGGGTTTGACATCTGACGTTGTGCAGATGACGGACACTCACACACGCCGGAACGCAGCAAGTAAAAGACTGCTCATAAATCACACTTCCGACAAGGAAATACACCTGTTACACCAACTGTTGAGGATGAAATACAACCTGCACCGTAAGTCTTTGCTCCTGGTTGCTGCATTTTTGTTGGGAACATAGTTAAACTCTTTGGAAGTTTTTTTTGGCAGTGACCTGTGTACTACAGGTCCTGAAAGCGCCTCACTCCCCTCCCCATTATATCCCGAGATGTTAATAACTATATGAGTATCAAAAAAGAAGTTCGTTAGAACTTGTTAATGCTCAATAAAATCAAATTGTGGTGCCCTCCATTTCAGGGTAGGATCTAGACTGACGATTTTGAAAAGGGAGTGGGTGCAAAGGGCCCAAAACTGTGAAAAAAACGGCAGCGCCCCCCCAAAGTGGTATGTTTTAGAATTAACCCATAACATCACATTAAGGCGGACTGCAGAGGGAGCCGAATCTAGGTAAATGGTTAGGCATCCTTTGCTGAAGGTCACACATGCCTAGTAGGTAGCCACCGGGATCATTTGGCAAGTAATTTCGAGCCAAATCAGATGTCAGCGTGTCACTTATAGCAGGCACGCTTTTAGCAAGTTTGAGTTTGAGTATCTTTTTGATCATCGAATGCTTTGTGATAGAACCAAAAAAGTTTAAGTCTGCATGAAATAAGCGTACAACTGGATTCCAACGTTGTAATCTATAGGAAAGACGCTATTCAGCCAGGAAAAATGCCTTTACGCCCCATACCCGGTCGGATTTCTGTGAAGATATCGCTGTCTGTAGGCGTCCGGCAGTGACGCCTTTACACTGAGCAGCTGTAAGCAGCACCTGGGCACAGTCTGGCGCGCCGGTCGCCTGGACGGGAGGTCGCTCGGCCCGACGGAAATCGACACAGCTGTTGCCTAGTGACGCTACAGGTCGCACATGTGCCACCTCTTCACTCTCCCCTCTCCATCCCTCCCCAAGACTGCTGCCATAGAAATCAGCCTCTAGAACAATACCCGCATATCCAGCGTACACTCTAACGACATATAGGTTCTTGAATATGTTAAAATTTGTTTATGTTAAAACGAGGACAGAAATTTTGAATATTCTTAAGAAGGAGCAAGATTGAGATGAATGATTTTTGCTCAAATATTCAATTATCTTTGAGTTGGATACAAGGATGCCTATCGCATCACAAAACATTAGCTCTGTTAGTGTCCTTTTGCAGGGTAGGAATCGGAGTATCTGATCATATTCTCCAGTGGATGCGACGAGCGGCCGTTGTTCTGTCTGATAACTCTTAAATTTTCAACCCTATTTCATCTTACCATCTATTTGGGGGACATATGTTGTGAGAAATTCAACTTCATAATGTTCATGGCATCTAACGGAGATTCGAGCCATAGGTAGATCCTGAGGGATGAGTGGGGGCACATACATCCCCCGATCGACCGTAGGCGTCCCCTGAAATGGTCACGGCGCCCCCTGAAATGCCAGTCCCCCAAAATGTGAGTATCGGCGCTTCCCATGATAGGATTTGGCGCCCACCTGATATATTTTTCCGTCCAAAAGTGGCATCCCTCTTGTCCGGATGGTGTTCCCAGACCATTCCCCCACAGGAAGTTCTGGATCCGCCTACGATTCCAGCCCAAAATATTTGGTTCAAAAAGAAAGCACAATCGCTTGCCGAGCCTTCCAACGACGACCAGCCAAACTAACATATTGATGACGTAAAATATTGACAAATGATTAGAAAAAGTAAGCCAAAATATATTTTATAGCAAATATGTTAATATATTAGTAATAGGGAAGCTCCACTTCGAGATCCAATGGAATAGGTTAATGAATAAATAAATGAATTGAGCGCATGTGCCTCAGCAACCAGGTACGGCAATTAACTTTAATAGAACTAGTTTCATGCTCACATAGATAGCGTATCTAAGCTCCTTGGGTCAGAGACAAACGCGAGTTTTACAAAAGCTTCATCTGGGGCACCTATACATTCCACTTACATCAAGGAAAGCTTGGACGGGGCACCAGCTTTCACCTTTCGATGCAGCATTGATTGACGCAAAGTGAAGGTAAGCTACGCGTCGTCATAGCAACGCATTTCATCCGTAGAATGATTGCACAGATCCATGCCGGAGTAGTTTTTACAGGCTCAAATAAATAGATTACAGCGGCTGTGAGCCAGATATGCTTTCCCAGCAGAGCAATTATTATTTCCGGGGTAATCTATGAGAGCTTGTGACTGGCCTCAGCAGGTAAGCCAGTCACACTATCCGCACGACAATCGACGGATCACAAACATCAGGTGATTTCTTTCATCGGTTTGGATTGACAGTAGGTACACTTCTATGATTTTCTCATCCGTCTCACATTCTAAAATAAAAAGGCACAAACTATCCCTACCCTAGCCCCAACCTCACGCGCCACCATAAAGACAGACAAATGTTTCATTTTTTGGTTGCTGTCGTTCATCCCCAGTATTCGATGGAAAATATGTTATTTAAGGAAACGTTTAGAATGATAACCAAAAATTCTGGTCAACTAAGGGCTCACGTCTAGATATGAAGTGATGAAGTCTTGCCTTCTATTTGATGTTCACAGTTTAATTTTGAACATGTAAGCCCCAAACAAAACCGTAAACATATCACTACAATTTTTCTCCTTAAATTTTACACACCTGCCGTTATCATAAAACTTGATATTGTCAAGCATTTTGACGGATGAAAAATATACCTCTCACCCCAGAGACAACCATAATTTTGGGGGCTCTTATTTGGAACCACTCGTTTTACCAGGTATGAGCCCTGATTAAAACTTTGGGAATGATTATGAATTTAGAGAAACGTTAAGACAGCCAGGTACTCGCGGGGTATCTTCCATCTTTGAAACCATTCTGCAGGGCTTTAAAATCCAGGCTGCTGCTGGTGCATGGAAACGGTGAAGATCAACAGGACCCATTTACGCGCGCTGGTGGAGCCGTCTGGATTACCATTCCCGCGTACAGGGCTGAGTGGCGCCCTGCACATGCGGCGACCGGTGGCCACTCCGTCTACAGCCAAGATTCGGCCGTTCTCGCCCGCGATAGGCCACTAAATTCCCGTTATCCATTAATGTAGAGTAAGTACAAAAACGTGACACAAGTGGCTCAAGGCCTGGATTCGAATTCTGAGGAAACCATTTACATTCTGCTCCGTCCGGCCCTCATGCAGAACATTTCCGATGCCTTCTCGTTGACAACGAACTCTAGTTCCAATACATTGGCACTGGAATATATTCCAGTTACTTGCAGTCCCATAAGTAAAATAAAAAAGGGAAATAAGAGGGGACAACAACCAGCCATGGAACCCAAGCAGAAAAAAGTCACTCACTTCTAGCTCGATTGAAAATTTAAGACAGTCTAGCCAATAAGAGAAATATAATTTGAATTATATTTGCATTGTGCATTAAGTATCTCCAGTGTCACTCCGTGGTTATTCAGATGTTGCCATAATGGAAATTAGGTGTTCGAATGTCAAACAAAATCAAAACGAACAGCTCGATCACGATTGGTATTGGATAGTTGAAGGAATAGGAGGATGGTCATTCTTCTTATAAAGTTACTTGTTTATGAATTGTACAATGTTTTTCAGAAAACAAGACATATTTGGCATTCGTTGAGATATTCGATGCAGATATTTATCAGCATACGAAAATTATGAGACAAGTTGTGGCAGATATTTATCAAAACACCGCAATTATGAGACAATGATTTGAAAATTCATAAAAGATGGAATTTGGAGGAGATCTTACGACAAAAATAAGTCAAAACACATTCTCTTCACCCAACCAATTGCCTACAGAAAAGTTTTGTTATCAGACTCTGAGGAATGTGTTGGGTGTTATACTCCGGGCTTTCCGAGAATTCAGCGTTGCGGCTCCCTCTGGCTGAGTCAAGAGATCGGTATTGACACAACCACTTACCAGTAACGTGTTTCCTTTGTACACCTCGGAGTGTTTCTGAGCAAATGGGAAAATATTTGAATACGTCGAAGTGTCTCTGATTACTAGGTAGGGCGCACGCACTGCACTGACTTGCTGCTTGGAATAAACATTCCACTTCCAGGTAGCCCTTGTGTGAAATACCCGATCAGCAAAAATCTTGGTGAAAAGGAGGGTCAATGCTAGTTATTCCCTATAGTGGATAATGTTGGTTTTTCTACAGAGTTCAATAACAAACTTAGACTGCTATCCTGAGAAACTGAGGAACTCGGCACGCAGGTGAAAGAAGCTATCGCACAAAATAAGATGATGTTAAAGGCAATGTAGCGCCTTTATAACGTGCTTTTAACTGAGATGGCCAAATTGTAAAGCATGCCGGAAAACCCGGTACTCAATATATCATTTGTCTTGAAACTCCAACCAGATGTGCAGAAACTTGCCAACTCGGCTACTGGAGTTTGTGACACATTTATGATAGTTGAGGTGCATAAGTGTGACAAAATAGCGATCGTGACAGTATGGTTCAAAATCAAACCACACATTTTCGAAATACAGAATCAAGCGTGTAGCGAATATTTTAATTTAGCAACTCTGTCCTTCAATTGCACAGCGTACCATCAGTGATACAATATTGGTACTGTGTTCAGTTTCTACTAAAACGAGAGACCCCCGCTGCAGAAAACCCGGAAACCGCTGTCACAGTTGCCAGATTTTAACATGCAGCCCAATGGTGCCGATTGTTAGTAGTTGCCAGAAAGTTGCCGCCTAGATGCCCGGAAATGTGACAGTCAATTTTTTCGAGAAATACATGATTGTGGGCATATTTAAGGCATTAAAGATAACGCAGATACGTTATCAAGTACTTTTCTGTCCATTTTGTCAGGTTAAATAATATTTAAAGTTTGAGTATCTTCGATTTAGCGGTCCCTATTTCTTTGAATTTAGTATCAAGTACGCCTAAAGGCTACTAGGAAAAGTACTAAATGAGTGAAAGAAATAAACATAGCTGGGCAGCAATTCTACCTAAACTACGCAACAGCGACAACACAAGTTCGCAATGTTTGTGTGATGAAGAGCCTGCCAAAAAAATTTGAACAAGTGGGAAGCTACTTCTGTTGAGGGCATATTTATTAGGTATATCTGAGATAAGTGCAGGCTAAAACTAGCTGGAATAAATAGTGCTGCCCATGGCTAATCTAAGATGAATGTAGGCTACTTTGATTCTGATGCACTTTCACACATCAAACTTGGTTTTTCATTCCTTAGCTTGCTTGTGCCTTACCTTATTTGTGCCCTAGATCAAGATTGGTTAGGTAGATTTGGAGCTGGAGGAAGTTGGAAGAGTTGGCGCCAGCAGCAGACTGGCAACAACAGTAATTCAGGTGAGATTTCATGATCAACTTATCATGTCAATATTGTACAGATAGCAAATGTGTGCCAATGCAGTCCTCCACAAAGTGTTAAAACACACACTGGAGAGGGGCCTGGCACTAACGTGCACTAGAGGGGGGCCTAGTAGACCCCCTTCTCATCTCAGAAAATCACAGAAAATCTCTGTTCAGCTGTTGATGTGACGACATATACTGACGTCACGGTGAGTAATCAGCCAATTGAAACCCAATAAGCGTATTGAATATGGTAGTATTTGCCAGATCATGACGTCATCCACAGGCAGAGGTTTATTTCTTACCCTAGAGGAGCATCCTAAAAATTAAAATATTAAACTTACTGTACATTTTTCAGAGAGACCATGGACATTTTCATGATTTTCGATTTAAAATAACACTAATTACATTACTTAAAATACCACTAATTACATTAATCTCCAGAAATACAGCAAGGTGCCACATTCCCTTTAAGAGTGCGTCCGGTAAACAGACAGTGCGACGTCAATCAGAAAGCAAGCGGGCATGAAGCCAAAGAATCGACCATTTTTGTCCTCGTCGTTTTTTAAGTTTGGGGAGTCTTAAGCATGTTTGCAATCGGAGGCTTGCAAATGCTTTTAATCAATAGCAATTCTTTTATTCTCACTCTAACTGGAGGTTGCAATGGCATCACTTGTGGCATCAGCAATCCCTCCGTCTATATTAAAATTTTCCTTATACCTCTTCTATTCTTATCCTTACCGTCTCTGAACAGAATTTTAAACTTATGCGCACCACAACAGCGCTTGAAAAGCTATCATGATAGTGTGGAAATGCTTTCCAATGCCTGCATGGACGGATTGATGAATGCATGAATGAATATGTACTGTCGAGCTCCAAGTCACTCCCCCCCACCTTTAGACCAGGCCATCTCGGCCGGTATTTCAAGTTCAGAGGGGTAGTCCTCGATTCTACTCCCTTCCTACGTAAACCTAACCTGTACTAGCCTAGCTAACCTACCTAGCAAAACCTGGCTTATCTAAACGCTGATCTTATATGATTGAAAGAAGGGCCATATACTGTACTGCATCTGTCCTCTTATTCCTTCAATATGGAAAGTCCTCTAAGTTAGAAATATGAATCGAAATTGCACGTTTTCAAGCAAAACATGTTGTCCCGCATAAAAGGCCTATGTTCCGGATCATTTGTAC
Source organism: Lepas anatifera (assembly GCA_034440635.1). Classification (NCBI taxonomy): domain Eukaryota; kingdom Metazoa; phylum Arthropoda; class Thecostraca; family Lepadidae; genus Lepas; species Lepas anatifera. Next base: position 154,361 of record JAOTON010001770.1, on the reverse strand, counting down.
ATTTGTTCTACCTAATCCTACTTATTTGAGTCACTTTACTTAAGATTTTCTGCAAAATTAACATGGTGTTAAGTTTAAGTCAATTTTTTTCAATAATACATCTTACTTTCAATCTGTTTCCAATGACAGTGCATGCTTGGCCATGGTTTCTGTGCACGGCATTTGAAAACGAAATGGAAAGGAAGCAGTGACTTGGACAGAGGTTCGTCAAAGAGAGCTCACAGCATGGGCCACACAAATCAGCAGCGGAAAACTGGTTTATCTGTATGTATGTACAATGTATGTACAGATAAACATACATGTTTATGTAAATTGTACATAGGTGAGGTTGACCAAAGAGGGGGCCCAGGGCCCACTGTCCCTTCCTGTTGAGCCACTGAAAGTGATGACGATTATGATTGGTCTTCATTCGGACGACAGCAAAATGCAAAACCAGATGCTTCTCAAATTCTGGCCGGACAATTTCTGTCCCGCTCAAGTACCAGCCCAATACGATATTCTATTCGCATGGAACATGAGAAACACAAGAATGGCCGCAGGGAATGTTTTTTTAGCTGGTAAAAAATTGACACATTTTTGGCTATTTTCTCCATTTGTGTCTTGTTCATTAACAAACTAGACACTGGAGCAAAACACATAATTTCTTTTTTTGTTGCACATGTAATAAAATATATTTACATGAAATCAGTTACAAAATAGCTCTCGTAGTCTCATACAATTTCGGTATCTAGGTATGAAGCTCCGTTGTGCGGCCATCAGCCGGCGCCTGTTCACTTATGGCTCTTTCTGCGTTCAGAGCAGTCTCGATAACATCGGGTGGAACGCAAAACCCCGCACTGGGATCGCAGTCTCTTCAGCAAATTCAAAACCACGGTTTCGTCCCCAGCACATCTGGAATGTGCACTGCGCCTGCCCATCCCCCATTTTGGTAGCATTTAACAGATTTCTTTGCTTGAATCAATCTAAACACACGCAGATAATTTCATCGATACGGTTAGCAGCTTGAGCAGTAAAGGCCCTGATTTTGAACAGTCTCTGACAGTGAAATGGAAATAAAAAACAATGGACAGAGCTGTCCATTGTTTTTTATTTTCAATGCACTGAGTAGCTCTACTCAATGAGCGCGAAAACGGCCGTCATTGGAGCTGCGCTGGGAACGGTGGGGCAGCTCTGAGCGCGTCTGCCCTTTGATTGGTCGGTTCTGAAGGGCTCAACGGACCAGTTTTATCTCTCAACATCATTTGATGAACTCTCGTGTTATCTAACCTCGTCAGGGTCACACTTTGAAGCACGGTTGTTGGTTTTGGATTAAGTGGTTGCTGAATTTAACCTCCTACCCAATGGGCCTCCGATCCATCTCCGTCCCAGTGGGAGGGGGGCGGGCGAAAGCCCTCCGATCTCGGCTCCCATGCAGGATAGACAAAACAACGCGAACGGTTGTAGACCACCCATAATAAATGAACACACCGAACGGTCAGTTTTTTAGTCAGGTCAATATTCAGGCCATAACAGGTCAAAAAGGGGACAGGTTTAAGAACGCCTGTTCTTGGCTCAAGTGTCTGACTGGGTCAAGAAAATATTTTAAGCGTCATTTCATTCCTCTCATTACAGAAAATCGAATGATGTATGAAATCACCCAGTAATGTTAAAATCTAAAAAAATTGTATATCCTAAGGGCAGTTTAAGGTCACCATCCGACCTAATATGGTCAATATGCATATAATCGACTCGTGTTTGTAATTCAAACAAAATGGTACCAAAATGAGAGCTTATCACAATTTCCTGCAAGGTTGTTCACCCAAGTCTGAAAACCTGCTTAACAAGCTTATTAACGGGGTGCACGGATACCTGACCCCCTCGGATTTTTTGAAAATTGAATGAAAAGGACAGCACTTATCGCGGCCGTACCTGGCATACCTTTTTCTGGTCATTTTACAACTTCTAACACAATTTTAGGTTCAGGTCATTTCAGGTCAGGTCACCATTGCAGGTTAAGTGACGTCACTTCCATAAATTAAGTTCAAGATAGTATAAGTAAGAAAGGGTTAGCCCTTGGATCTGAGTCTCAAATCACGTAATGGGCCTCCTGGATATTACGAAATATATTCCGAGAGTTCGATATCGATGACTTCAGATCAGGTACGAGCCATGACTGTCCATGACAACTGTCTAGATTGCTTTGCTTCATCTCTACTACTAATTCAGATACAAGGACTGAAAACATTCACTTCCGTATTATCCCTATGGTGACATACCTTGACGCTACTGACCTTAGATATGACCCGACAAAAATTATTTAGATGTTTTATCTAAACATTTGAATGGGCTGTCTAACGTCGTTTACCGTTTTACATTACCTAGTACGGTTCTCGAGATCCTAGAGGGGGGGCGGTTACCCGCCTCCTCCTTATCAAAGCAAAGGTGGCTAAGACCCCCGTCAATGTGTGTGTTAAGATGTCTCAGATAATCTCTTAGATGGTGCACGCCCAAACTTGCAATATGAACCTGGGAAGTGGCCTAAGAATTTATAATTTTGAGAATAAGAAATTATTATAAGGAGTATCTATACAAATAGAGTCATTCACGACCAATGCCCGTTTTCCCATGCATTTTGAAAGGAATTTAGAAGTCCGTGCCTGATCCTTATGTCATCAATACAAAAAGTCACATTGCCAAATTGCGTCCTTCTCGGTGGGCTTACTATTTGGTATGATTATGACATCAATAGACTAAACCTGTGTTCACAGATGACACTTGAAAATTTGAGGTAATAGAGGACAATTGGCCTGGCCTAGCGACCTGACTTGAGATGAAACTAGCCTGAAACGTTCAAAGGGCTGACAGAATTGATCGCGGATAAGGTGTGCCAAGTAAGACAGCGCACAGCTCTGGTATTTACACCGATGGATAAACCCGAGGGGATGAGGGTTATGGGGTTGGTCCCAGCACGTTATTTCAATCAGATGTTATGATAAGGCCCTCCTTCAGAATCAGTGATATGACATGTCAGTGGCGGACCTAGTCGGCAGGTCGAGGGGGCAACCAAAGTCGAAAAACAAACAAAAAACGTGACGGGGTGAAGGATGTGGCCACGAGATACTTGTTTTTTATCCAAGGATTATTTACTCAAAAGCGATTCAGAATATCAAGAGGGTTAAGACCCAATGTTAACACTGAAGTTGACTGGTTCTGTTTGGATTTGACAGTTGAAGCACCAAAACCTTGTTTATAAACTAAAAAGGAGTCAGGGCAAAAAGAAGGTCGACAGCTTTTGGGGAGGCAATAAAAGTTCTTTTTCTAAGTTTTCAATTTGGGGGCAAATGCCTTTTTGCCAACCTCCCCTCGATCTGCCACTCTGACATACAGTAATACAAGCTCAGACACAGATCACAGGAATATAGTCAGCCCTGTCCTTTGATATCCATATCTTTATTGAGTCCTCTGAATGCCCTCTTACACCGAAAATGGGAGAGGTGAAGGGGGGGCGGTGTACCGAGTGGACAACTAGGGGGACGTCTCACCAAATTTTGGGACTTAACCAGCCTTGTTTGTTTTTTCTCACTCCTACCAACACGAGCCCAGCGTGAACATACCTGATGTTTACCAGTTGTAGTTTTTAGTTCTTCTGAAGCCCTCTGCAAAACAGCTATCTTGTTTAGTGCCTCGCCTCCCACCCAATCCCGCCAGTTCGGAGTACGCCCCGCCTCACCACACCCCCTCCCCCGCAAAAAATGTATTGCAACGCCTCTAAATTACCATTTCATTCTGCAATCTTATCTGCAGCTGTCCCACTGGGAACAAGTTACATCTGTGACCGCAAGAAGTGTTTAAATGTTGTTTTCTCCAAATTTTAATAAATGTCAGGGATCGCTGTAAAAGCTACTGAAACAAGCAAAACACCGAATGTGCGACTGCACGTTGAGTAATTTTACCACAAATATGGTTAATAATTATGAACAGTATTTTTGACGGATCAAACACTTTGACTGAACGAACAAAGTGGAAGATCATCCCTAACACTAACCGTAAACAACTGAAATCAACTCGTGATAGTTAAACCATGTGACAGTTAAAAATTGCACAGCTCTGCTCACTCATACATCAGTGAGGTGTTTCACAGCCATACCACTCATCACACAGGGATGGGCTAACCCTCACGCCGCAACATCAACACAAAACCTGGGGTAGATCCCGCCTGGAACAGGAGCATCACCGTGACTTTCCGAGGCTCCGCAACCATTCCAAATCACTGGTACTTTCCGCTGCACCACTTTCCTCATAATGCCTGTACAGTATTCCTTTTTCTGAAGCACTGAAACACCACAGCACAAATATCTGGCAGGCCACACTCAGGAGGAGTGACGCCCAGGGCACCTGCAACAGCGCACGCCGCGATCGCCTGAGGGCACTGCGCGGCCGGGAGCCGGGGTGGAGCCGGTGGGCGGTGTGGGCGGCGACTCCTCCACCGCCGCTGACGCCGCCGCGCCGACTGACCCTGAGAGAAAGTTGGTATTGATCCCAGGGAGCGTCCCCACCGGCACCCCCAGCCACCAGCCTCCCCTCGGCGTCTTCATGAGAGGTGCTTGAAATCTGATCCAGTGTGCGGAGATACAGCGACTACAACCACGATGACTACGAGAGAGAGACAGAGACTACGACAGAGAGACAGAGACCACGACAGAGAGCCTGGAATCCACTTTACACGAAAGAGAGAGAGAGAGAGAGGAGCTCAAACATTCTCGTCGATTTTTGGCGCATATGGTGAAAATCTAGCACGATTACAGTTTCAGAGACAACATTGTTATGGAATCAAAGAATATCTTTACATCCAGGGCTATACCAGCACGATATCGTGGTTTGTGAGTGTGCTGCGATAACAAAACTGTTTCTGCACTGACAAGACGAGAGCGTGGGAAACCACTCGTCAAAAGCGTGCCATTGTTGTGGTAGTTCATCCGTTACCTGGAGTGATTCGCGGCTCATTTAGGAACAGACATCCTTGATCTTAAAAGTTTTTAGCATCGGTTGTGCAACTGCGTCACGACCACTATCACCTTATCCTGAACCAGACAACACCCATTAGCACAATGGCCAGTTACAGGCATTACCGGTCCGCCGGGGGTCAGAGAAGAACATGTTTGAATAAGTGATGGAGGCCTTCAGAATAAAAGGAAGAGCCTGCACCGCTCATTGCGGGGATATCTATCTTAAAATGCAAAGTGCAAGGATTTATTGGGCCGTGGACCCTTTAACACTTTAAAAGGCACCCAGTGATCATTTTGTCCGTGAAGGTTGTTCGCGACAGAACAATTTGATAATTTATATTCCCTTCAAAGATCATGGTATGGCTGTACAAATCTCGTTTTAGGGGTTCAACAGTATAGCAGGGATGCTGTAGTGTAGACTCTATGAGAGACTAAAAAGTCAGAAGATCCGACCCCTACCCTACCCCCCACCTCCCCCCAGGATCTTCACCTACGAATACAAGCATGAAGTTTCCCCACTAACAATTCATGTGAACTCTTCATCCATTCAACCTAAAGGCTTGATGCAATCCGGCCAAGTTTTCCAGCTTACAGCAAAACATGCCAAGACAAGTGTACTAGCCGGATGCAGCGAGAATCCATCCAGCCAATCGTCAATTTATCGTAACATGTAACGCTATAATATGTATTGTCCGACGAGGCTGATAGACCCAAAGTTTACCTTTAAGACCATGGGTTGTGATGATATTGGAGCAAACCACCCAGCATCCCGCCCAACAGTCCTCAAAGTGAAGCCACAAACCTTTCTTCTCGCGCATCACGCTTAGTCATCAATATCATGGCGAAAAGGCTGTCACCGTAAAACGACTCCTCTTCAAATCATCGTTACATTCACTTTCGAACAAACGCTCCTCGTGATGATAAAAAAGTGGCACTCAGTTTCACGGCGCTGCCGTATCACAATTAATCAATTTTGTGTAGTGCAGTAGCTAAATAAACCTAGGACACTTGCAAGGAGGTATAAGGAGAGTATGGAACGGTCCGTAGTATTATTAGCTCATAAAAATCCTGGAAGTGAGTGGTAACATCTTAATAAAAAACCGGCTTTGCACATAATTAGTTGATTGCTGTGCTGGTACATTTGGGTCTGGTTATGGGGTATGACTAGCAGTGAAAAGTCGAGCTGATTATTTTCTCGGAGTCTCAACAAGCCCATTATATATCACTCCACTCGTTATGTCACGTTGAGAGGAAGCGAGAGACAAACACACGATACTCATCATGACGTAGCAAACCCAGAAGACTCTCACTGCCATTTTTTGTTGCTCTGAATAGTGATGGGAGCTTAATAGACTTACGTTTTGGTTTAAGCCGCTCGTCCCTGAACATATCGGCTGCTCCTCAAAACTGGCTGTTCTTGTTCTACATTTTAAAAAGCACCCCCTAGCTTGATTTTAAGGTCGGCCATTTTCTCTTCCTTCAAGGAGCTGGGCTCCACTAAAAAATGCTGGCTCACGACCGCTGTTATCTGCACGGTTCGGCCCAGCAGATGGCCTCTCAAAAAAACGAGATAGGGATCAGACCAGAGCATCAATGCTGGTCTGTTTCCTTGCAGTGAGTGCTGCTTTTAATAAGCAGTGAAATCAAGTTCAATTACCCAAAAGGTAATTGAACAAGAGCTAACACCATAGTAGCCGATGTCGGTAGGTTTGATTTGAGAAAATACCAAATGTTGCCTAAACATTGGATATTTGATGTGCGGTAAACACAAAAGCTTAGCTTCAGCGCTACCATAAGTCCATGCGGAGTTTTGGAAGTTTAAACTGATCAGAAACACTGGCAAAAATATCTTCCAATAATGCGGAATCAAGACTACAGATAATGTCAGAGCTCGCCACCACCGCAGTATATCCCGGGACACACCGACAACCAGACACGTAATGTCTCCAAAAACCAAAAACGGACTTAGCAGCAGACATGCCCTAAAACTCCGTACTGCCCCCATAACTATCCACCGATCAGTTAGGGGCTGGAATTTTGTTCTGCGCCGGTAACGAATCTCCTTCTAACGTCATCATCTCGTAATTGTGCCCAGACCGCGCAAAAATAATGCTTGCTGGTGGTAAGTCTTTTCTTCTTGCATGACAGTCTCTTTTTTGTAGCAGACATGCATACCTTAGTTCGCAAAAAAGTATCGATGGAAGTTGAGACTTAATGTATCCCTACGACCCGTTATGGGCTTTGTAGCGGCAGAACATTAAAACATAGGCTATATATTGGGTACATACGTATTCCCACGAGGGCAAAATATGTTTGCAGTTAAGCGTCAGAAGCAAATCCAACACAACGCCACAGGTATGCCACTCAGCCACGGTAGAATTTCCTTACTCGCAACAGGAAATGGGAAAAGAGAAGATCACATTCGTATAACTACCGGTCACAATTTCAGGGTAGTTCAGATGTCTTGACCATGCCCTCCCTCCCCCGAAAAAAACTGATCACTTATACTTAACGTGACTTCACTACTAGCATCCGTACAGAACCTTATAAAAACTGCTCACAGGTATTTATCTTACGGATATCTACTCTAGATGTCGGGAAGTACAAGTGCTGGTAAGCCCGATCAAGATGGTCTAAGTATAGCTAACGGTTACCTGAGCTGCAGGGTGTACGACACGTCTGAAAATATTAGAATATTTATCCACGAATGCAAAACATAATACAGAACGACGGAAAAATAGAATTCCAATGTCTTCTTATTGAGTACGAGTGGATCAAAAACAGCGGCAGCAAGTGGAAGACTGCAATCCCCTTTCCCAGCATAACGAAAAAGTGTCCAGCCGGTCACATTTGGTTTTCTCTGTATTATCTGCCGATGCATGATCTTGGGTGTTCCTGGGCGATGCAAAATCAGGGATAGAAATTTTGTCGTTCTACTTATTTTGGGTGATGGCGATTTCCGTAAACGAGACTGGCTGCATTGTTTATTAATTATCATTTAACACAATGATGTTCAAATCCTGCAAGGATTCCGTCTCACCCATCATAGTTGGCTGCCTTATGAGCGTACTAGGTCACTTGGCTTAGACGAATTACAGCCAGTGAACCCATTAGCCTCAGGCCAACATAAGGCGCATTGAAGCAGCTCGGCTGGCGCGGTCCCGCCATATCAGTCGGACCTCTCGAGAAGAACCGCAACAGGCCGACTCCAGATGAACCGATGAGAACAGTCCACCGCGCCCCGGTCGGTCAGCTAATCTGCTCTGATAAGCTGTCCGGGTGGGAGCCAGAGGAGCGTCTATCCCGGACAAGAGCGTCTGCACTATAGAGACCGCCGGCACGCAGCCAGTCGGCAAGGCGGCGGCGGGCCCACAGAGCGAGGCCGTCCCACCCCGGGCGAGTGTATGCTGCCGGATACGACCGTGCCTCAGCGGATTACGTGTCTCTGACCGCGCCGGGCTGGCCATGACAGTGGGATAGATACTCCGGCGGGCTGAGGGAGTGCCAGTTGTGGATTCACGACAGGCTCGCCGATACGTAACACGCGGATTAGGCGCCAATGAGACAGCAGTCAAATCCAGTACCCAGGCAGCCTTGGCCTGTGTGCGCCTCAGTCGCTCATCTTGTGATGGTAGCAGAACGTTAACGAGGAGTCCAAATCGTTCGGAAACATGAGCAACGAAAATAAAGCAAGAACACTTCGAATTCAGTCAATGCAGCAATCATTGAATCCAAGTGTTTGTCCCGTATTCCATGTAAAATGTATTTAATATTTCCCTGTTCTGTGACTGGAGCTTTGTTTCATACGTAATAAAACTGTTGAACAACGACGGGCATGATCTTTACGCTGTCTTTAATGCGAAGGTAAAACTGTACGCACCATTTGTCCGTGAAAATGTTTATGATCAGATGCATGAGATTGAATGCTAAGGTCAATACCGGATTAACAACACAATCCCGCGATAGCCACCTGATCTGTTGGTAAATCCCGGCAGGCTGAGACAGATAATGGCCCAACGTTGGCTGGGTTTCGCGATACCGGAATAAGGGGCCGCAGTTACCAATTTTTCGGCAATGGCAGTAAGATACCAAGGGGACCTCCGATCCATAACCGGGGTTGCCTAATTTGCACATCTCCGTATTGAAGTGGGTGGCATCATCTAAACCAGGTGGCGGACCGATAAGTTCATTAAGTGCTTGCCTCTGGAGATTTTTCAACTCCATCACGCCAAAAAATACATGGGGGACAGCTGCTTCCGCTACCAGCCCGCTGGAATTATCATCCCTGATCGAAATACCTTCAAGATTTCACAAAACACAGCGCGGGAAATATTTTCTCATGAAAATTATTTTTACCCAAATAAAATTGAGCGTTTTTCATTTGTGCTGCGGCTATCCTGCTGGAAGTCAGAGCAAATGTAGGAAAAATGGTTTAAAGCTCACTGAATCACACCTGCCGCAGGAGGTGTGAGTCCTCCCTCCTCACCACCTGGAAACTGAAGAGACCTGAAACAAAGCGTCTGAACCCTGACCAAATGCAGGTTTCTTGGCCGGGGGAGGGAGGAGACATCGGTCAGGTGACATTTATATACCCATACCTGTATCAATACACATCACAACTCGCATCCCACAATGGGAGTCAGTAGAACCGATCCACCGAGTGCCTCCCTCCCCCCGCGCGCCGGGACCCGCCCGTCACCGGCAACAGTGTCGTTTGCAGTGAGACGCATTAGATGCCTGGGAACGCGGGCAAAAGGGCGCCGGCGTGCGCTGCGTGAGAACGTGTGCGAAACAATGCAATAGTAATAATAATGTATGAGCGTGCATCCCGTCTCAGCGCACGCCCCGCATCCGCGGCCGCCACAAGGCGCGGAGCCCCTCAGCTACGCCAGGGCGGCCACGAGTGCGGAGTCGCGAGGCCCATGCCGCCCCGAGGTTTCTTGAGGACGATGTTCGCAAGATGAAAACATGTGAGAGAGAATTTGTAGGATAAAATGGGCATCAACAGTGGGGTTGAAGGATCTCGTAATGGCAGTATTTTGGAAAAGAAGTATATTGGGGTGAAGGGGCGAAGATATTGGGGTGAAGAAGCCCAAATTGGGACGAACATTTTTAGGGGATGCAGGGCCACAGCTTGGTGATGTCACTATTTAGAAAAGGCGCACTCTCAGAGAAGGGGGAGGGGTTGAAATAGAGATTTCTAGGGTAGGTCATTCTTCGTAAATGGGGGGCGGGGTCAGATAGGCATTTCTGGGATGGGGTATTCTGAGAGAAGCGAGGCTGAAATAGGTTTTTTTTCTCTGGGATGAGACATTCTGAGAGAGGAGGGTTGAGATAGGCTCTTCTGGGGTGGGGCATTCTAAAAGAATGGGGCTGAAATTTGGGGAAGCTTCTGGGGGTGGGGGAGCAGTGCGGAACTTCACCTTTTATGATTTATTTTTTCGACGTGACAAGTGAAGCCCAAAGTGTTGATGGACCCAGATCGAACGTGCTGAAGCTGGGTCTACACCTCGGGGGCACTGATGCACTTGATCGGACTAAGTGAGCAGGGGGTCCGCGCCCACCGAGCTCTATCTGGTACCCCCTTTGCCTCGTGAATCCGCCCGTGGTCTGATCAAAACATAATACAGGCATTTGGGACGACGTTGTGATGTAAGAGCCCCTGACCCACCTGCATCGTCCACCCATTGTTGTGCGCGGGAGTTCATACCTTTACCGAGACAGCTCACGTCATATGCTGACGTGACAGGAGAAGTATCAATGCTGCTTGTGCATAATCTAGTTCTATAAGAAGCCATGTCTACCTACATATCTGCATACTGACAACTTTTCTCGTAGGGTTTCCAAGGCTACAAACAATGGTGATGGTATGGCTACAAACGGCATTAAAATGGTAAGCGAGAGAATTTGTTTTTGTGCTTAGGCTTTACACGGACGGGTTTGAACACTAGTAAATTGGATATTTTGCAACAAGTTGAGGCAAATGCATGTACTGTAAAAAACTATTCGATTGCATATTTACTATATGCATCCCCGGGCCTAAACAAAACTCAGCAGCTTTGCAAGATGTCAAAATATGATATGAAGATATTTCTGCTGCTCCTCAAATGCATGTACATACATACGTAAAATTGTTTTGGTATTCTTAACAGCGGGACGTTTGAAAAGGGGGGCCAACCTAGAGGGGCCCACCAAGGGGGCCCCAGTCCAGGGGGCCTATAATTTAAAAATTTAGATAGCTCGTTTAGTGTAATAAGGCAGCAGCACAAAGGATGACAATGTAGAAAATAGAAATTAAATTTTCCCATGATTTCGAGTTGACCATTAGATGTGAAAATAATAGTAAAACCCAAAAACAATTTGTTTTACCAGACCCTTCAAATACGAAATACATTTTAAGCTTTTGGAGGATTTCAATAATTTTACCATGAGCGCGTTTTTATATTTACAGATGCTTAGGCCCTTTCATTACATTTACAAAATTAAGAACTGCGAAAACACAACAATGCTGATACCAAATAGCCTCACTCGCTATGCCTAATCAACTTGTATTTGCTTTTAATACGAAAAGGGAAAATTTAGAGGTTATTACGATCTATTCTTCCATCATTAGAGATTGATTTAGGTAAAGGCGATCACAATAAAACACCTAGCTATATTGATGGCTAAAATGCAGAGTCCACAGACTGCAAGTGCAATGGGACATGGCCAGCTTTGTAATGCCGAGGAGGTGTGGCAGGTGTTAAGTGGTTCGCAACCCTGCTTCCACGCGACCAACTCGGGTTTAAGGCACGGCAGATTCCGGCAAGGAGCAATTACCCAAAAAACCCCCCAACAGGGAAAGAGTTGGCGACGCCAATAACCCGGCATCGAAAGACGCGCGCCTCGATGGCCAGGACGACGTTGCTCGGCATTAGTGCAGTGCCGGTCCTATTCATATTTGGTTGGGATTGATATGGAATGGAGTTTGATGGGCCCAGTTCCGGACCATTGGAAACACTGGGTAGTAGGTTCCTGGCTTGTTACGAAGCGCTCCTCCCCAGGGGCTTGCAGGCAGCGTACTACCGAACTTGAACGTTCCCAGACAAGCTATCGGGGCCGTTGGGTTTCTTGTTCCATATTACAGTTGCTGATATTTGTATATTCGTTGCGGGGCCCACCCAAAAGGGGGCAGTATCCCCCCACCCCGGTTCCTATGCCTATGCCGCCCAGGGCCGCCAAATATCTCGGAGGGCCCCAAAGTCCAGACCATGGCTCAGAAACCAGACAGTCAGCTCAAGGGCCCAGACCAGTGCATTAGCTTGGGACCAGCTTATCAAGGACCCTACATAAGCACAGCACCGATAGAAGCTCATCACAGGGGAGCCCAGATTCGCACAGGGTGCCAGATTAGCTTAGGGCCCGGTTCAGCTCGGAGGTCCCCAGGTCGACTTATGTAGGGTCTCAAAACAGCTCAAGGGACTTCAAGCTCACGGATCCCAGCTTAGCCAATGATGCTAGAACAGTTCAGAGGCCCCAGACCAGCCAGGGCTCTGTTCAGTACAGGCCAGCTCAGCTCAGGGCCCAGACGGCAAAGCGTCCCTCCACACCAGCTCAGGGCCCATCAAGCCACGGCCCCAACAGCCCAGGAACCTAGAAGAGTCAGGGCCCCCATACTAGATCAAAGGCCCAGTTAACACAGCGACCCAGATTAGCTCAGGGCCCCAGCTAGGCTAGGAGGCCCAGGGTGGCGATTAGAGTCACAGAACACAGTGGCGTAGCCAGGATCGGCCAGGAGGGTCCACTACCGTCGGGGGCCCCAGGCCGGGTTCCCTAGCAACCAGGCCCATCTCCATGTCTTTGTATAGTATTTTAACATTATAACATTCACACGAAGGAAATTTTGTTATGGCTTTTAAGCATTCATTCTTATTTTGTTTATAGCTTGGTTTTCAATCCGACCAAGTGTTGGTAAACTAAGGTCACCAAATATTAAGGATGGCCCATAACTTATATGGTACGTGGCTATAATAACAGCTTGAGCCATATTTCGGAAGTTCAATGTTGATGCACGCAGATGTTAAACCGAGCTACCCAATTCACTCGGGTAATCAGACAAAGTTATTGGAGGTCAGTCGTTTGAGTACGAAGAAAGATCTACGGAAATGATTAGCAATTATTTCCCGGTGTCGAATCCATGAACTCTTTAATCAGGAAATTTCCAAAGAAACAAAAAACGAATAAAGATACAAGGGATAGGGAGGTGACTGAACGTTACAAACCTCTATTCCGTCGACAGATCCTGTTGAGATCCATTTACTTTCTTACCCTTGCTATCTTGTAAACGAGCAAATTACCAAGACAAAAGGCGCCCAAGATATCTATCGCTTGGCTCACTCTGCTATGGTTATTTTCAACCTTGCATACCTATTTTTCTTTTGGGATTAGCTCATTAATTTGTGTCATTACCCTAGTCTGTCTGGTTTCCTACGAAAATATTGGAAAGTTGTTTATTTCAAAATATTTAGGAATGTATTTATTGGTGTTAAGCTACTCGATTAAAAATTGACTAGCCCTGTTTGATTTGCTCTTATGATAAAATTATATTAATTTTTGCCTTCCTTCGATAATGGTGCCTGATCGACATGTTTCAATTTGTCCTTTTTCGTACGCAATAGGGGTAGGTACATTTTTTCCGAGGCATATGATTTTGACAATTTTTATTTGAGCTCTGGAGCCACCTAACACCAACACTTGGCGGCACTCACAAAGATAATTTTCGGCCGCCCTCCGATTATATCTCAAGGGGTCCCTGAGGTGATTCACGGCGCCTGTTGATCAAAACTGGGGCCCCTGAGAATCTCTCGGGGCTCCTGAGATTAGTTATCGGCAGCACCTCTGAGACTAATTATTGGGCCCCCAGATTTGCTCTGGAGGGGAGGGGCTGAACTGACTATCGTGACCATCCAGATTAGCTATGGGGCCCCTGAGGCTGTCTTTGGGGTGGGGAGGGGACTGGGAATGACTTCCGACAGCCCGCTGAGACTTACTCTAGGGCACCCTGAGACAAACACCCGGGGGGGGAATCACCTCTGAGACTGTGTCTTGGCGTTCCTGAGACTGACTCGGAGGCTCCAGATTAGCTCTCGCGGGCCCAAGGCTAACTCCGGGCCCAGAAACCAAAATCGGGAGCACCTCTGGAAATTACTCCAGAACCCGAGATTAACTCTCGGATGTCTCTGAGACTGACAACCGGGAGCCCCTGAGACTAACTTTGGGTGCTCCTGAGATTGACTCTTGGGGCCGCTTATACCAAAACTCGGGGGGCACAGCCTGAGGTTAAATCTCGAGGGCTCCCAAAATTACCCTCTGGGGCCCCTGAAACCAGCACTCTGCAGATCAAATTGGACTAACTCGGACCCCGGATTAACTCAGCCACCTGAAACTAAATATTGACTCCTGAGAGAAAACCCGTGAGACTATAGGGCCCCGAGACCGACTCTGGGGTGCTCTGAGACTCACTCTGTGGTTCTTGAGACAAACCAGGGGACCCCGAGACCGAATCTCGGGGCCCCAAACAGACTCTGGGGTCCCCTTGACCGACTCTTGGGGTTCTCTGAGACTGACTCCAGGGGCCCCCGAAATAGACTGTTGCAGGGCCCTGAGAACCACTCTCGGGGGGCCCTGAGCTAGCTCGGCCCCCTCCTCTGAGACAGACCCCGGGGCCCCTGATACCGACTTTGGGGCCCTGATACCAACCCTCAGGGGCCCTCGAAATCTACTTGGGGCCTGAGACCGACTCTCAGGGCGGGGGCCGGAGGCCGACTCGGGACGCCCTGAGAACGACCAGGGGCCCTGAGACTAACTCTGGGGGCCGCGTGATCAGAGAATCCTTGCAGTGGTTCAGATTGGCCCAAGGGGTGGGGTCTGCGGACGCCTAGGGCCCCCTTGGCTACACCACTGCATCCACACTTTCGGGGCCCTCCGAAATCACCATTTGGAGGCCCCTAAAATAATTGCTCCCCTATACCAATACCCGGAGCCCCTTGATACTGATGCCCGGGGTCCTAAGACCAAGCTCGGGGTCCCACTTGATCAGGCTCAGGGGCACCCAGACCCATGCTCGCGCTTTAGGAGTAACTGACACCGATGTTCCGGGGCCCTCAAGATCAATATTTCGAGCCCCCCGAGACTAATGCTTGGTACTCGGAGCCCTGATGCCGATGCTCAGGGCCTGAACCCAGGTCTGGGGCCCGGGATCAAACTCTGGGTCTCATGAGGCCAATGCTCGTGCTTCACTCATGAGTCCTCGATATCAATAGTCGGGGCACCCCGAGGGATCCTGAACCCCTGAGACCAAGCTCGGGGGCCCCTGAACCAAGCTCGAGGGGACCCTGAGACCAAGCTCGGATGCCCCTGAGACCAAGCTCAGGGCCCCTGACACTAAGCTCGGGCCTTGAGACCAAGCTCGAGACCCCGTGAACCAAGATCGAAAGGCCCGTGAACCAAACATCGAAAGGCCCAAGACCAAGCTGCCCCCTGAGACCAAGCTCGGGCCCCTGAGACCAAGCCACGGGCCCCCGAGATCAATATTCGGTATTCCAGAGCCCTCGATACCGATGATCGGGGCCCCTGGACGAAGCTCGGAAGACCCGTGAGACCAAGCTCGGGGCCCTGAGTCCAAGTTCAGGGGTCCCTGAGACCACGCTCGGGGGCCCTGAGACCAAGCTCCGGGGCACCCTGAACCAAAATCGAAAGGCCCGTGAGACCAAGATCGAAAGGTTCGTGAGTCCGAGCTCAGGGGCCCCTGAGACCAAGCTCAGGCGTTCCCTGAGACCAGCTCGGAGGGCCCTGACACCGAGCTCAGGCCCGAACAAAGCTTGGGGGCGCGAGACCAAGCTCGGTGGCCCTCTGAGACCAAGATCAGGGCCCCCGAGACCAATGCTCATGTTTTCCAGTGCATACGGTCAGCCTTATGCATCAGATGCCCTCGGATGCCCCGAAACCAAGCTTGAGGGCCCCTGAAACTAAGCTCGGGGAGAGGGGGCCTGAGACCAAGCTTGGGGACATCCCTGAGACCAAGCTCGGGGGTCCCCTGAGACCAAGCTCGGGGGCCTGAGACCAAGCTCGGGGGTTATCTGAGACCAAGCTCGGAGGGCTCCCTGACACCAAGCTCGGGGGGCCCCTGAGACCAAGCTCGGGGGCCCTGAGACCAAACTCGAAAGGCCTCCTGATACCAAGCTCGGGAGCTCCCCTGAGACCAAGCTCGAGGGCCCCCAGACACCAAGCTCGGGGCCCCTGAGACCAAGCTAGGGGCCCCTGAGACCAAAATCGAAAGGCCCGTGAGACCGAGCTCGGGGAGGAGGGGCCCTGAGACCAAGCTCGGGGGCCCTGAGGCCAAGCTCGGGACCCCCTGAGACTGAGCGCAGGGGTCCCCCAAGATCAATATTCGGTACCTGGAGCCCTCGATACCGATTATCGGGGGCCTCCTGAGACCAAGCTCGGGAGGCCCCCCACCGAGACCAAGCTCAGGGCCCCGAGATCAATTTTTGTGTTTTTAGTGCATAAGGTCGGCCCAAGAGGGTCCGCGGACCCCAGGGACCCCCTCCCCTGGCTACACCACTGTCAGAACATCTCAAGGGACCCATCCAAGCTCACGGCCGCCAGGTCAGTGGCTGTAAAGCCTTATAGGGTCCCAGACCATCTCAGGGGCCCTCAGTTCAACACAGAGGCCCATTTTAGCTCTAATGACCAGATAAGCTTAAGGGCCTGGATCATCCAGGGGCCCCTTGCCGGCATATTTGGGGTTTCAGAACAGTCCAGGGTTTCAATTAAAGCTTATAACCCAATTTCAAAGCAGGGGCCCTATTCGTGTGGAGGGGCCTCAGATAAGTTTAGGGTCTTCTGTGCATCACAGGGGATCCAGATTAGCTCAAAGGACAATATTAACTTTACGGTCCCAGCTCAGCTCAGGGGCCCCCAGGTCGGTGGATATATGTTTTGGCCAACTCACGGGGCCCTGTTCAAGGTTACGGCTCCTAGCTCAGTTTAGGCATCCTAGAACAGTTCATGCTGCCCAAACCATCTCCGGGGCGCTCAGTTCAGCTCAAAGAGCCCAGATTAGCTCGTATGGTATCAGAGGCCAGTTCAGGGGCCCCGAGAAGCTCAGGGGCCTTAAAATAAACTCATATGACCTCAACTTAGTTTAGGGGCACAGGTAAGTTTAACGGGGTTCCGGGCAAGCTATCGGGTCAGTTTGAGTTTCTCGCTTGATATTACAGTTGTTAATATTCTTACCTCCGTTGCGGGGCCCATCACAGAAAAGTGGGGGCCAGTGGCCCCCTGGCCCCCCGGTTCCTACGCCTATGCTTAACAGATTAAAAAGCCAAACCCAACCGCAGTACCAGTTCCAGAAGAGAAAAAACACACAAGCCTGAAGCTGTCTTAGAAATATAAAGAACCTCGTAGCATAGCAGTACTAAAAATGGCCTTAGGACATAACCCAACGACCGGCGTATTGTTTTCTGGTACGTTTCCAATAACACGACTTTAATTTCCGGGGACGATCCCAGCCCCTCCAAATTCACTGTCGGTCTCAGACCCCGTCCGGCTATGGGCCACCCCTCCAGGCGCCTGTTTGGTGAAACCCCATATTCACTGATTCCGGATAGCACTTTAACCCCCCCTCCCCACCCTCTCTCAGAAAAATACCTGAAACTGGTGTCGAGCGGCAGACTCACGGAATTTTCGAGAGGTGGCAGCTACGTATACTGCCCTGTCCCGCCCTTACTAAGGGTCTGCCCCTCCCCTCCGCTTTACTGACAGTACAAGGGTTTGACTTTGGGGCGACGATGTGGACTTAGTACTAACACACTTGAATGTGTTTGACTTGTTAAGCGGTGCTTAGCATAAATTATACGTGGTACTCATGAATATTTATTTTGTATCCGCTTTTCCCTTATTTTTGTTTAGTGTATCACCGGTCTGATGAACAGATTTCGATCTGTAGTACTGATATTCCTGTCTTGTGCATTACCCCTACCTCTTGATTTTTGCAGAAAATGAACATTAAATTCAGGTGGCTAATATAGCTCACGCGCTGCTGTAGTGCATTTCATTCCTATTTTGCAGTTTTCCATGCTTTCAGTGGTGCACATTTGACAAGTTTCCCAGTTTGGTGAGTCGCATCACATGAGAGCGTGCAACAAAATATATTGTATCGCGTTTTATGGTGCCCCTCCTTTGGCGCCCATCCATCAATGTTCAATGCCGTGAGTAATGGCTTCTATCGCAATGTGCACGAGCTGTGCAATGTTACGATACCGCATCCACTGCGACTGATGCTTCAGTTGCTGATCTTGTACTGATAGACTTATATTCGGGAGAGAGTGAATATCATAAGGCCATAGTTTTCCGCTTCTTTGAGAGAAGAGCCTCTGAAATAGTAAATCCGTCCTTCATACGAGTAAAATACTCTCAGGATCATTCCATGTGGGTGTTCAGTTAATTTTCGATCTCAGTTGGATGGTGTAAACATTGTATGTAAATCTGTTTGGAAAAACTGCTTTATTCATGCACCACAGATACACGAATGGGATAAAGTCCGCTTTGGCCCGTACCTGCTATTTGCAAGCGAAAGTTATGAATTCATCGCGCATAATTGTATTTCTTTGTCGTTCTTCGAGGTTATCAGTATTCGCTACACGTATAAACGTACATAGGCACTCGACTGCCTGACCAATGCAAGAACTTAGATTGAAAATCACTTTTAAAAAGTATCAATAAGGCAACTGGCAAGCGTCTGAACAACTAGAGGGAGGGGCAGCCACACATTTTACTTCCCGTTGAAGCCGTATCTGTGAGCCGCAACTCTCTCCGAATACACGTAGGAATAGGAAGTGAGGGTAGTCTCGCCTACTTTTCATTAAACTTTATATATTTCAACTAAATTGGTAATAAATCTGAATATTTTGTAAGCAGCAAGTGAAGGACGCACCAACGCACCAAACCTGATGAGCTTTTGATTCTAGATGGGAAAGTTTCTTTTCAGCAACAGGAAGATTGACTAGCGTCCTCACTTTTTTGGCCAGAAAAGACGCCTATGATTGCTGTGACCCTAAAGTACCAATCTGAAAATTGTGAGGCATCCACCCTATCTACACCAAACCTGGCCATAGAAGAAGTAAAAACACACCATGTTTGTAGCGTTGAAGGCCCTTGTCTAGGACCCACCTCCGTGACACTAAAGGCGTTGGTCTGGGACCCACCTCTGTGACATCGGAGGCGTTTTCTGGGACCCACATCACATTAGGCTGGGACCCACCGTGACCGAGGCACCGAACCACCCGGACATCGGAGGCGTTCGGGACCCACCTCCCACACCGGAGGCGTCCGGGACCCACCCGGACATCGGAGGCCTGGTCTGTGCCCCACCTCTGTGACACCGAGGCGGTTTCTGGGACCCACCTCCGTGACATCCGAGGCGTTTTCGGGACCCACCTCCGGACATCGAAGGCCGGTCGGCCCCACCTCCGTGACACCGGAGGCGTTTTCTGGGACCCACCTCCGTGACACCGGAGGCGTTTCCTGGGACCCACCTCTACATCGAGGCTCTTCTGGGACCCACCTCGTACACCAGAGGCGGTTTCTGGGACCCACCTCCGTGACATCGGAGGCTCTGGTCTGTGCCCCACCTCTGTGACACCGGAGGCGTTTTCTGGGACCCACCTCCGTGACACCGGAGGCGTTTCCTGGGACCCACCTCTGTGACATCGGAGGCTCTGGTCTGGGCCCCACCTCTGTGACACCAGAGGCGGTTTCTGGGACCCACCTCCGTGACATCGGAGGCTTTGGTCTGTGCCCCACCTCTGTGACACCAGAGGCGGTGTCTGGGACCCACCTCCGTGACATCTGAGGCTTTGGTCTGGGACCCACCTCCGTGACGTCGGAGGAGTTGGTTTGTGTGGAGAGCGGCGATGTGACTGGCTGGAGGTCGGGGGCGGCGGCCGACGGCGAGCCCTCGGAGTGGGACAGGTACTCCCGGACCTGGCGCGCCTGGCTCTGCTGCATGTGGTACGGCGTCGGGTGCTGCAGCCGCGTCTCCACCTGCGCCACAAGAAGCAGATGAAGGAGGGCAAACCTCCACAATCCAAGATGGGTCATGGCCCAATTTTGGGACGCAGAGCTATTCTATTGGGGTGATGAAGGCCGATGAAGTTTAACCAGGAATGTTAGATCAATAGAGAACCGCCACGGGTTAAGGTTATCAATGGTTAAGACATACTAGTGCGTGGCACTCATCATACTTTCCAAAACCTGAAAATTTTGAACAGTAAATATATTTCTTCAAGGTAGAATGCATTGGTTTGCGGAGAACCTTAGCCCCAGGACTGATTTTGGGGACACAAATGCTGATACTTCGCGCAAGATGTCCAGCGACTCCCATTTTATCACACGAGTTCTATGAAAGCTGCGACCATGCAGGATGATACATGTATGTGAGAACCACATGACAAATACGCTCCTGTGATGTGACAAAGGAGTGGAGACTGGCGATTCTCTCGTACATCACTTAGGTCATGTGACGGTGGGTTCTCTAGGCGAGTCTGTTGAACATTTTCGTGGGCTAGAAAAACTTGAGCTAACGTGTTATGTATGAAACATCGAACAAGATGGCACCCCATAATCAACAACAGCAAAATCAGGCACTGACCTGCAGCACCTTGTTGGGTACCTCCACGCTTCCCGGACGGGTTGCAGCGTCGTGAGGCGTGGGCAGCGGCGTCGTCTGCTGCTGCTGCGGGTGCTGATGCTGGTGATGCTGCTGAAGCTGGTGCTGCTGGTGCTGCTGATGGTGTTGCTGAAGCGCACGCAGTCGGCGCTCGCGCTCCTCCTGCTCCTGGGCCTGCTGTCGCATCAGCTGCTGCTTCAGCTGCGTTCGCGACGTGGTGCGCGCCGATTTGATGCTCATCATCGGCCTGTGTCAGAGAGCAGAGTCACAGGGTCAACAAACAGCTCGCCAGGAAAAACACCGCTTCATGTCAAAGACCTACTAGCCAAATGCACGACTGTCGGAAAGCCATTTCACGCCGGTGCTTGATGGGTGCGAGAACTTCTGACAAATTATTTTATCGGCAAGCCTCAGTTCGCTCGATATCAGTTTACTGAACAAAATTGATCCATTCGCCTTCGTAGAACTAGAGATACATACGTGAAGCCTGCTTTGAAAGTGTAATCGCATACCTGTCGGTGCAGAACAGCATGGGCACTGCGCAGCAATATGACGATAACTCGATTGTGCAGTGCGCACTTCGCAAATAAGAAGCGTCCGCAGTTGGCAGCGAACGCCAGAGTGTGAGGTGTGTCAAGAAACAACACCGTCACCAAGGCCAAGGTCTTGCCGGCGGTGACGTCTACGTCGTGTTAATCAGTTTCTCCGCTGCTTAAAAACGCGGGGAAGATCCGGAGTTCGACTGAACACACACTCTTCATCCATGCCAAGTGGCGTGAACACAGCAGGAGTTACCTGTGGTGACTTGGCATATAGCTTCAAGGTGTTTGAGGACGCAATGCAATATGAGGAGTGTACATACACAGCGACCAGCCACTTGGACTTGTCCCTGCGCCGTCTACACTCCGCATAGACCAGCTTGTTGTGCTTCATCGGGAGTTTTCGTGAAAAAATGAGCCCCTGTCTGATTTGTGATTATTAGTCGTTACATCCCAAAGAATTATTGCGACTTTGTGAATTAGACTACCAGAAGGCACACGATTGGGCCTCCAGCATATATATGAGGCAGCATCAATGACGAGGATGTTTCAGGCGGCAGGCAAGCAAGCACGAATGCACGTCGAATGCCACCATTAACGGCACGGCACGAAAACGTGAGAATATACTGCCCTCAAAGTCATTCTGCATACTACCTACTGACGACAACAGGCCGGGTGCGCAGTACTCTTACAGCCTGTTTACTGAAGCGCTGCTCGTGTCACCGGCAAGAAATCACGCCATATCGAGTGTATGCATACATAAAACAAATGCAACAATCAACATTCCCAAAGACAGAACTGCTCTGATCTTGTGCAGCCCACAGTTCGAATTGGCTCGGCAATTAAAATTGTGTATTAAAATACAGCGGCTGCGTCTGTACCGTACAAACTCCATGTGCTGTTTCCTGCTACGTATGGGTATATCAGATGTGGCAAAGAGAAGCGCCTTCAATTTGCGCGGTGCAGACTTAACTGTAACAGAAAACTTACCTGTTGAGGGAAAACTGGTCATTACTTTTCCTGGGGGCCGTACCTGTTAAATTTAGTCGAATATGACCTTGATAGCACCAAAATGGCCGAAGAGAAGATGCGCCGTCGATGTTTTGGAATGGCATCCTGCAGCAGCATCTGTCTTATTCAAATGTGTCACTATCACACAGGCACGATAGTAGCAATGGCAAACCATGGGTGATGCAACCAGTAGCGGGCTTGTCAAATCACGGACTTTTCCATTTCCTTTGTGCTTTTCAGGGCTGAATTTTGCACATATGCGTTTCACGTTTTCGCTATGTTTTCATTCATGCAGTAAAAATAGAAAATGTGGGAGACGAACCCATCACAAATTTGTGCCTGGATTTCAAAGACTTGACGTCAGGAGCCCTAGCCTAAGAAAATCCTGACTACTGGCCTGCTCAACAGTGAATCGTAAGTCCAGAAAAAGAAGACCGTGTTGACATTTCTGCTGTCATGGGCAAGGAAATTCACTTATTTTTATACATGTTTATTAGCCTGTATCGAGAATTTCCAAAATTTATTTATAAAAGACGGACAACCTACGTGTTTTGCCTTCATGTGTGCTTGAAATTTTTGCATACAAATTATATCGCTGGGAAATCGGAAAATTTTCTCAAAATGCGTTTCAAACTGCCATGTTTTTTACTCTTTTGCGCGATATTGGCCATAAAAAACAATTTACATAAACATGCAATACAGTAGCTCATTTTAATCGTCTTGATGAGAGAGAGGCATCAAAACAGAAAAAATGTTGCTAAAAATGGAATAATTGAGGAACTATGATGAGTTTAAGTTCTGCTCACGTGCATTCCGCACGTTCCAAAACCAGATTCGGTATCCAGCACATGCCTGGTCATTTTTTTGCCTGTATCTCCCAGGCTATTTTACGTCAACTGTCTTATTTGAGGAATTGATGTTGCCTGTGCCCGTTTCAATGTCAATTTTCCTATGTCTAACGTCATGTTCTATTCCAAATAACCATAATGGCCCCAGAAACTAAAGGAGGTTCAAGTGATCTCTCTGTATTCTGTATTCTGTATTGGTAAAAAACATCAACAGGCATTGCCCAATTACTGATGGAGTCATGTGGAATTTAAAACAATAAAGGCTATCAGATAACAAATACATTCAGCAATGGATCAGCATTCCACGAACATCCAATAAGGCTCAACATTTGCAACAAATGCCTATCCTGAGAAAGTTCCTTAGGTTGCCGTAGAATTTGATAGCATTAGTTTTAGATGTGTAGCCCAGAGTCTGCGAAGGAAAATCAACATTTACGAAATGCGTTGAAGAAACTGTTACATGTGACGGCCACGCGGATGAAGAGGCTGCGCTGCACAGTACCAACACGCGCAAACCGAACAGCCCACAAAGAGGGAGAACGCGACGTTCGACGGGGCACAGACAAACCAAACTCGGAAACCTGAGGTCACGAAAGTCAAACCAGTGACTTTGCCGTATATCAAATGAAAGCCAGCGACAAGACAAACACATGATGTTTGTTCCGAGTGAACTTCCCAGCCTAATTAGGTCAAAAGTTATTGTCAAAATACTGTTTTTCCTCCTGGTGATCTTGGAATGACCTAAGCAATGAAAGGTTACTCAGTAGCCAACATGGCGAGGAATGGATCAGAAAAAATGGCAGAGGAACATAAGTTTCAAATTGATCGACTTCTTAAAACGCACCTGCTACATAGCTCTAAAGTCACGAAGTGAGGTGACCTTGGAACACGAGCTTAAAAGTTTTGGGGAAAAGTGATTAACGTTGTATGGAACTGGGTTTCTGACGCAGCCGGGGTACAGAGCATAGAAACAGAAGTGGACAAACTATTCGCGTCTTGGAAAGGAATGTGTTTTGTGCCAGCGTCAGTCACCGACTATGGTCCAGTCTTCCGATTTCCATAAGAGCTAGGTCGACTGGGACACATCCCGCCCGTATCGCCTGGCACATCTGGAAGCCGTAGCTTTGATCGTGGGTGAAGTCTTCCACATCTTGCGAAAGTCAGATCAATGTTTCACCAACCGTCACTGGCTCAAAATTCCCGATGGGTAGGTCAGTGACCTTCACCAATGCCTTGCCCAGAGGGCCGCTAAAACCCAAATCTGGTACTGTTGGCCCATCCAGCCTGTGCCCGACTGGATGGGCCACCAGTTGACACTTGAAAATTCTCGACACAGTCTAATTTTTACACGCGTAAAAGTCTTTAACGTTCTATCGGATCAACGATGACTAAACACAAAACGAAGCAGGTGCCGCGTGCGTGTACGGTACCATGAACACTGCATTGGTATGTGATCTGCAGCGTGCATGAATATGCAGGGGCGGAAGCGGGAGCGACGTTTGGGGGAAGGGGAAAACTCAGGACAAATCATTAAAACATTGTGTTGTTTAAAGGAAATCGTCCAAAATGTCACAACTTTCGGGTGGGCCATGGTACCCTGACCTCCCTTTGCGTCCGCCAGTGTGTATATTCTCGAGGACGAGAGCGTTATCACAACAGTTAACTCCAATATATTTTTTGGAGGGGAGGGGGTTACCGACGCAACAACTAGGAGGGTGTATAGCTAAAAGCTGCTAGAAAAATCTTTATCATAGCTAAAACCTTCTCCACAGTACCTGTTCTCGGGTTGAATCCAAGACACATTTTGTCCTAGAGTGCCCTCTGCATAACGACGCGTGTGTCGAACTTTTTCAAACCCTCACATTTTTAGGCTTCTATCTCCCCTCACTCTCCCCTCCTACTCAACTAAACTTTCTTATATCCGGTACTGGCACGGGTGTGGGCAGTGGACGAGAGGTGGCCAGAGCATTCCAAAAATTCCTGATAAAAATACGATCCTTTTCAGACCTTCGGAGCGGTAGCGGGGCGCCGGCTGGCTCGGTGGCGGGCGCCGACCAGGTGGTGGGGGCGTCCGGTGGGCTGCTGTTCACAGAACGCAGTCGGTGATGCGCCTCGGTTCAGTCGGGGACTGCTGTGTTAGATAATGTCACAAATGTTCGTTTCGTTTATTTTTTCTTGGAAAATGTGTGTGTCTACGTGACATGTAATGCCCAAGATGCTCCTTACCGGGCACTGGTAACATTGTTGCATAAGGAGTTACAGAGATATCGATAACCCCCCTTCTTTTCTTTTTTTTTTTTTTATTGTAAAAGATCCCCAAGGCGGGGTTTGGGGTTTTTCTTTTTTTTTCTCTTTTTTTTTTTTTTTTTTTTTTTTTCCCTTCTTTTTTTTTTTTTTTCCCCAAGTGGGGGGGTCCCCAGGTCGTTCACCCTATTTTCTTTTATTTTTTTTTTTTTTTTTTTTTTAAGACTTTTTTTTTTTTTTTTTTTTTTTTTTTTTTTCTCCTCTTTTGCCCCCCTGGGGTGTTTTTTTTTTTTTTTTTTTTTTTTTTTTTTTTTTTTTTTGTGTGGGGCCAAGGGGTGACCTCTTCTGTTTTTTTATTTTTAAGGTTTTTTTTTTTTTTTTTTTATAAAAAATATAATTATTTTTTTTATTTTTTTTTTTACTTTTTTTTTTTTTTTTTTTTTCTTTTTCCCTTTTTTTTTTTTTTTTTTTTTTTTTTTTTTTTTTTTTATTTTTTTATTTGTTTTTTTTATAATTTTTTTTTTTATATTTTTTTTTTTTTTAATTTTTTTTGGTTTTTTTTATTTTTTTTTTTTTTTTTTTTTTTTTTTTTTTTTTTTTTTTTTGTTATGTTTTTTTTTTTTTTTTTTTTTCTTTAGGTTATTTTTTTTTTAGGGTTACCTTGTGGTGTTAAAAGTTTTGGGGGTTGGTTTTTTGTTTTAAATTTAGGGAAAATTTTTTTTTTTTTTTTTTTTAAATATTTTATTTTTTTTATTTTTATATTTTTTTAATTTTTTTTTTTTTTTTTTTTTTTTTTTTTTTTTTTTTTTTTTTTTTTATTTTTTTTTTTTTTTTTTTTTTTTTTTTTGAGTTTATTAAATTAATTTTGGGAGTAAATAATTTTTTTTAATTTTTTTTTTATTTTTTTTTTGTTTTTTTTTTTTTTTTTTGGTTTTTTTTTTTTCTTATTTTTTTGTGGGGGTGGGGGGGTTTTGCTGTTGGGGGGGTTGGGGGGGGGGGGGGGGGCGGGCGGGTGGTGGGGGGGTTAAAGAGGACCGAACGGGCCCGGAAAAGACCATGCTACAGCATTAGAGAGAAACAGGGCTGTATTTTTATTTTTATTTGCTACGAACACTTCCACACATAAAGCGGTTTTTCAAGCGCCGTCGTAATGGACGTGAAGTGATGAAGACTATGAAAGGAGACGGTAAGGATTAGGTAAATGGATGATGGTAAGGGAAGGTGGGATACTACCTTCGGAGCGGTAGAGAGATCTTCGCTACAGCATCAAAGAGAAACATGGTTCAATGACTGTTTCATGCTAGCACAAACATCTAGCGTAATATTTTAGGTGCCAGTTTTCACAAACTATAACAGTGGACAAGATAATTGCTTAAAAGCGGCATTGGTGAAGCTGTGCTAACCGGTATTTAATTGCGCATTAGCTAAATATGTCACGAAGGAACTCCCCGTAGTAGTAAATAAGCCTTCTTGGAACTCTACTCTATGAAAAATATGTGGGCCCCAGTTTGCCACCCTGTTTCACATAAGTATTAGTGCCGCCTTTGTCTTCTCAAGAAGTGACTAAAGCAGAAGAGCTAAGCGGATCAATGCGGACGTTCCGGGCCGCATTTTGTACGGTTTTCCCGCGTGGTTTTCGTCCTGGTGTGATCAGACATTATAACTTGTTTTCAATCTCCTAAATGCGCTTTGACACAATTCAGAAGATCAGCTGTGTTCATGTATCGCTTCTGTGTTGGACGGGACGGGGGCAGGGGGAGGGCTGACAGGCAGAAAGTATTTGACACGATTCCAGCGGGAGGAACATGGTTAGCCTCATATACAGATATTCAAATAAATTCATAACAAGCCGCTATCGTAAGCCTATGGGCTTGTGAAAGAAAAGAAACTAGAGTCAATGGACCAAATATATATAAAGAATTTAAGTCATGTATCCATCACAAGGCACCCGAGATCTGAAAACACTTCTCGCACATGGGCCTTTGTGTATATTGCATTGTTCTTTAAACCTGAGCTATTATGGTATTCCGACTTAAATTTCATGAGACCATTATCCTTCGACTTTGTCTTCATCATCAGGATAATGCACCACTTGTTATGGGCATTCCTCATCTCTATGAAGCACGCGGACCGTGCTCCGGACAGACCCATCTCCGTTAGACCAGTCCGCTACAGAGTGTTATCTAAATTTTACGAATGTCCTTCAACTACCGTTCAGATGAATATTGCTTACGTATTCGCCACAGCCGCGGAGGAAATCTACCCCATCTAGATGATAAACTTTTGTATTTATTGAGCATTCCCACTCAATAGCAGTGGCCTTCCAATGTCGTCGCTAAAAGACGATAATTAGAATACTAAGGAAGGAGATGGTGAATGCTAAGAATGGTTTCGAAACTACGCTCCTCGTGCCCGTTCGGTCATGCTCCCTTTTGCTAACTTTTATCGGAGCTTGGCTGAGATAGGATTTTTTTGGACGAATGTGTTGGGCCGGTCTTCCTGCCCTCTGCACCCTCCCCTCCCCGCCAAATGGCGAAGCCCGTGCCATTGGTATCAACCAGAAATTGGTATGCTCGAACATCTGTACCTAACAAGTTTCTTTCCAACCCAGGGCAGACGGGCACAGATAAAATATTTTGTTCAGGAGGGGGGGGCATGGATGGATCCAGAGCAATATGCACACGGTTTTTAAAACAGGCAAATTTTATATAGATGGTTTTCTTGGATCAACCTATTTTTCAGCCTTTTGGAGTATGTTTCGGTGCATCACTCTGGGGTGTAGGTACCAGGCGCGCTCAGACGGGGAAGGGGAAGGGGCGCCAACACCCTGTGTCCGGGCCTGGAAAATTTCCAACAGAAAGTGTGCCTTCTCGTGCCCGAGTCCTTGCGGTGAACACACATTAACCAAAGGCGGGCCCAAGGGGGTGGTGCAATGGACAGGCGCCCCCGTCGATCACCCGGTGCCCCCACACCACGCCCCGGCGCCCCCACACCTGCCCCGGCGCCGAGGGCCAAAAAAGAGTTCCGTGTGTCACCATTGAAAATGTCCAACCCTAACTGCGTTTCCCAGGCGGGGCATTCCAGGACAGATCGACCAAGGCTTGACACCACCATGTCTAGAAAAAATCTGAAACTTTGTCTCCGGGGTAGTTTTGGGCCAGAAACACGCCTGAGAGAATCTCAGCCCCCTCCGACCAACGGTGACCGAGTTATAGCCCGAGGCACTTTCGGGAGGTCACGTTGTAGACTCATCTTTGATGCTTCATAACTCAACAACGCATCACCTGATTAACAAGTTTTGTATATCATTGAACTCGTCTTGAATTATAGTTTATTTTGAAAAAGAAAATGTTAAAATTTGAAAATTTTTGACTTTTAATTTGTTTCACCTTTTCCTTTTTGACCTAGCTTGACCTTTTCCCAGTTGAAATTTCCCTTTTAGACACCTCAAAAATGTTTCTTCATAAAATATCTTTTGATAGCGAAAATAAAAAAATGCGTTCTTGCTATAAGTTCCGAATATTTAGCACCTAAGGTAGGTATGTACACGGTTTTTGACCATTGCGGTAGTACAGCCTTATGTTTAACGCCGCAAATATAGCGATTGCTTTTGTAATCGGTCGCTGGAAATCATACTCCATTGTCTTTACGAAATTTTAATCGTACAAGTATCCGAATTTATGACATTTAACACGCGCCCACCCGAGGGGTGGGCAACCGGCCTCCTCAGGTTTCCACAGGTAGTAAAAAAAACACCTTCGCGCAGCGCCACCGTACTTCATGTACCTCTAACTCGAAATTTTTGCAGCTTCTGGCAAAATTTTAGGTCTGGGTCATACCAGGTCAGACCACCAACCCAGGTCAAGAGACCTAACCTCAAACTTTGGGAGGTGCATAAATCATATCAAATTTAGCCTATCGTGGTTAGAATCGCATTACATAGTAAGATCGCCTAGCAGGATAATTTTTCGTAGCAGGATTTCTATATCGATAACCGGGAGCAGGGCAAAGGTCATGATCTTTCCATTATAAATGCATGGGGCGATTGGTAAATTTTGATAACTTGCGAGAATTGAGAATTGTCGAGAATTGCGATGGAGGTTGTATTTTTACATTGTCGTGTCTGACTTGCCACTGCAGTTTGATTAATATTCTTTTTACCATACAGACCTAAGCCTGGCTCTAGGTCAAAAGCAGGTTAATTTTGACATTTGACTAGGCAATATTATAAGATACATAATCCGTTTGGGCTCAACAAGAGTGTTCCAATGGTGCTGAACTTTTCTTTCTACGGCTCTTCTCTGTCACCTATTATGCCACAAAATTTAGGTTTCCACTTAGTTCCCGTAAGAAATACTGTGACCTTGAGCAACCTCAAAGGCGACACGACCAAACGATTGTATGTAACATATTCGGTAATGATTAAAACTGGCTATTTAGCGGCATCACTCCCAGTGCACTGTGTCATTATTTATCTGGGATTCTCGGATCCGTGTCAGCTATGAAATGATCACCTTGTAAAAATATCATGAGGCAACCTGTTCAAGCGACCAAGTCGAATGCGTTACAATTTCAGGACATTTTGTCGAATATATGAGCAGATTCAAATTACTTTTTGGGAATGAAAGCCTTTCAGACACGTTTGTTTTACATTCCATGAATCCTCTCAAACATATGCTGTGCTGCACTGGATTAGCTTGCATCGATACTATTTTCCATCTCCGGGAACGATGTAATTGTGTGAGTTAGTGGTGCTCATAGGATAAGTTATACTTGTTTCAATTATTGATAAGGTCACGACATCTTTGTAAATTTTCGTTTAAGGCTGAAAGGTTCATTATTAATAAGTTCATTTGCCCTCGTCTCCCTCGGAAACAAGGAATCCCTTTTTATCACTTTTAATGGCTGCAGTTTTTCTGTTTATAAATATTGCACAAGTTGTTGCCAGTTCAGTTTTTTTATACATTTTGTACAAGTTGTTCTCAGTTCGATTGTTGGAGTCGGGGTCTCACTAAAGTCATCAATGGACTTGTCACGGAGACCCCGACCCCCATCCGAACGAGCAACTCCCACAACGAAGGGTTGATTTTAGAAGCCAACGTTTAACGTCCCACACAGCACAGGGACGGCCCGCCCCGCTCAGGTCACCCTCTCACCAGTCAGTTGCCAGCCGACCTGTACGTCGGGTAGCTATTGAGCGCCGGAGCGTCTCAGCGGAACCGATCCCAAGCCTGGACATGCACTGCCACTGCATGCTTCTGAGCCGCGGGCCGGAGCCCAACGCTCTACCAACTGAGCTACCGGGGCGGCAAGGAGGCGGTTTTAGGAGTAGGTGTCTCACTAGAGTCATCAAGGGACTTTTTACGGAGACCCTGACCCCACCACCCAAACGAGCAACTCCCACGATAAAGTGTTAATCAAGAAAACAAAGTTGAAAGTCCCACAAGGCATAACGACGACCGTCTACCTCAGGTCACCCCCTCACCACTGAGTTGCCTGCTGGCCTTCAGCATTTACGGTACCTACCACCTCCCAGTTGACCTAAATTATTTTTCCAGAAGTTGCAAAATGTTGTGTTAGAGGTAGATGGAGTACGGTGGCGCTGCGCGAAGGTATTTTTTTACTACCTGTAGAGACCTGAGGAGGCCGGTTGCCCACCCCCTCGGGTGGGCGCATGGTAATTGTCATAAATTCGGATACTTGTACGATTAAAATTTCGTAAAGACAATGGAGTATGATTTCCAGCGACCGATTACAAAAGCACTCGCTATATTTGCGGCGTTAAACATAAGGCTGTACTACCGCAATGGTCAAAAACCGTGTACATACCTACCTTAGGTGCTAAATATTCGGAACTGATAGCAAGAACGCATTTTTTTATTTTTGCTATCGAAATATATTATATGAAGAAACATTTTTGAGGTGTCTAAAAGGGCAATTTCAACTGGGAAAAGGTCAAGCTAGGTCAAAAAGGAAAAGGTCAAACAAATTAAAAGTAAAAATTTTCAAATTTTAACATTTTCTTTTTCAAAATAGACTATAATTCAAGACGAGTTCAATGATATACAAAACTTGTTAATCAGGTGATGCGTTGATGAGTTATGAAGCATCAAACATGGCCCTACAACGTGACCTCCCGAAAATGCCTCGGGCTATAACTCGGTCACCGTTGGTCGGAGGGGGCTAAGATTCTCACAGGCGTGTTTCTGGCCCAAAACTACCCCGGAGACAAAGTTTCAGATTTTTTCTAGACATGGTGGTGTCAAATTGAAATATTTTGATCGTTTTGTCCTGGAATGCCCCAGGCTGCAAAGTGTAGCACGTTTTGCGTTAGAAGGGTACTTATGGATACTCCTGGACGATTCTATTTGTTAAAGAAATATTGCGAGCGCAAATTACAGGTGCCAATTTCAGCAATTTGTTCCGTTATTGGTCAGGAGGAAACATGTCGGCTAATTTTTGTCGCCTTCCCCACCTGGGGCTGTCACCATTTGGAATGCCAAAATGGTAGGTTTCTCGACCCCTGCCCGGCGCCCCCACCCCCCCACCCGGCACCCCGATGCCCACTGAGACGTCGCTTTTCATTCATCCTTCCAAGATACAAGTATTGGTGCACCAAACCGTAATTGTTCGCCCTGGCGATCGGTTAAGTTAGCAGCCTTGCCTTGCCAGCCGACCGTTCATGATTGATTGATTATTTGGGTTTAGGGGCGCGCCAACCTGCGGGGCCATATAGCGCCAATAATAATTGCCTGCAGTCAAAGCCTATACTCTTGTCTGTCCGTCGGGCAAAGTAAAGTAGAGTCCCGTCTGTAGGAAAATAGTATTTACATCAAAAAGTGAATCTTTCACATGGCGGTTATAATTCTCACTGCGCGGATACGTGATCATAGAACTAAACAGGGTATAGGTCAATAGCCATCAATGGGTGTATACATCGTCATGGATTTAAACAGGTTAGCCGCGCCGCCAGGCGCCCGGCATTGGGTGCCTGGGCATCACTTCCGGCGCCCACCCCGCACTCACGGACCCGGGGCCCGGGGGCGCGGGGGCAGCCTAGACGTGGAGGCCCCTCCCCCGGCGCCCCAGGGCTCATAGGCCCCGGAGCGCCAGGGGAGGGCTCGCCTTGTCGGCGCCAGGCGCCTGCCAGCACGCCAGTCTACCTCAGCACACCGGCCGTTCGTGAGTCGACCTCAGGTTGAAGTTGACCAGGCGCAGCGAACGGCTGGGAGCAGACCCGGATGTAAGTTTCGCATGCTAGTGAAGCGGTGCATTTAGCTGCAATCCGTTTCCTCCAACGACTTTCCCCTAATCATTCGTATGCGACACATATTTATATACTATTTCGTCATTGTTGCTTCCTTCATTGCTGCATTTGTGGGTGGGCTCAAGCCATGGCGTGTTCTTTGCATGCACCAAAGAACCCTTCCAACAGGGTGGAGTTGTCCACGCCGTATAACTTTGGTAGTTTGGGCGTCATTAATCCCTTAAAAACATTATCAATATTATTTGAGCGTGATTTCCAATAGTCGCGCTGTCGATCTCTCTCATAAGCTGCCCAATTGTCTATCATCACAAGGTGGGTCTTCATATAATTGTTGTGGCAGGTTTTGGCAACAGAGTGCTTGGCAACAACTCACCTGGCAACGACAGCCTCTGCCCTTCCTGGCTGGTTTGAATGATGCAGGGTGACTTTAAGTGATGTTAAATCACTCACCCAGGTCGGCAGAGACCGGTGCAGCGGATATGTATCTGCTCCGCGACAGTCGCCCCCTCCAGTGGATTTAGTCTGCAGCCCCCGCCGGCGCGCCGTCCCGTCCTCTGCACGACACGCGCGTGCGGCCCCGTCCCAGCCACACGTCCTCGCCGCAGATACAATGCACCGTTGCACGTCGATCGCATCGCGATTCTTCAAAATTCAGTATTCCACCGTTATAGAGAGAGGTGCGGTTCCTAGAATCTTCGGAGGGGACCGTTTTTTCGGACTCGCTGACCACATTAACGTAGTTTCAAGCCAACTTCACCACCGTATTGAATTTAATTTTATTTTTTCAGTCAGTTTGTGTCAAACAAGTAGAGCTCGATTTTTTTAAAGCTACGTGACTAGGTTTCGTAAAAACTACGTTAAAACGCATCCATTTGGTAGCATTGTGCTTACAACATTATCAAGTTCATTGCTTGCAGATAGCTAAAATCCCCATAGAAGTCCTTGAGGTCCTTCCGAGGGAGTCCGTGCGACACATGGGAGAATAGTAGCACCTCTCGTTCAGTGTTGGTGAATGAAGTGTATGAATTTCCTTTGGGCGGGATGGGTAGCTTGGTAGATAACCAGACGGTCGCCTGAACCACGTATCCCGGGCTCATGCCACGGCGGGTTCTTTGAATATGTGCAATCTGATCCCCCAAAGAACCTTCCCAACAGGGTGGAGTTGTCCGCGCCGTATAACTTTGGTAGCTGGCGCGTCATTAAACCCTTAAAATCATTATTAACATTATTTGAGCGTGATTATCAATAGTCGCGCTGTCCAGCTCTCTTATGAGCTGCCCAATTGTCATGCCTTACAATACCTTTAGATAACAATATAACAGAAAGTGTTAGCTAAGCGTTTTACATGCCTCATATGTCAAAATATTGATAGCTTGTGATCACTACTACGAAGGCCCTGTAAGGAGACGCATGAATTGTAAACATTTATCAAAGAAATTTGTTTGTTCGACTGAATCATGATTTTATATGCTATTACCACGCGCATTAACGGAGGGTCCCCGTCAAAAAAATTCGGTGTCGTCCGTTCGGAGGGCACCGAACGGACAGAATAAACAAAATCAGCTCTATCACGTGCATCCTATCCAATAAGTAGAAAGGCCCAGTGTTAGGTGGTGCTGCAGAGAGTGGACACTTAACACCCGCACTGGAGGGGGTCTGGCACTAACGCGCACTGAAGAGGGGGCGTGAAAGGCCCCTAAGATCTCGGAAACTAGGGGGCATAGAAAACGCCGTTGGATAGGTGTGTGGGGGCTATGGTGAACTACATCATGACCAGCTTTTATTAACCTAGGTTTAATATCTTCAAGGTCAAACGAGATCATAAAGGTCAAATATTGGCCATGCTGGGGACCGAGTAGAAAATGCCGTGATTATGCGAGAAAAAGGCGGGAATAATCTTAAGGCGGACCAGGATCATAGAGAGAAGGTTGTAAAGAACCTTCCCTACAGTTTTAGGGTCATAGTCATTCAAGGTCATTGACATATAAGGTCACAATATGGTATAATACTTATAATTTACAATATGACTAGCACTATAGCAACTGTTTGGCGAGAAATGAGGATTGACCTTTCACAATGACCTTTGACCTTTGACCTAGAGCTTTGCATTGAGGTACCTTAACTATGACGACATAGCAAAATATACGTCAGACCGGGTTACGCCATTTGACGGGAAGCACTGAGGTCAGTGACCTTGAAAGTGTCTATATGACCTTGACCTTGACCTTTAAGTGAGGTGACCTTAACATGTCACCCCGGTTATATTGCGTTATGACGTCCCCAATCGATCTCCAATGCAATTGAACTGGCCCGACCGCGCGATTACGGCATTCCAAAAATGCAGGTCTAACTTTGAAGACCTATAAGTAAAAAATATTCGACCGATTCTCAAAATTTTTTTCACCAATCAACGCTCAATTAAATTCTGTTAAATTTGACCAAGTATCGCTTTTCGGCTACGAGCGGTTCTCCAGCCACCTCTGAAAAACAAGAGGGGGCCTTCCGAGGCCCCCTCCAGTGTACGTGTTAACAAATTTCGGCGCAAATTCCTAGAAATTCTGGTGACATTTACAGCAGTACGCCAGGTCGAGATATTTCCTGAGTTTCTGTAGCAATGAATCTCAAAGGATGACAATTCCTTTTGGATGACGACTCCTATTTTCGTCTAATCATCCATTCTGGCGTAATACATTTCTATGATCGGTTGAGTACCTATTATATTTTATCTACGCAATGAGAAGATTCACCTACAGGCCGAAAATGAAACCAACTAGCGTATAAGAAGGCAAAGAAGATCAAGAGAAGGTTCTATTCTGAGTAGCAAATAAATAAATATTCCAAGAGCTTAACTCAAGGATAGTCATGCCATTTGACATTGTAACATGCAACATATTAGCATGATATTATTCCTAGGATATATTTCATGATACAAGCATACAAAACTGAGATAACATGGCCATAGGTATCCCCCCCCCCCCCCCCCCCCCCCTACCCCGCCCCCGGGGCCCCGACCCCCCAAAAAGTACTTATGCGTCTCTACAGGCTGAAGATGATTCAAAGTGACAATCGCTCTCTAACTCTTACTGCAGAAATGATCCGTCTGATTTTACTCAGAGGGTTTCTCAGAAGCGCTGCTCCGGGGTCGATATCCGTTAGATTACGGTGCTGATTTTTCCACGTCAACTTTCACTGATATTATGCGTGACATTCCAGCAGAAAATAGCTCGCAATAGCAAGATGACTAGAGCACTCCGTTTGTCATCTAAAAATTTAGTACAAGTGCGACTTAAAATCCGATTAAATGCCCCATGTCTTGAGTTGGACAAAATTTTGCTATATGCGTTGGGATCTTTTCCGTTGAAATCCTGATAAAAACACATTTTATCCGACTTTGTAACAAATATGTCATATATGACGTCATAAAACCATCTGCAGGAGTTTTAAGGCTGTCTCATCCCCTAATTTTTCATCTGGCAATCCAAGAAGATTGTAATCCTGTGATGACTTACTCAACTCAACCATTGCGTTGTTCACCATGAAACCTTGGGTTATCAAGAACTTCCTGGCCATCAGGCGCGCACCCAGGATTTTCGTTTGAGGGGCCCCGCTGACGAAGGGGGCGGCCAGCTGATGGGGGGCGACTTATCTATGATGATGTTAACGATGATGTTACATATTAGGTCGTATGGTCATTTGCACGTACCAGTTTATGATATGTGCTTCCAAAGGACTACGCCACAAATGACGAGAATACTAACACCAATGCCTTAGTTAATTATTTTGACTTGCGTTTCCACCCGTTTTGGTCCTAGCACCCGTGAGATCACTAATAAAAGGAGAGCGACTTTGTTCAGGACTTTTCATTGCTTTTACGCCGAATTTTAGGATGCTGCAAACGGCTTTGCAATTTTTCTGACATATTGGTACTAACTGAAGCTTTTGCTTCTCAATACACATTCACTTGTGGATATTCTCGGTTTGGTTCATGGCTTTGGTGAAAGCAATGATTGAAAGATGTATTGCTACGCAAAGCAAAGGTTGTTTTTAACATATGCCCATGGTTTCAGGACCGTCTGGGCCCTAATATCAAGTGAGAACAACAATATATAATAACACACACTGCACGTCTATACCTAACACAATTCAGTACCTAATTTTGGTGGAACAATCCCTGTGATACTACTAACGTGAGCATTTTCTTCTGGATCTTTATTTTCGCTTGAGAAGGTCAAGTCAGCCTTGGTATAATACATCGCTAAGTAGACGCACACAGCGATATGGCAGCGGCATAGGCGGATCCAGGATTGCCAATCAGGGGAACCTTCCCGAGGGGGGCACCATCCGGACCAGGAGGCGCCGCTTTTGACCGGTAAAACCTAAAAATTACCGGTGGGCACCGATTTTCGCATACTGGGGAGGGGGATGGGAAGCGACATTTCAGGGAGGAGGCACCATCGATCTTTCAGGAGGCGCCGTGACCATTTCAGGGGACGCCGAGGGTCGGTAGGGGGGTCACTTGCCCCTACTTTGCTCCTCCCCTGGATCCGCCTATGGGCAGCGGCATGGCTGCAATAACTAAGAGAAACCCTTATGGAGGTTGCAGAGCTAACTTTAGATCGAAATACGTTTGGCCAATCAGAAAAATGTGTTATTAAAAGCAGCAGTTCTGAAAATAAATGGAATGTAAAATTATCACCAGAGAAAAATGTAATCATCCACAAACATACTCTACTTGTACAGCACATTTGAGTTCAATTAATTAGCATGACACCTTATGGGCAGAGGAACTATTGTCGCCAGTGTGACATCACAGTAAAGGCAGCTAAGGACGGATGTTTGAAGCGCAGAATATTGCTCTACATTAATTATTATCCTCATTAAGGGAGGTACGACACATACCCAGAATGTTTGCTGGCAACACAGCGAACTCATCACGCCATGACACCATTCGCTAAGTCACTGGATGAAATTGCTTTGAAGACAGAGAGGCAACATCATGTGAGCGCTACGGACAGTTCAGCGAATGCAGCAGCGCGAAATAGGAGCTCCGCCAGCCATCTAGCGTCCAAATACAGAATGTTTGGTACCGCAATCCTCGTGCCTATCGCTGGGGCATGAGAATGGAACACCCTTCATAACCATAACCTATCCATCTGATGCCTTTCTTAAAAACACACACACACACACACACACACACACACACACACACACACACACACACACACACACACACACACACACACACACACACACACACACACACACACACACACACACACACACACACACACACTGAGGACCATTTTTAGTCCCCAGCCCCTCGCAATGGTCCCAGGTTCTTCGGTTTGTCCTCTCCTAGAGACCCGTGTTATTCTAGCTTCGAATGCTGAAGGCTTGTTCTTTTTTAGATAACTTTCATGCCGTTTGCGAATGTAATTATGGACCTCTTTTTTTGCTCAAGGCAAGAATAAGAAGTGCCGACAAAGAAACCAGCAGTCTCGTTTTGACTGACAAACTTTGGCCCTTCAGCCCTGATAGTGTCATTTTCTTTCTATGGTTCCCAGAAAATGGTTTGATAAAAATCAGAGCTGGGACTACCGAATGAAATTCGGTATTTCGGTATTTCGGTACTACCGGCGGTAGATTTTATCTACCGCTACCGGATTTTCGGTACGAGCCTCTACCGGTACCGATACCGATACCGAATTGGTCAACCGAATGACTTTTTTCGGTAGATTTGAATTTCCCGCGCTTCATTCAATCGGGCAGTGGATTTCCTATTCGTTCCCACGGTCGCGGTTGATTGAAGATGACAGCGCGAGCTACACAGGCAACGTGGCCATTGTTGGCGGCATCCTTTTATGGTATTTTGCGTGAAAGAAGAGAAGAGATCGCAGTCTCAGCAGAGTGTTAAGAGGGGTAAGTAGCCACTTGCTGCCCAGTCTGCAGAACGTGGCAGGTGACTCGACGAGGCGCTTGGGGCAGCCCAAAGCCTGCCCCAATTGGGGCAGAAATTTGGATGCTGGGGCAGCCTCCTCCAATGGGGGAGGGGTATTTCTACCGATACATGTGTATCTACTCCATTTTAATCAAAACACCCAGAAATGAAATAAAACCGTGCTCCAACTCGACGATGACAACGCGCTCACGATCCTCCATGCACAGCAATAGCTTACATACTTTTATTCAAAGGTATATTTACAAGCGAGGTCTTTTCCCCTAAAGACGTCATTTGCCATTGCTTTCACGCCATATAGTCAAAACTTTACAAAATATTTCAATTGATAACTAAATTCGACAAAGAATAATTTTTTCCAAAGCTAAAGCATTTCCCCCTTCCATTTTCTCACATTTGCATGAACAACACCGCCCTCCCCAGCTCCGCGGCAGCAGAGAGGCTGTTCAGCACAGCGGGCAACATCCTCCGCCCCAAGAGGTCCTCCTTGACAGCCAGCAACTTCGAACAGCTGGTGCTGCTCAAGGGAAACAGTAGAATGTTCAAGGCCGCCCTGAAGGAGGACCTCAAGAAGGGCCCCGACACCGTCCAGGAGTAAGAAGAAGAAGATGGCAAGATCAAGGCAGCTTTATTTGTTTTGCAAAAATTTTTGGCTGCTTTTTAAATAGTTAATTGTAATAAAAACGTGCTATAATAGTTTTATCAACAAAGTTTCACAGCTAACTTTTTTCCAGCTGCATAGTTATATAAAAGTGTTGCTGAAGATAATTTATTAGTTTTTTACGATTAAAAGGTCTTTATAGGCTTTGAAACATTAAAGAAAATGGTTGCAAAAGGCTCTTAAATAATCAAATAAATGCTTTAGGGGCTCTAAAATGTAGTAAGGGCTCAAATATGTGTTTTATGGGCAATACAATGTATTAAAAGGCTTTTAAGAGATTTTATAAAGAAGATTTTTTAATCTACCGAACCGAAATACCAAATACCGAATCATTCGGTAGATTTTTTTGAAATCTACCGAAATACCGAACCGAATGACCCGTTTTCATCTACCGAATACCGATACCGACGGTAGAAAAAATCTACCGAATCCCAGCTCTGATAAAAATGTACCGTATCCGTCCCAAAGATATCTCTGAAGTTCTCCTGCAGTGATGGCCTCGTGGGTGTCGAAAAGCAGGAGAGGGGGAGACGGTTTCCCACAACCGTGGACCTGGGAAATGTCCTCACAATTTTGTTTCGACAAAAATCAGGTTTTTAAACATTTGCAACATACATACTAGCTGTGTCTATCTACGCACACGTTTGGCCAATTATGTCACACTTCGAAAGTGCTTCTGGTGCTTGTGAACCTGCAAAATAACAGCAGAAGCATTTTCTGACAGCCGGTATATGTTTGGGCCAGGGGCGGAGCCAAGGGGGGCAGGGACAGAAGGCCCGAAGGGCCCCCTGAGGACACGATTCTGTAACAAGCGGGGCTCTTTTTTACCCATCAGGGCCCTTTTGGCACTGTCGCAAGGGCCCTTTTCGGGGCGCCGCACCCCCCTGAGCGAAATGCTGGCTACGGCCCTGGCTTGGGCTGCGCTATCCCCTCCCCCCACCCCCCGGCATCGCCAGTCCGGAGTCCCGCTCCGGTCCCCCAGATAAAAAAACGTGGTGATACCCCTGGATATAATTGATATAAGTATGGAAAGCCCATAAAACTATTCTGCAACCATTGTATAACAAACAAAATTTTAAGAAATATGCCCCATCCAGCAAAAGCGAGAAGAAAGTAGGTACGTTGTAATATCCAAGAGCTTCCGGCCAGCAACAATCTAATTTCACGGTTATTCAGCTTCGAAAGACATTGCAACTACCTTTTGGTCATATAGATAAGATCAGGCAAAAAAATTGTATGCTGAGTAAAGCTAATGTCGTTATTTAGAAAGTCCCGGGTTCTAGCCTATGATAAGAACCAACTGCAAGTAAATAATTAATAATTACTTGCCACTCTTGATTCGATCTGGGCCACGTCTCCTTGCAACGCCACATGTTTCCACTTTTTCTTCAGCTATTACGGAAGCGCTGTACTCGTTAAGCCAACGATCCACAGCTGTGAGGCCCTGGATTTAACTGAAGAAGAAATTCCACCGTTTTTGAACACCTGATACCTGATACCAGACACCAGTTTTGGTTGAATCCGATAAAGGATAGATTTTTCACTTGATCTAAGCTGTGTAGTCCCAGGAGCAGGCTGACCACAGGCCCACTTACCCGGCCATGTGGGGTGGCAGACTGGAAGCGGCATCTCGAGGCTGTAGTGTGCGCCGCCGCAGCCTCTCCAGAAGCTGCGCTCGGTCCAGACTCTGGTCAGCCAGGCGGCCGTCTCCGTCCAGAAGCTGCGCTCGGTCCAGGCCCTGATCAGTCAGGCGGCCGTCGGACGCGCCGGAGGTGTCCGCCACCGATACTCTGGTACCGACCACCGCGCCATCTGTCCGCGGACACCCGCCGCTGCCCCCCTCCGGCCGCAGGCCGCCGGCCCCCTCGGGGCCATCAGCCCGCTGGTGAGGGTGGGGGTGAAGATGTTGGCAAGTGGCAACCGGCGCGCACGCCTCGGCGCCGCCAGCTGTCACGCCATCCGTACGGGGGTGTGGGTGGCGCTGTTGGCAGGCGTTGGTGGGTGTGTGGCCGCCGTCCGTACGGGGGTGTAGGTGGCGCTGTTGGCAGGCGTTGGTGGGCGTGCGGCCACCGTCCTCGATGTCGTCACCCTCCATGGCGGCGACGACGCGTTCAAACTCGCGCAGCTGCTCGGCAGTGGAGGCCTCCATTTGCTCGGGAGTGGAGGTGAGTAGCGCCTGCTGCGGCCGATCGCCCCAGGAGCGGGCCGCCCGCGCCTGTACCGCCACTGCCTCCGAGGCGGCCGGCTGACTGTGCCACGACCGGCACATCGTCCTCTCTGGTGGCACCGAGAGCTGATCCATAGACGGCGTCCCGGCCGCCAGCCGCCCAGTCAACCACTATTGGAGACTTGCTCTGCGAGGGACTGGTGGTTGATCCGGGGGTGAAGCGAGCTGTTCAGAATGGTGTGCTGCACTCCTCGCTCACCGATCCTCACGATAGAATGGCAACACAGCACGTCAGCCTCCTTCAGTGATCTAACAAGTCAAAAAGCCTAGAAATTACCGCAGTTGCCAACCCATTTGAGCACCACACATCCTAGCCCGCTGGAAACAGTTACATGTAAAAGTACACGCTCCTTTGATCCGCAGCACAACAGAGCCACCAGCTTGG
Source organism: Lepas anatifera (assembly GCA_034440635.1). Classification (NCBI taxonomy): domain Eukaryota; kingdom Metazoa; phylum Arthropoda; class Thecostraca; family Lepadidae; genus Lepas; species Lepas anatifera. Next base: position 112,529 of record JAOTON010001770.1, on the reverse strand, counting down.
ATGTTAACTAGGCTACCACCACGTAACCACCGCCTGCCAAGGTCCGCGACGAACTGCGCAACCTGGCCGGCAGAGAGCCAAATCTACCGCCAGAGCCACCGTAAAAGACGCCGACGCCGACGAATCGGTGGCCAGCGATACCGCCGGAGGGCACGCCGGTCGGCTGCCGAGGGCCACGTGGCGGGGGCAGGTCAGACGGCGGGGGCGCCACAGCACCGCGCCGTCCCTGGCCGTGCCCCCGCGAAGGCCAGCCAAAGTATTTCTGTCTTTGTGCACAGGCATTTGGCGCGAGCTGGTGTCAGCGTGCTTTCGCCGCCAAGGTCAGCGGACAACGGGAGGGATGAGGGCGGGACGAAACCTGTCAAAGTGCAGTTGTTGACAATAGATCGCAGTCTTTTTGACAGAACTGATAAGATAGTGGCTTAATGGCGTGGAAACGTCAAAGAAGCCCTACCCTCGCGATAGATTGAGAGCCAAATTAGTGCATAAACCAGACGTGCCTCTGTCAGAAGAGTTTGGTGAAAATTCTGTTCAGCAGTTCTTTTGATAACCATTGATGAATTAATCGAGCAAACAGGAATAACTGACAGCAGAGATACATCCAATATATATATATATATATATATATATATATATATGTGCTCGCAATAAAGGTAATTAAAATACTAACTTCAAAGATGGCTAATGGGTGAGTCGCTATATGCCTCTTGCCCCCTGCAATATAGTTGGTACAAAGCTTTCATTTCACTCGGCAGAAATATTGTAAAAAAAATTAAAGAGTCTATCTAAACGGAACTCGCTCATAGATAACGAAAACTGTTTTGACAACTTCATTATACCTATTTTTCCAAAAAACCTCTGGTTTACAATTTCGAAAAAGTGCAACCACACTCTTTAACCCTCGCCCCACCGGGGGCCATCGAGGGCCCCCTAAGGTTTTTTTCGGGATAGCAAAAAAACGACGAGGCGCAGCACCACGGTTCAGGGCTCTATCTCTCACCCCATCATTTTTTCCACCATCCCTGAAATCTTTTACGCCGGGTCACACAAAGTCAGGTCACCAGGCGAGATCAACCAAGGTCACCTCACTTCAACTTTTGAGCACTACCCTACATTTCTAATCCGATCGATTTACAACTTCGTACACTTCATGACCCCTCCAGGGTCTACAAAATGTATACCTGCTTGTATCTATGTAAAGAGATATATATATATATATATATATATATATATATATATATGTGTGTATATATATATGGAATTTTTTATTTCGTGACCTGCGGTCAGGTCACGAGGTGACCTCTCCCATTGAAATAGCATGGGGAAAAGATGTCTTATGATCTAAAAGTCACACAAATGATTGCAAATGCTCAGATTGCTCAGAAAAACGTTCTTGGACACCCCTTCACGGGTCCCAGGGGCGATATTTGCCCTTGACCTATCTGAGGTTATCACAGGTCACCAGGGTCAAAAATAGTAGGTATTTGACGATAACTTTTGACCTAATCAAGCTAAAGCTCTGAAATAAACGTCATTGTGCATGTCTCGTAACTGGCTTTCATTTTATATACGGGAAGGTTACTTTCTGACCTTTCGTTACCTCAGGTCATATTAGGTCACGACGTGACCTCTGGAGGTCAAGCCACTGGCGGTAAGTCATTATATTCCACATAGCGGGAAAAGGTCTGGCATTTTTCTATCAAATGTAGGTACTTACCAGATAGTAATAGCTCTAACGGCATGAGAGCTATGCCCAGTCTGCTTAAGCATTGCATATCTTAGTGGAAATAGCCTATCGTGACCTGACGGGACCTCTGGAGGTCAAACCATTGACCTGAGCGCTTAAGCATGCTGAGTAATTTTTTATTGAATTCACACGAACTTTCTAATCAGATTTGTGCCAATCCCCCATATTTTCGGAGTTAGAGGGGCCATCGATGGCCCCCCGGTGGGGCGAAGGTGGCACCGGACCCCAGAGGGGCGCAGGTTAAAGGGAGCGGGCCACTTTGTCAGAGTACCGAGAATAAAATATGTTTTCTTCCAATTCCAATGTAATTATGAATCTGACCACCAGGGTACCGCTCGCAGCATGTTAACCCTCGCCCCACCGGGGGGCCATCGATGGCCCCCCTAAGGTTTTTCCGGGATAGCAGAAAAACGACGAGGCGCAGCACCGCGGTTGAGGGCTCTACCTCTCACTGCATCATTTTCCCATCATCCCTGAAATTTTTTACCCCGGGTCACCCAAGGTCAGGTCACCAGACGAGGTCAACCAAGGTCACCTCACTTCACCTTTAGAGCTCTGTAAGAGCTACATTTCAAAGTCGATCGATTTGAAACTTCCTACACATCATGACCCCTCCAGGGTCTACAAGGTGTATATCCGGGATTTTTCGATTTCGTGCCCTGAGGTCAGGTCACGAGGCGACCTCTCCCATTGGAAAAGCATGGGGAAAAGCTATTTCATGATATAAAAGCCACAAAAATGATTGCAAATACTCAGACTGCTCAGAACAACGTTTTTGGACACCCTTTCACGGATCCCAGAGGTCATATTTGCCCTTTGACTTTTCCAAGGTCATCCAAGGTCACCAGAGGTCAAAAACAGTATTTTGACAATAACTTTTGACCTAATTGAGCTAGAGCGGTGAAACAAACACCATCGTGTTTGTCTTGTCACTGGCTTTTATTTGATATACGGCAAGGTCACTTTTTGACCTTTCGTGACCTCAGGTCATATTAGGTCACGAGGTGACCTCTGGCGGTCAAACCACTGGCGGGAGGTCTTTACGTTCCACATAGCGGAAAAAGTACTGGCAATTTGCTATCAAATGTACTTTACCAGGCCTCAATAGCCTAATGACATAAGAGTTATGCCCAGTTTGCTTAATCATTGCATATTTGAGTGAAAATAGCCGATCTTGACCTAATTTGACCTCTGGAGGTCAAACCATTGACCTGAGCACTAAAACATGCGAAGTAATTTCTTACTGAATTCACGCGAGCTTTCTATTGCACTTCGCAGATTTGCGCTAACGCCCATATTTTCGGAGTTAGAGGGGGCCATCGATGGCCCCCCCCGGTGGGGCGAAGGTGGCGCCGGACCCCGGTGGGGCGCGGGTTAAAGCTGTGACCGTGATGCTACTGTTAACTTTTATCACGTGGCATGCGCGGCAGTCATTAGGACCAATCAAATCGCTGCAACCAGATGGAAAGTGATTCTTTCATGGCTTGAATTAAGGCCTTAACCCATCACTGTATGGGGTCCGATATGACCCCTCGGTTTTTTTGGCGAATGATTATAAGCCGATTCAAATTAGACGCGCGTCGCTTTGCAGATCTCTAGGGTGATAAATTTCACGACTTATGACCACAAATTGTCATCAGGTCAGGCCAGGTCAAATAGGTATGGCGTAATTTGTAAACCAATGTAAGGCGATTCAATTCTTTTGTAACGAGGCTGAACAAACCAGGGTGTAACTTGGCTTCTCGAAGAGCTAGATCAAGTTCCTGAACAGTATGTGAAAGCTCTTGTAACGAAAAATACGCATCATGTCTTCTATTTTGAGGTCAGATCAATACCAAAGTCACCAGAGGTCAACAAATGTCACAGTTTTCGAAGTTGTCTGTGTCTTTAACTTTTTAATGAAACAAGATACATGCAGTCTTAAATTTGGTATCATAGTAGTAGGCTTCAGTGGCGGATCTAGCCGGGTGGTTTGGGAGGGGCAAACCAAAGTCGACGAGCAAAAAGCAAAAAGCAAAAAATAAAAATAAAACGTCGCGCAGTGAAAAATTGCGTTACAATATGCCTTTTCGGTAGGATTCTGGGAACTGGAGACGAAAAGCAAAAAAAAACGACACGGGCTGAAAAATATGGACCCAAGATACTTTTTTCCTATCCAAGCCCCAATATTTACACTGAACTTCACTAATTCTGTTTGAAGTTGAGAGTTGAAGCACCAAAATCTTGCTTACAAGCTAAAAAGGAATCGGGTAAAAAGGAGGTCGATCGCTTTGGGGGGGCAAAAACATAGTTTTGTCCCGTGCTTTTCCGTTTGGGGGGCAATTGCCTTTTTGCCCCCCCTGGATCCGCCACTGATAGGCTTTACCCAAGAATTTTGAATGATATACAACATCACTGGCGGATCCAAGGGGGACCAAAGGGGCCGTGGCCTCCACCAAAGCCTAAAATAACATATTTTGGTCCTCCCCAAAAGAACCAACTTTTTACCGTTTTTCTGATAGAAATACTATGTTTTCGGGATTTTTTCTCGATTTAACCCCCAAAGGATTCGTTTGGCCCCCTCCAAAAGCTGCTACAGGATCTGTCAATGTGTAAAATGACCATGGAATGTCATTATTAGACCTTAAACTAAGGTCAAGGTCATAATGTGACCTGGTAAGGCCATGCTGCATATCATTGGAATTCTTTGGTCAAGACGAACACATAGATGCATTGTTTGTTCTAGGTTTAGTGGTTTCTAAGTTTAAAAGTATTTTCCAAATGGGTCTAAATTTGACTCATTTTGACCCACTGTGACGTCACGGGTCAACGGATATGGTCCAAAATCGGCACCAGAGAAGAAAAAGTTAAGGCATTTCCCGCACCGTTTTAGTTTTTTCGCATCATTTCCGATTCCCGAGATTGTAACGGGTCCAATCAGACTCCCGGGCGGCAAGGTGTTCGAAGAAAGCTCAGGTGGTTTCGGGTTAAATGTCAACAGCAGTTTCTTGACACGCTCTACAAGACTGATATCTCAGTTTAAAACCCAATTTAAAGGTGGGACACTTCATTTTACGTGCAGCCATGAGAAACCTCGTGTAATTGAAGATGTTTGCGAGTAGGTATACCTGCTGACACTGGTCAGTGGTAGTGTTTAGGGTAAGGATTTGGGATAAGCGCACACATGGATGCTTCAACTCATCTCTGTGCAGCAAACGTCATAGAGTTAGTATTGAATTTTCCATTGCAAGGTGGGACTTTGGTCCTCCATGCCTCCCCTTGGTGGCGCTACCCGTGATATTGATAGTGTCATTAAATCGAGCACTTAGTAAGCAGCTTGTCCATCACAACTGGGTAAGCTGGCTTCGACAAGGCTGTGTAAACACAGGGGTGAGGCGCTGCTACCAAAATTGGTAAAACTGCTGCTGCTACTGTCGCCACCGTGGCTACCTGAAACCACTAAATCTAATTTTTCAAAAGCAAGAAATCGCTATCCGCTGCTCCGCTACCGCTAATTTTTATTATAAAGCGCTTCCAAAACGCTAACCAAAATTGCCCTCCATTGCCTATTTTGAATATATATAGAGGAAAATTGTTATTTGTCTGCATATTTCATCGACAACTTGGCCGTTTTATTTGAAGATATGCAAAGAAAATCATACAAGAAAACGAATTAATTCAATTTTCTTTTGTTTTTTTCTGGTGGCGTGAAACATCTTTATGGATCACCGCCTAAATTTTTGGCACGGTGGGTGCCCCGAACAGGCCGTCGGTAGCAGAAGTGGTCGGCATTCTTCTTAGTAAGATATCAGCTTCTCCGCCAGTTTTTGGGTAAAGGAACCACTACTGCTACCCCACTACCATTTGTAGAGTTCCGAGTAGCGGACCCCTGACATGGTATAGGCAGGACCGGATACCTACCAGCGGCTCTCTAAAAAATAGCTGACGTCTGACCAGAATCAAGCTATGACGTCCGCGCGAAGTCTGCGTCGTCTGCATGCCCTTTTATTGACGTCACAAGCCTGCAGTTTGATCCTGTGGTTAGAAACCGGAGACCACAAGTCGTCACAGTGCCGTCAGTCACGCTGCAATCGAGATTTTGAGTTGTTACAGCCAAAGTAACTTGGGATGAATAATAATATAGGTAGTCACGGCCCCACAGGGCCGGAGCTGGGGATCCGGGTGCAGGCTCGAGAGAGAGAGAGAGAGGAGACAGAGAGAGAGGCGGACCAAGGAGCGCCACCTTTGGCCGGAAAAAACATCAAATGGACGCCAAATCCTATCGATGGGCGCCGATTTTACATCCTGTGCGGGGGAGGGGGCGGGTGGGAAGCGACATTTCAGGAGAGCGCCATCGACCTTTCATGGGGCGCCGTAACCATGTCAGGGGGCGCCGTAACCATGTCAGGGGACGCCTCGAGGATTGGTGGGGGGAAACCTGCCCCGTTGCCCCCTGGTACCGCCTATGCTAACGTATAATTTCTGGAACAAAAAAGGGATACCTACTCAGCTGCCGGGGCGCAACAAAGAAATCAATTCAGTCATTTTTCGATGCACTATCAGACTCGAAATAAAACCGCTTAACATTTGCTTGCGCCCCCAGCCTGGGAAATTTTGGTATATGTGCACCACACATACACGCAGTCACACTAAGTACACGGCATATGTTTCTCATCTATCAGCACCCTTACGCCAGCAGGGCAGTCGTGCCCGCACGCTCCCTGTCACGCGCCCCACTGTACCAGGCAGCGGGGCTATCCCGATTTCTCGGGCCCGGTGGAACAGAGGACTGCTCCGGTGACACGCGTCGAGGCCGTGCCCTCGGGCGGTGCCGCCGGACCGGTGTATCTATTTAAATGTCGATCAAGCCCGTGCTCCTAATAACAAGGGCGCTGGCTGCTCAGCAAAGCTCTCGCGTTAAAACGAGCACAGCCCAGCTTACTGCCGTCTTATGGGTAGAAGGCAGTCGACGAAAAGGCTGCCACAGGTCGCCCTTGGCCCATGGACCTGCACATACAACACCGACGTCTTATTCGAGTGGGCCACCGCGCTGGTAAAGCCGTTTAACCCTCGCCCCACCGGGGGCCATCGATGGCCCCCCTAAGGTTTTTCCGGGATAGCAGAAAAACGACGAGGCTCAGCACCGCAGTTGAGGGCTCTACCTCTCACTGCATCATTTTCCCATCATTCCTGAAATTTTTTACCCCGGGTCACCCAAGATCAGGTCACCAGACGAGGTCAACCAAGGTCACCTCACTTCAACTTTAGAGCTCTGTAAGAGCTACATTTCAAAGTCGATCAATTTGAAACTTCCTACACTTCATGACCCCTCCAGGGTCTACAAGGTGTATATCCGGGATTTTTCGATTTCGTGCCGTGAGGTCAGGTCACGAAGCGACCTCTCCCATTGGAAAAGCATGGGGAAAAGCTGTTTCATGATATAAAAGCCACAAAAATGATTGCAAATACTCAGACTGCTTAGAACAGCGTTTTTGGACACCTGTCACGGATCCCAGGGGTCATATTTGCCCTTTGACTTTTTCAAGGTCATCCAAGGTCACCAGAGGTCAAAAACAGTATTTTGACAATAACTTTTGACCTAATTAAGCTAGAGCGGTGAAACAAACACCATCGTGTTTGTCTTGTCACTGGCTTTCATTTGATATACAGCAAGGTCACTTTTTGACCTTTCGTGACTTCAGGTCATATTAGGTCACGAGGTGACCTCTGGAGGTCAAACCACTGGCGGGAGGTCTTTACGTTCCACATAGCGGAAAAAGTACTGGCAATTTGCTATCAAATGTACTTTACCAGGCCTCAATAGCTCCAATGACATAAGAGTTATGCACAGTTTGCTTAATCATTGCATATTTGAGTGAAAATAGCCGATCTTGACCTAATTTGACCTCTGGAGGTCAAGCCATTGACCTGAGCACTAAAACATGTGAAGTAATTTCTTACTGAATTCACGCGAGCTTTCTATTTCACTTTGCAGATTTGTGCTAACGCCCATATTTTCGGAGTTAGAGGGGGCCATCGATGGCCCCCGGTGGGGCGAAGGTGGCGCCGGACCCCGGTGGGGCGCGGGTTAAATATATTTGGGACTTGCATCTTTTTAGGGGAATTGCAAACAAATTTCACGGTCTTTCTTAAAGCTGACTCCAACCCCTGGAAAAGATATTTCTGCCATGATAAAATATGCCTTTATGAATACAAATACAAGTTTCCATCTCGCATCCAAAGTGCACGCTCTCTCCACTGCAGTCCTTTTGCTTGCACTCGTAGATTTCTTTTATACTTCTTTTAATTTGAAAAGTTAGTAAGGATAAGTCGTCTTATTCGCCCTCGCAGGTTGAATCAAAACCAGCACAGGGGTTCCTGACTTCGTCTTGGGGCCCCTGGGCTGATGCAGGACGCCTGAGAGACCGCACCGGGCCTCTGTATCCACAGTCAGCGCTTACACACTGTGGCGGATGCAAGGAGGGCTAGGGGAGCTCAAGTCCCTCCAGGGGCGTAGCCAGGATTTCACTCAGGGAGGGGCGGCGCATCGAAAAGGGCCCCTGCGACAGCGTCAAAAGGGCCCTGATGGGTAAAAGGGCCCTACTTGTCCTAGAATAGAGTGCTGAAAAGGGCCTAAGAGGGCCCTGTCTGGTATACAATGCCAAATTTGGCCACAGAGCATAGTGCAGGCGATACACGCGAAGCGCGGCTCGTGTCCTCAGGGGGGCCCTCCGGCCCTCAGGGAGGGGCGGCTGTCCCTGCCGCCCCCCTTAGCTACGCCCCTGAGTCCCTCCCCCTTTTGTCGAAATGCCAGTGTCTATTGAAAAAGTGCATACCCGGAGGCTGTTCCGAGGCAATGGAGAGGGAAGCTCGATCCCTTTAGTTCTCCCTCAAAATGAAGTCCTGGGTTCGCCACTGCTTACCTGACCTTCTGGGTGTAACCGGTGTACTTGCAGGAAGCCATATCGCCGTTATTCGTCATAATGAGGATAGTGCTCGGGACAACGTGATAGGCACCCGCATAAAGAGTGGGTATAATTCCGTCTCCCTAATCTCAAAAGCGGGGAGATCCTTCTCTCCCCTCGTCATCATTGTCATCATCATCATCACCATGATCATCATCATCATCATCATCATCATCATCATCATTAGCATCATCATCCCCCCCAGCGACGGGACCCATGGCCAAAGCCCACTAGATCACAACATGCCTCAATTTGACGATATGTGTGCTGTGCGGGTTTAGAGTTTCACTGAAGCTGCCACTGCTCTCGCTTTCCTTTCCGTATGATCAGCAGCAGCATTCGTGCTTTCAATATACGGACCATACCAGAATCGGAGAGCAAATTTTGAAGGAGGAAATGATTGTGCTGTATCAACTTTATCACCTCTGAATCGAGCCTATCAATCAAGCAGAACCCTCATTCATGAAAGACCAGGGAAGCAAATAATTTTGGAAGGAATGCTGCATAAGATGTTTTCAGAGCAGTGGCGAATCCAGGACTTCATTTCGGGCGGGGGGCTAGGGGATTCGAGCTGCGCCCACCACTACCTCGGATCAGCCTTCGCGTGTGCATTTGCTTATAGGCACTCTAACATTTCGGAGAGGTGGGGGCACCTAGCCCCCCTCCAGTTTATAAGGCATTGGTTCTTCGATGACAGCTGACGGAGCGGCCTGACCTCGCCCTCGCCTGTTTCCCGTTGCAGTCTGCAGTTCGCAGCCTCCCCAGGCACCACACGCGCTGGGCTGTGAGGACGCCGGGACGCCAGGCCGGACTGTAGCCAGGCGCCGCGCTACGGAAGCGGTCAAGTTGAACCCTAACCAGTCTCTGACGCTGGCGTTTGCAGCGGAGGACGATGTTCCAGATAAATATTTGTTTTTTAATGAGTTTAAAAATATGTGTTCCTTGATAAGGAACTAAGATGATATTAACAATCAAAATGCAATGGTGATTGAAATTGGTAATGAATATCCCATTTTCCTAACCATCTTTTAATGTAACCCGGGTAGTGACGGACAATATAGGTCCTGTCGCCGGATGATTCCTGATTGCTAGTAAAACAATGTTCGAGGCAGTTGGAGCTGCCAACGTTTCTGAGTGCTGCCGATGCTCAACTTCTACAAGGACGGCAGTGTTTGCCGCAGGCAATCCGGCCTTGGATGTCGGAGCGGACCTCCGTAGCAGATGCGTTAGGTTGGGACACTTAATTAGACACTGGTTTCCAGCACATAAACATGTGAGATTGCCAGTACCCATCTCCAAGAGCATCGGCAAAGTAGTGGAGCAATACGATGCAGATAAATTCAGTTTTTTTTTAATCCTGGTTCCAGCCGATGTAGAGCAGCATTTTCCCGCTCCTCAGCTGCAATATGTTTTTGCATGCTCTGCAATACAAGCTAAGCTCACCTTACAAATACGTAGGTCACGTACGTATAACGTGACTATTAACATTCGCAATGCAATGGTATCGTTTCGCCCACACACAACCTATAAAGCCGTGAATATGCACGCTTGCACGGCGAATGGCGATTGTTTTTCCGACTCACCGGGCTGCAACCTGGGCGACAATCGTAAAGACAGACTCCATCCGTTTCAAAAGCGATCTCGGGAAATAAAGGCAACGATCTCTTTAACATATAAAGTCAAATGCAATACGATCTAGCACTAAGACGGCACCTGGCACTGGCTGTGCCTTATAAATGGGTTAGCTGCCTCTTAGTCACCAGGCATAACAGCACTTGGCACCGCTCAGAATTTAATAAATAATTGCCAGGATTATTGGACGCAGTGCCAGGTGTTGTTGCTTACTGGGCCGGTCTCTGCTTGGGTTACAGGGTAAAATATACTTTGTTTCATAAGTGTCGCCACCGGCAAAAAGTGGGGGGCCAGCCAAACTTCAACCTGATGCTGACAGAAAACTTTCAATGTCAGGACCAAAAACTGTTCGAATTTTAGCTCTTTGTTGCCTCCCGCAGCGGCTGGATATAAGAATGTCCGGTTTTCTCTCATTTTGACTGAGATCAGGAAATTTTTTGCCAAGAAGTGGGGGACCAGGCCCCCCTGGCCCCCCTTTTCCGACGCGTATGCTTTGTTTCGCCCGTCAGACGTCACAGAAACCACTCGTCAGCGTGCCGCCATGTTGTCATATGCTCCCCAGATCATATGCTGCCTTAGACTTGGCCCACAACAGGTTTTATATAGACACAGAAGCGATCTATGGCATCACAAATTGTATAACCACTGAGCTCGACACGCTGACCTCAAGCTATAGGCCTGGAATGAATGTGCTCACCCGTTCGTAAACAGTAGGTAAATACTTTTGCTGTGGGCATTGACGGGTCTAGGGGAGGGAGGTGAGGAAGGCATTTGGCCTGGACACCCCCCGTTTTACCAGACTTTGTTAAAAACACGTTTTTAAAGATTTTGAGCCTGTTGCCCCCCTCCCCAACCACATAGGTGGATCCAGGATTGCTAATCTGGAAGGGGAGCCACCCGGACCAGGGAAGCGCCACTTCTGGACGGCAAAAGTTATCAGGTGGGCGCCAAATCCTATCGTCGAGCGCCGATGCTAGCATCCTGGGAGGGGGAAGGGCACATTTCAGGAATCGCCATCGACCTTTCGGCGGGAGCCGTGACCATTTCAGGGGGTGCAAAGGTCGATCGGGGAGGGTAAGTGCCGCATTGATCCGCCTATGTCCCCCTAACAAGCTGTATAAATTCGCCACTGCCTGAGAAAAAACTGTACCCAAATAACTCTCCCCTGTCAGGGGCAAAGAAGTAGCTGTTCATGGGCAAACAGCCAACGTAAAAATCTTCCGATTAACTCATCTTCGGAAGTAATTATTATGACAGTCTAACCTGCCCGGAATTGCTGAGTGCACCCCTGAGCTCTGACCGGTGCGGCGCTGTGTTGTCCGGCCCGCGCCGGGCGAATACAGTCGGATACCGACTCTCGCTGTGTGAAGGTTGTGAGCGGACACGACAATTATTATTGTCAGACTACGAGGTGAAAAATGATACCCGGAACTGCAACATACATTTAGAAATAGCATCTTGACCAATAAAGAGTTGGTACTTTATTCGTATTCCTATATCAAAACATACCTACAACCAGCACACCGTCAAATTGGTCACAAGAGAAGTGCGAAATAATGCACATATTCCTCGAGCATGTCTGCACAATGGCATCTAAAATTGTTCCGTGGTTCCTCTTTTGGTTCCCGATTATCAATTATCAACAATTCCGAAGTTTGTTACATTTAACTTATTTTAACCCTCTGTGACGTGGGTGTACACCAAAATGTAAGTACATACCAGAGCTGCAAAAAATCTCAAATCTGTCGGGCACTTTCGAAAAAACCTCCAAATCTGTCGGGTGGTTAGGATAGCACTATTAAAATTGTCTAAAACCCATTCAATTGGTAAAATGTTCCTACTCTTTTTCCACATTCTTAATAGAAAATACTAAAATTAGCATAAAAAACTTCAAGTTTGGCACCAATGGATATCATTATCCTTATTTTTGTGCTCTGATCCTTATATGCGTGATATCCTTATTTTTCGTGCTCTGAAGCCGCCTATGGAAAATCTAAGTGGAATGGCACAAGTCTATTAATTTTCAAAACTCTAGAACTGAGACTGTTCTTCGGGTTTTCAATTATCAGACACGCTCAGGAAATTAAGGTTATCGGCAGAAACCTATAACAAATTGAATACCGAACCACCAATTCCCATTTTCTGGAGTCACCATTGGTAAAGGAAATTTATTATTGGATGTAATTTGAGATTTGTGGACGTACAGCATACAAATAGTGTGTGTCAAAGTCAGCTCGACTGGGTCTTGAATAAGACTCAGTCTTGAATTCAGATGATTTAGGTCACAGGTGGAAATATACAATAACATGAAAAGCAGCCCCCTTTTTCAGTCCTCTGCAGCCGCCATTGACAAAAAATGCTGCACTAGAATGAGAATAAGTGATATTTTGTTATTATGTTACATAGTCCAGCCCAGAATACTTAAGAAATATAGTTTGCAATGGAAGAAAGCTGACCTGGTTCCCATACCATGCGGTTACTTATGCCAGCTTCTGCAGATTTTCATGATTTCAGTTTTTTGGAGGTGGGAGGGGGTAATTTGGAAGGAACCCCCAAAATTTATATATGGATTTTGCTCTGATGGCCAGACAAACAAGATTGGAGGGGCACTTTTTTTATATTCGAAAGTGTTTTTAAGCATCATGGCTACTTGTAGTTGAATATAAACATGTAATATTAGCTTTCCATGACTTTAAATGCATGTTTACATGAAAAATCCTAAATTTTGAAGCTGTTGGCTATCTCAAAGTTTTTTATGCATTGCCGTGCTCATTTCCATGAGGGTACGTGGTTTAGGATCTGAAGTTCATGAGGCTAATAAATAACCTTAAGTCAGTTAGATAGTAAATGTCAAATAAATATCATGTTTCCAAGGAAGTTAAGAGTAAAAGGAATGAGTAAAGGTTGCACTAGGCTGTGTTTTTGTTATATCTTTGTCCCCTTGACATAGATCATAGGCATATTTAGGTAAGTGAATAAAATGAAATAGGAGAAATAGTTTGGTACTTAAAACTCAAATTAATGTGGAAAGGTGAAGAGTTTTGTTTCTTTGGCATCTACAAATCCACTGATGAAGGTATGCAACTTTTGTGGTTAATTCTGGACAAACAGGCATTGGATTTAAAAGAAGATGGAAGGGAAAATCAAATGTTTTAGTCAATTTGACCAGTCTGCTGGTAAAATTCATTTTTCCCTTATTAATATCATTTAAAATTATTGATCAACAGTGAGCATAACATACTGTGTGGAAATAAATGTAAGCTGCCGAAATTACAACAAACACCACATCACTTACTTCTTTGTTTTCTCCCCACACTGTTCTGATCTGCCCGCTGTTTGATCCATGCTTCAAAACGACCTCCTTGGCCAAAACCACTGTTCCTGAACTTGCAGGGCAGCCCAGAATGCTTGATTCGCTGATGCTCCTTAAAAAAACGTTTCTCGCCAAAATACCCACATCCCTCAAATCCACATTTAAGCTTGACACGGGACGGTGGAAGGGGCTTCAGCTTAATCGGAGCCATTTATCAGCCCTTCAACTATGGACGATGAAATCCAGGCTCAACCAGTTTACACCAAAGTAATGCAAGAGAAAAATAATCAAAAACACAACCTTCCACAAGGCAACACACCAAACCGCAGGGCTGCTTTTCTTCAAACCAAAGATACCTTTTACACTTTTTACACTGGCTTTGCCGCAAGGGCGCTGTTCAAACAGCGCCCTTGCGGCAGCGTTGAGCGTACTTCCAAACGAAGGAAACGAAGGAAAAAAACTGTTTTGCCTGTCGCCTTTACCTTTACGGCGGCCTGTCGGGCCAGGCTGTCGCGTGCTATGGAATACAAATCGGGCCCGACAGGCCGGTGAAGGAATTTTTCCAGCAGAGGATTTTCTGGGTGACGTTTAAAAAGCCCTCTGCACATAAGGCCCTCTATTCAAAGGTTCCTCGATTCATAAGTCCCTCGAAAAGACCCTCTGTGCATAAGCCCTCGATTTTCCATCGGTTCTTGCCGCACACTGGCTTGATATGGGAGAGGTGCAAATTCATGAAAAACTTGTTGAGTGAAAGAGGTGACAATTCTAATATTGAGTTTTTTTAGAACAAAAAATATTTTCTGCTTCCTTTCAAGATTTTTCTTTCTCACAGATTGTAAGATCTGTCGCAAGACCAACCGTGCCCTAAACTCTGTCGGGCACTTTATGACCCGAGAGCCCGACTTTTTGCAGCTCTGGTACATACACCATAATGATACATGTATATACATGTATATACCATACATGTACACCAAAATGATCAAATGTAAGAACCGCAAAGGGGCTCATTAAATATCCATAAATGATAAGAGTTAATTTGGTTCTTAAGTCACCCACTGGAGTGTCAATTTAGGTAAGCTGTCCTACTTGTAATGGTCTACTCAACCATTTCCACAAACGGTACAATGCGTCTCGGCTTGAATCATCCTACACATAGCATTACACAAATTTAACACAAATATCGATTGAACAGCTTTTTAAGTGGCATTATCTGTTGTAATGCTCTACGAAGTGTGAACGCAGTTTTAACATTGGTAAAGGGATGAGCAAGAATCTCTTCTCTCCTTTTACATCGGTTAAAGTTATCAAGTCAGACTTATTCTTAACGTATTTAGGTTTGTTAGGTGACACAGTCCTAAGCGCGCCACCTCGGAAGGTCCTAAGTCAGGTTTCGTTGTATTTATTTACTTGCCAACGACACAAAAACCACTACACGGAGCTGACAAATCGGCTATGTTACCCGGACTTGGGTGACTCAAATGTGAATGTTGGGTGCACAGTTTGTGTTTAAAGTTCATTTTGGTGAGCATGTGTCATACATACCTACCATATGATTCGCAGTTTACGGTTATGCTAAATCCCAGACCGGTCGGCGAACGCAACAACTTCCCCAGGGGGTCGGGGAGGGCGGCTGAAAAGTCTTCCCCTTAACCCGCGCCCCACCGGGGGTCCGGCGCCACCTTCGCCCCACCGGGGGCCATCGATGGCCCCCCTCTAACTCCGAAAATATGGCCGTTAGCGCAAATCTGCAAAGTGCAATAGAAAGCTCGCGTGAATTCAGTAAGAAATTACTTCGCATGTTTTAGTGCTCAGGTCAATGGTTTGACCTCCAGAGGTCAAATTAGGTCAAGATCGGCTATTTTCACTCAAATATGCAATGATTAAGCAGACTGGGCATAACTCTTATGCCATTAGAGCTATTGAGACCTGGTAAAGTACATTTGATAGCAAATTGCCAGTACTTTTTCCGCTATGTGGAACGTAAAGACCTCCCGCCAGTGGTTTGACCGCCAGAGGTCACCTCGTGACCTAATATGACCTGAGGTCACGAAAGGTCAAAAAGTGACCTTGCCGTATATCAAATGAAAGCCAGTGACAAGACAAACACGATGGTGTTTGTTTCACTGCTCTAGCTCAATTAGGTCAAAAGTTATTGTCAAAATACTGTTTTTCACCTCTGGTGACCTTGGATGACCTTGGAAAAGTCAAAGGGCAAATATGACCCCTGGGATCCGTGAAAGGGTGTCCAAAAACGTTGTTCTGAGCAGTCTGAGTATTTGCAATCATTTTTGTGGCTTTTATATCATGAAATAGCTTTTCCCCATGCTTTTCCAATGGGAGAGGTCGCCTCGTGACCTGACCTCAGGGCACGAAATCAAAAAATCCCGGATATACACCTTGTAGACCCTGGAGGGGTCATGAAGTGTAGGAAGTTTCAAATCGATCGACTTTGAAATGTAGCTCTTACAAAGCTCTAAAGTGAAGTGAGGTGACCTTGGTTGACCTCGTCTGGTGACCTGACCTTGGGTGACCCGGGGTAAAAATTTCAGGGATGATGGGAAAATGATGCAGTGAGAGGTAGAGCCCTCAACCGCGGTGCTGCGCCTCGTCGTTTTTCTGCTATCCCGGAAAAACCTTAGGGGGGCCATCGATGGCCCCCTCCGGTGGGGCGAGGGTTAATTGGTCCTATGCACCCGAACCCCGATTGCAAATAAGAGTAAAACACACTAACGGCGTAAGAGCTTGTAACACTAAATCTTCAACTTCAAGGTGGGCTTTCTGTTTTAAGAATTTCATCGATCTCAGCCAACGAGGATGATGTTCTGCGTGTGATACAAAGCTGAACAGAGTCAGTTATCGAGCATCAAATGTAAAATTGGTAACATTTTCAGCGTGTACATGGCTGATGGGGGAAAGGTGCGTGTAAAGAGTAGTGAGCCTACAAAAGCGCTAAAGGCTCCTTAAACAAGCTCAACCACAGAATGGCTGCGCCTTTTTCTGTAAAAAAAATTGGTGCTAGACCAGTGACTCACCATTTTCTGGCTCTAGCCAAATATCATTCAACGAGGGGAGACTGGCGTGCCTAATAGGCCTGGACGTTGACATATATTGGTTAGAATCTACCTACCTACAAACACTTAATCCGTATTTTGCTTTGTTTGCCTGCTGGACACAGATGGGATGACACATCTCTAATGTTTGAAGTCTGATTGATGATGATACAGTGATTATATTTTTCACACGTTGATAGGTTTTGAAGTGCCGCGGCGAGGAGCATGATGATAAGTTGATAAGGTGTTCACTGGCCTGTCCCCTCGAATCCGGAAATGTAAAAACACTGAAGAATCTTCAGTGTTTTTTACATTTCCGGATTCGAGGGGACAGGTCAGTGAACACCTTATCAACTTAGGGTAGAGTGGGGTAACGCGCCCACCTGGGTAAGACGCCTACTTCTATGTCCAGGCTGATGTAAGAACTGTAGCCTCCATGTAATATTTTTTCTGGTAGCGGCCTTTCTGATCCGGTCCTGGGCATGATTAGACGCGCCCAGTAAACTCCGGTATTTTTCAGCAAATATTTGTTGTTTTTTGCCTCTCCGGACATAAAAACAAGCCATCTTAAAGTTGCGATTGTACTCTATGCGATGTAAATGTGCTCACCCTACCAACTTTGTCACTAAATTGTCTTACAACGTAAGTATAATGATATTACTATTTGTTCACGTGAAAAAAAGTTACAGTATACGCTGGGAGTTTTATGACGGCCTTTTAATCCGGGGCTTGGGCGTTTTACCCCGCTATCGGGGTAAAACGCCTTTTTACATGGTCTCAAGAAAAAATAAATTTCGCATACTTTGCATCGTGTCAGGATCACCAATTTCTATCTGAGTGTAGAAAAACGATGGAAGAACTTAACGAAGAAAAAATAAAGCAATTCCGTCCTGGCAGGATGGGTACAGACGAATTCTCCCTTAACGTATGCGTCTTACCCCACTCTACCCTATCATATTTTTCTTAGAATTGGGCTTAACTTGTCTTTTGAGATACAATAACAGTATCATCGTATAATTTGAAACATTTTAATTTTCAGAGTATTGCCATTAGATTTTAGTTATTCGTTTTACCACCCTTGATGAAAGAGGATTTAAATAAAAAAATATATTATCCGAATCAACCCCAACTGAACAACGGTGAGAGATAACTCTGTCACTAAAGGTGATCAGAACAAAAATAACACCTTTCTGAGGTCCTTGTGCGTCAAGAGATGGGAATATATGTCCCATATGTGTCACTTTCTAACCAAGGAGACTATCCAGTTTTCCGTCCGCTTTCAAGCGATCAGGCTTACATAGGATGCTCATAGCTTCCCAGCTACCCAATAGGATGCTTACATTGATGGGGCACACGCACTCAAGAGTTTGAACTCAAATAGCAATGTAATAGAGCACACTCAAAAACCCTCGGATTGAGGTTTGATTGATAAATCCGCTTATATCTCAGCGGCGAACCACGGAAATGCAGAACTTCTTTTTTACGCGACCCCATGCACCGAAACATCAATAGGGGATCGTTTCTCAGGGCAGTGCTTGCTTTTTACGGTCCTATTGGACTTCTGTCGTGAGGAAGATTCGCCGGTTTCGATATTTAGTAGTTTTAGAGCCGGGGTCAGAAGGTTTTGAAATATCGTCAATTTTTTCCTTCAAATTTCTTAGTTTCCATCCGGTTAGTTTTATATATTTTAGTATAGTTTGTGTGGTGTTTTGAATGTACCTTTTGGGGTTTACTTCTATAAGCATTTCTTGTGAATTGCGTGTTTTTCATTACTATTGCTGGAAAGGCGTAGCAAATATTCCTGTAAACATTTCTTATTCTATCATTTTTATCATTGGACTTCAGCTGCAATTGCAGCCTGTTACTAATAAACCTCAATAAATGAAATGAAATGAAAAATCCAAAAACTCACCAATTGCAGTGAAATAACTTGTATTTAGGGTGAAATTGAGCCCCGCCCCGGGTCTCCGCCATTGCCAAACGGCCTCCGCCAGCGACGGTCCGCAGGGCGGCGGCGTGAGCTATAGTTCCGTACGCTTGAAGTAGAACGCCCCTGAAGCTCCATTTTTTATCATGTTTGCCACTTTGAGAGGCATCCAAGTCATTTCAGTCAACTGCGAGCCAAGCCATCTTTCTTCTCTGTCAAGCCAGCATCTTGGTTATCTGTCTCGGGCGGACATTGTCACGCAATAGCTAATTTCATGACAATTAGCTATAACCGTTGCGTTCATTCCTACCAGTGAACTTCTGGGAGAAACTAGAGATGAAACGCTAATTTTTTTCGGTCTGCTCTACGTGACTGCTAATTCGGTTCAGATCCTATCAAGGCGCCATATTACATCCAAAGACCCTCTTTCCTCTCAACCCGGGCAGTTCGGTGCGTGCTGCGCTATCTCTCAGGTTCACTCGTTCAGGACTCTGGTCAGCATTGCGCTGTCACCGCATCTCAATTAGGTATGTCCGATCAACGCCCTCTTCAGGCGCACGGCAGGGCCGAACTGCTGGTCATTTGGGAGAGTGACAGGCAGTGGCGGATCTAGGGAGAAGGCATTTTCCCCCTCAAACGGAAAATCTCGGGGCAAAGCTATGTTTTTGCCGCTCCCCCCTTAAGCAGTCGACCTCTTTTTTGCCCCGGTTCATTTTTAGTTTATAAGCAGGGTCTGGGTGCTTCAACTGGACCAGTCAACTTCAGTGCAAATATTTGACCTTGGTCCTCTTCATATTAAAAGCGCTTTTGAGTGAGTGATCCTTGGATAGAAAAACAAGTATCTTGTGGCCACATCTTTCACTCCGTCGTTTTTTTTTACTTTTGCCTTGGCGTTATCCCCCCCCAACCTACTGTCTATTTAAACTGTGGCTAAACCTTCACCGCGTGGCGTTTTTTTCGCTTTCCGACTTTGGTTTGACCCCCCCTTCTCCCCAAACCTACCGATTATATACGCCACTGGTTACAGGCAACACAGTGGAACATTCTATCATGCAGAGCCATCGTTTCAAACCTTTCGGAAGCCGCTAGATTCTTTGGCTGGAATCAATAAGTATTGACAGATGTGCCTGCTGCTATTTTCCGGTGGAAGTTTGAACCCTCAATAAATCAAATCAGCAGGGCAAAATTCCCCCTGCATAACCCAGCGCACATAATCACCAGCAGACATCGGCGCCTGCACCTGCTAATGGTGCGCCAGAGCGGGAGCAGCCCTGACAGAGCTGAGGGCGACCCTGACCTGCGACGACGAGAGGTGACAGCTGAGGAGCAGGACAAGGACCGCGACTGGCGGGCGTTCCATCAACGTCGGCGGGCCATCACCGCCGGCGGCTCAGGCACCGACCCACTATGCAAGACGGTCGGTCTCCACGTCGCAGCACAAACAGCCACTCAGACGTCTCAGGTTGCCACGCCAGCCAGTGCAGCTGACGAGGGAAGTGAGGGCGTTCACGCCCTTACTGGGAAGACACTTCATAACGTAGCTGGAATGATTCTCGGCTTCCGGAAAGGAGCAGAGTGATAAACTGGAATCTTTGGCTTGAAGTACTGAAGAGAAAACGTTAAGGGTCCTTTTATGTAACCGGGGACGTGGAGGTAGGTGTGTGATCGTTCCGAACTATTTCACCAAGCATTATAATAATTTTTTTGTTTCTACAGTGCTATAAGCAATAATCCATTTTTACGACGACACAACATTATGCTTGCATTGGCCTGATACAGTACCTACTTCATAAAACTGGACACAACACATATGTATGCGGCTTAAACATTGGGAGAGCCCAAACTAAAAGCGGTGAGAGTGGTAGAAATCCTGCATCCTGGGTTGGAGGCAGTGGTAGGGCCGTTGCCGAATCTCGGGTGCCGAATCTGGACGGGTGCTTTGGAAGGGGCTATGGGGCCAGGAATATTAAAAACATCGTGTTTTTTACTCAAAAATTGAAAGGTTTCACAAGCTAATAACAACAATAGTTAGGCCCCTCTCCCTTGGATCCGCCAGTGCAGAGAGAGCGTGTTTCGCCCTTTCCCCGACAAATCCGTGTTCTGGTGACGATAGCTCCTGGCTGGTTGTTGGTGCCGCCCTAGTCTTCCGAAGTATCAACAAACAGGGTCCATACAGGACGGCCGCTGTGCGGACGGATAAGACGGGACCATGCCGACAGTTTAGGCATTGAAGAACGCAAATACAAACATACTATTAACAGACTGAGCTAAATTCTTAGTTTGTTATTTGGGTTAACGGGCACGACAGCCATTGCGGTCTTATAGAGCCCTTTTACAGCTCTGGCAGAACATATATTGTGCGATATCGATAGAGACGAGCGAATACTTTAGCTCAAGCTTTATATTAGGCGAGGTAGAAATATCATCGTAATCTGTGCTAGATCCCTGTATTTTACAGAAAAAAACTTCCAGTTCCCGCCCCGTAAACCGAACAGAACTTGTTCCGGGCATGTCCTTCTTTATCTTCAACGAGGTGCTTCCTTAACTCAGATGGATAACAGGATGCATGGGTGACCTCAAGCCAGCCGAGCAATCGTCATGCACTTCGACCGAGGCGTTTGTAGATGCCAAGCACGCAACGTCACGGGCGTAGGAACTGCTAGCATACGATAAGTTATATATGTAAATTGTACATTGCACGGTTAAAAGGTTAACAGCGGTTCGAACAAGAATTGTGCGCTATCGTGCCAACAGCATTACAAAAGCGTGTCAACGCCAATGCGGGATGCTAACAGCTCTCGCCTGTAAATGTCACAGCTCGCCATGATGGTCGCCATCCGTTAGCACTGAAATAAAAATGAACGCCCCTGAAAATGCATGCTTGCCAGGAGAGACATCCTTCATCCCTGGTACAGACAGGACGGCGCGTGGGACAGAGGATGGGGGCGGGTTGAATAAATATACAGCGGCCGGTGCCAGTCGCGCGGCATTCCTCAGCCGTTGATGCGCCATTGTTAAAGGCGGCAAATGTGTGCGCCATAGACATTAGACAGCTTGGAGAGACGCCAGCGCTGCCTCTCATCCCGGAGGGGGCGACACTACGGTACCTGCACCTAATGTTCCGGAAAACCATCCGACCGAACAAGCACTTATTCTGGACCTCAGGTTCAAAAATATATGGGTAAAATACCGAAAGCAAGGTAGGCTGTCTTGTTTTCAGCAGAAACTCAAAATGTGTCAAGGCAAGAAGATTCTAACCAATTTGACAATGAGGTATTTGACAATGAGGTCTCGCTCTCACAGTTTTATTTTGGTTCCCCGAGGATTTAGTGGTTTACATTCTCTTGAGTTCGTTCAGCAATGCTAACTAATTCTTTTTGCCGCGTGCCATGTACCGACGCCTACATCAAACCTCCTACAACACATGCCACAGAGCAGAAAGCTGCAGTCTACCACTATGCAACTCACGTCCACAGCAGAACAGGACTACAGCAAAGATGACCTGACAGGGAAACAGTTACAACAACAAACTAGAATAAAGAACCTTACCACTAGAATATCTACCAAAGCTAGAAGTTTATTAGCACAGGATTTGGAATCATAAACGTAAACAGGGTTCCCCGGGACGAATCAACATCCTGAAACTGCGCGCAATTTTCTGAAAATAAATTTGGACCTATCGCCGGTGTCACCGTCCGTATGATCGGATGCTCTCTGACCCCCAGCTCTTTGATCGGGTGCTCTCTGGCCCCCAGCTCTTTGATCGGGCGCTCTCTGACCCCCCAGCTCTTTGATCGGGTGCTCTCTGGTCCCCCAGCTCTTGATCGGGTGCTCTCTGACCCCCAGCTCTTTGATCGGATGCTCTCAGAGCCCCCAGCTCTTTGATCGGGTGCTCTCTGTCCCCCAGCTCTTTGATCGGGTGCTCTCTGACCCCACAGTTCTTTGATCGGACCCTCTCTGTCCCCACAGCCCTTTGATCGGTTCTCCGGCGTCTGCCGGTGTCCCAGCCCGGCCCTCTGTAAACACAGCTCCAGCTGGCCGGGCGCGGCCTTGCCAGTCGACAGCTGGCTGGTGCGGTTTACCGGAGTCGGCGCAGGACAGTCCCGCGTCACGTCAGGGGCTGGCGCCGCGCTCAAACCGCCGGCGGCGACGGGGTAGGCCCGGTCCCTACCCAGGAGAGGGGCTCTGTGTACAGAGACAAACCAAAGGACGGGCAGGACAGGTAACGGGCTTCTGTGTGTAGATGGACTGAAGTGACAGCAAGAGACAAAGGACGGACACGACAGGTTGAACCTGGTGGAAGATACAATGTTTACGAGAGTGCTATGCATCGTGCTCCTTAAAGGGAATGTGGCACCTTCATAACGTGATTTTAACTGAGGTAGCCAAGTTGTAACGCAAGTCGGAAACTCGGTACTCTATATTTCATTTGTCTTGAAACTGAAAATGTTTGTAGAGAAAAGCTAAAAACTACCTGAAATGTACCCAACATGTACCCTTAGCAGCAAGCCACAGTTGTCATGGCTGATGGTGTTACGACATATGCTGACGTCACGGTATCAGCCAATCGAAGCCCTTGAAGCGTATTGAATATGGTAGTGGTTGCCAGATTATGACATCATCCACAGGCAGATATTTGTTTCTTTCCCTAGAGGAGCATTTTAAGAACCAAAATATTGAGCTTATTATACATTCTTTCAGAGAAATAATATGGACGCTTCCAGGATTTTCGGCTGAAAGTACCCCTTATCACACTAAATTCCCGGATTCGACCAAGGAGTCACATTCCGTTTAACGCAGTAGTGTCCTTTTTAACGGCTGGATTCTGACTTCTTTTTTATGCAAGCAAACAAATCAACTAATCTAAGCTTCAGATTTAGGTCTTGCTTGTATATATTCGAGTAAACATTGCCTCTTTGACCCGACAGAAAACCCTGTGCTCCCTTCGCAGTTATCTGGAGACTAGCGGGCTGCCGACAGTCACGTCCCTTCAAGCAGCCCGTCGCTCACTGGCAGAGCGCTCCCACAGTGATGTATCAGAGGAACGTCTTCCCCCGTCACCCAGACCGGGGTTCCCGGTGCCGAACACCACGGCCAGTGGGCAACTCACCGTGCGCGGTAGTCCGTCGGTGGCAGCGAGGTGTAGCTGGGGTGGAGGGCGTGCCGGTGCATCGGCGGCAGCACGGGCATCGTGTCCTCCCTCATGTCCACTCCGGAGTCGGCCATGTCGCCCCCCGACGCACCACCCAGCTTCACTTCGCCAGCTCGGAAACACGGGACGGCGCGGAGACGGGTAGTTTCCAGCTGGCCGGACCACTTGAACGATGCTGTGTGTTTACAACTGGAGGGAATCGGCGCAGCTCTGACCGCCGGCTGAGAAGTGCTGCGTCACTGTTCCAGGCAGCCGGCCAGACCCGGCCCCGTGCACTGTGCAGTCCGCCGCCCCCTCCCGTCACAGCCGCGCACTGCACTGGCCCGGCGGCGCGGTACCAGCCGCGTGGAGTCGCCGGCGGCAGTGCCGCGGGCGTGAGTCACCCCGGGCGCCGTCCCCGCGGCGCGGCACAGGACATCCGGGCTCCTCGCTCCAGACGTGCCTCTACAGGCCGGCTCCGGTGTCTCCCAGGGCTGCACCCTGGACCCAGCGACAGGTCACCACGCCGAACACGTCACCGGCGCTCCAACGCGACGGCGAACATGGCGCCCACGTGCAGTAGTAAAGATTTGCTGACCTCTTGTTGCCCAAAATGTAGTTCGACATTTCTTGCAGCATCGGTCCCAGAAACCTCGACTGTGTGTTTTTCACCTTTAGAAGAAGTGGTTAGTCATAGTAAGAGTCACATCAGGCTGATAGCTTCAATCAGAATGGAAGGCCTGGACTGCCCACTGGTATTTGTAAACAGTCAACTCAGCACGTTTTCAGCGGTCAATTTCACCATGACCTCGAATGGGGAACCAGGAATTGATCCGATCAGCCTACGGTATGCTATGGAGTCAGCATTGAATGAGGTGGTGAATCCAATGCGGAGCAGCAACTGGACAGTTGAGCGCGGGTTGTATATAATCGTGACTGTATAACTACTTCACTCATCCGCCGTTGCCGCGACCTCTCACTCACAAGGTTAAAACATTTTGTGACCCATTGCTTGAAGTACCCTTTGCATGGGAAATTAAAGAAACTCATCGCCCTCACCCAAAAAGTTCTCTCACACACTTTTCTTAGAGGCGGGTAAAAATGATGTGCACAGAATGCCTAATAAAAAGTCATAAGCTAACTGCTTCACTCTTTTACACTTCCGTAGCCTCGCACGTTTTTTTCAAATGCGTCCAGCTAGAAAAAATGCGTGAACGTAAAACACCACAAAAGTAAGCAGGGTTGGAGATCCAGCTTTGGGGGTCACCATCCCATCTAAATTTTGAGGCTCCGATAGAGTTTTTAGTCTTTACATTACCATGTCAATGCTACCACAACCAACGGCCCCCAACCCTGGATCAAGGATATATCCAGTTTTGAAAGCTAAAGGCAGTAAGTGGGATACAATGCATGGGCCGAAAGAGCTCGTATGCATAGGCGGCGGAACTGGGGGAGGGGACACGGTGCCCTCTCCCCTTCAATAAATTGTAGCACTAACCCTATGACGTTGACAGGAAACAAATGGGTTGAAAAGCCCATGGTACGCCACCCTCCACAAATCCTGACCCTCCCCACTACCATAGGCGTAAGAACGACCAGACCATGGGGGGAGATGGGGCTAAACTGGAGATCATATCCTTCCAGTCAACAGATAAATCAACACCAAAGAGTTAATCGTTAGAATCAATACTGTTGGGAAAGGCATAGCCTTCCTCCCCTCCCCTACACCTCTATTACTACGCCTATGCCCGCTACTACCCATCTGTCCCGTGTCTTGCACTTGTCTAAGAAACATCCTATGAGGTAAACAATAAGTGTCGATAAAACGTAAAATCCATAATAACTCGCAATGAGCGCTTTGGCCTCGACGTTGAATTTCCTAGATCACTGAACCAGAATTACCATAAACAATCCAAAGCACTCCCAAAACGCAAACAAGAACAGCCTAAATATATTTGGTTAAAATCAAAACGGACATCACAATAAATGGGCGGCGTGGAATGATTCAGACACACCTGCAGCCACATATATAACAATAAATAGCGGCCTGCGGTGACAGAGGAGGGGCCGGCACACAAGTCAAATATACTGCCTCAGCCGCAGACACACACCGTTCCTAACTCCGCCGCGGGGTCCGACCCGCCGGCACTGTCGAGTACTCACTACACCGGAGCTTAAAATTCCACCCAAAACTGGATCCCGTACGCAAAAAAACATATGCCAACGAAAACTAACAGCTGCTACGAGGTTTTCGGTCCAATACAACTGAGGCCGAGACGTCCGATTTCGGCCGGGGAGGGCTACTGAGGTGGTACTTCTGCGGCGGGATCACGGGTGGAGGGGATGGCACAGTTCGGTCAGAGCAGCGCTGGCAGCTCCAGGTGCCAGACTACAGGGAGAAGAAGCTTGGCGCAGCAAGCCATTTAGACCAGACAGGTTGGTAAAAGGCAGCTAACGCGTGCAATTATTCCAATGGGTGTAAATGGTGCGCAAGGCAGATGCACCGCCAGTGCCACCCAGTAGGTGCAGAAGTCTAGTCTAGTTTTAAGCGTTAGTTCAGGAGACAAAAAAAACGGGAAAATAAGGCAAGTTCAGTTTTTAAAAAAAATGAAATAAGGAAACATTCAGTAGCATTCAAATTAGTCCACTTCCATAGTCAGTTTCGCCGCAGCTCTCGCACACCCGGCAGTATTTCAAGTGAAGTCACACGTTTGTTACGCACGGGGGCACTTTCACTTGGAATGGCTGACTCCGACTTCAAACTTCGGTAGGCTTGCTCCTAAATGCCTGAAGTACAGCTTAACACTGTAATAGGTAACCAAAGCTCTAACGTTTTTCGAATATAGATTCCAAGGGAAACTCTTGGGCTGTTCATGTGTTCTTCAATACTCCGTGCACCATGTTCATGTTATTTAGTGTTGCTCAGAACAAGGAAGGGCGGTAAATTTCTGAGTTTTAAGGCTTGATTAGACTGAAAACACGCGCATAGCTTAAATCGATAGAAACGCAGCCGGGTACCTTAAAAGAGGGAAACATAACAATCACTAGACCGATGGCTACGATACGAACATTTTCGGACATTTAGAGCTCCCACCGTGCCACCCACCACGCTTTACAGCAGCAGTTTTTACGAAACACTTTGACCTGAACCCTCATTTCTCACTCAATCACGCCAGCTCGTCTCACAAGTTCAGCTCACTAAGTGCAGGTCGGACACTCCCCGCCGGAGCGTGTCATCAAAGCGCGCCGGCTGTCAGTTGTGGTGCTGGTGAGCCGCCGACGCCCCCCCTCTTCCCAGGAGCTGTGCCAGGCGTCCGTGCGGGGGTCGGCCGACACTCACTGGGTGCGCAGCTGGTAGTCCCCGTTCTGCGTGATGTACCGCACCCAGGGCAGCGCTTGGTACCCACTCTTCTCGATAATCTTCAGGTATCGCACCTGCCGACGCCACACACGGGAAAAAGTTAAGTCACACTTACTACTGAAAATGTTCTGCCGACCGGAGCTCCTCGCTGCACAGCTCCTACCCCAGTAGAACCCATTTTTTCTAACTTGGACGCATTGTTGGCATCTGCTTAAGGTCCTGAAAAGCTCGGGTGCAGCTTTTACCTAGAGTGAAAAGTACACTTTGGCTTGAAAAGTGCTGCATTTCACTGTCCCTCTCCTCCAGCCGGTGGCACGGCCACCAATAATACACTGCAATTTACAGTAAGAAAATGGGCCAGCCGAGGTTGGTGTTGACGATTCTGGTGTTGACGACGTCTAGCCAGGCCAGCCGCAGGTTGAGTGTCCCAGATTCCGAGGTTGGTGTTTCGCACGTCCGTACCTGACCGCCGAGCTCCACCGTGGTATCAGCTAGGAGCCACCCCATCAGAGTCGAGCCACCAACGCCAACCCCTGACCCTCAAACGAAGCGCTCCTGCCCCGTGAGACTGTGAATGTGTGCGAATCCGCAGCTTCTCAATCCTCATGCACAGCTTACTAGAATACTTGCCAACATTCTTAAGACAATTTTTGAGCGGCCCAATACCCGCCCTCCGGTACGAGTGAGCCCCACTTCTCCCCGAGAGGAACCCATTCGGTACAGGGTTGCCAGATGTGGCGAAATTTCGCCAATTTGGCGATTTCGGACCACTGTTGACGATAGGTTTTTCTTGTTGGGCCATTGGCGATAAAAACAGTCAAATTTGGCGATTTCGGACCTCCGTTGGCGATCGGTTTATTCAATTTGGAGATTGGTGATAAGAACAGTCAATTTTGGCGATTTCGGACCTCAATTGGCGATCGGTTTACTTTTGCGAATGACTGTGATAAAATCAGTCAAATTTGGCGATTTACGCCGGCAAACTTATTGTGTATGTGAGAGGAACTCTAGGGGGAGGGGAAAGTTGTTTGCTATCGATGACAAGGTAGTGGGAGCGAGAACTAGTGGCGCTATAGCTATTTTTGATAGCTCTTCCGATTTACCTAGCCAACACTTGAATTGGAAGCATTTATGTTGGTTTGCCCGGATAGGGAGCACATGCAAAAACTATTTGACCGAAAATTGGAGTCATATCCCCTTGTGTTCCAGTTGGTGCCAAACTTCCCTTCATTTCCCGGATTTCGACGCAAATTGGTAAAGCGGACGTAGATGCAGCGTTTGGGGGATCCGGGAAAATGCGACGACAGTTTTTTAAAGAGGATTGGCAATATTTTTTGGGGGTATGACCACTTGTCCCCTCCCTCCCCCTCTGCGTCAGTCATTGATCATGGGCAATAAATGAAAGAAACGATTTCGAGCCTCCTTCCCCGTCCGCCGTATATTAGGGTAAGTAATCAAAAACTTATTCAGAGTTTATTCGAGACAGGCAGGCCGGGCCCCAAGCTTCTTTATGAAGGAAGTCTAAATTCACTCCTGGCCATGAGCTCCGTGCCTCGTGTTCCTATCTTCTACAAGCAAAAGGGCATAGTAAGGAATTGAGACTAAACGGACCGACATGTTGACATCTCTAATCACAGCCGTCTATTCCTGTAACTGGTGCGGGACGTTCGGAAATATCTTTGCAAGCAATGGGAGATACATAATTATTGACCAATGTTTTGGTAATATTACAAAAGCTCCGTGCCAGCTAGAGCCGAAGTTCCTGTTAGTTGGTGTACAAGAAGTTCCTACCTGCGGTGTAATATGGATCTTCATCCGCCTAATCGATTGCGCGCGCAGCTTCTGCTTGAGGAGGGAAACCCGGCAGTGTCCGGTGACCCACCTGCGCGAATATTTATGAAGTGCTCTATGCATATTCTGGCTACCTCAGTTAAAATAACTCGTGCGGGCATTTCGGTACTAAGCGCACAAGGTGTTTTTCTCAGATTCTAATATTCCGGCCTACGATCGTAAGATTTCATCATTGGCGATATCGTGGTGAATTGATATCTGGAATTGGCGAAATTTGGCGAAATGGTGAATCAAATTTGGCGAAAAACCCCATTTTTATCTGGCAACCCTGATTCGGTATATCACTTGTGATTCGGTACAACATCTCAGTCTAATGCCAGATGTTCGTATATTGCTAGCACGATTCCCACATTCCGACGTTGAAGCGAATAGAGGCACCTACTAATATGCTTATACGTACAAGTTCCGCCATACTCGTGTAATCACTCTCATTGTCCTGGCACGGCTTTGACGAGTACAAACGATATCTTCACGATGTCACTATTTATTGCCAAACTTATTGGAACCAGCTTCGTGGCCACGGTGCTCAAAACAATCCGAGGATGTGCACAAGGATGTGAAATGACGCTAAAGCTTGCCAAATTCCGTCACTGAATGATCTTCCGATGCCCGAAGGCTTCAAAAATAATTGTCAAACAAAACCATTAGCAAGTACTGCTGAGTCGTATAAAATCAACCATGGACAATCCCAGATCAATCTGAGAACATAAATTTCTTGAAAAATGACTTGATTTTTTTAAAGAAAAAAAGTTGCAGAGAACCTTGGGTAAAATTTGCCTATGGTCTGACCATATGCTCAAATTTCGTATGCGCATCACCAAGAAACTTGGTATTCGCATCACTCAGCTGGTACTTGCCATACAAGTCCTTTTACTTGCCATACAAGTCCTTGTACTTATGCGGAGAGCAAAATCGAGCATTTAGCTGGAGAAGAGGTTTTGACAAGTACTCGTTGTGACAAGCTCCCCTTCTTTCGTATGCTACCCTCTGACTTGCCACCGTGTGCGAATTTGAGTGGGTCACTCACTACACGCCAATCACCTACTACCCCTGCAGTGGTGGACGAGAGCTGAGGCCGTTCACCATAGGCAGCGGTCGTGTGCTGGCCTGTCCACGGCTTACCACTTCTACTTTTCTAAATACTTGTTTGTGCCTCGAAACTTGTAAAGTTTGTGCGCATTTGGATTCTTTATTATTAGTATGAAACCTGAATTATTATCAGAACGTATTCGCGCTCGTTATCATGCCCCATGGTATGTCAGTACGGTGTGATTGTCCAGATTTTCGGGCCCGGCGGAATAAAGCACTGCTCCGGTGACACGAGGCGAGGCCGTGCCCTCGGGGCGCGCCATCAGACCTGTGGATCTATTTATAGGCTGATCAAGTCCGTGCTCCCAATAACAAGGGCGTTGGCCGGTCAGCGTAGCTCCCGTGCCAAGACGAGCACTACCCCCTATACTGTCATCTCCTGGGTAGGACCCGGTTGAGGAAAAGTCTGCAAGAGGGAGCCTCGACCCATGGACTCTCTCACTGATCCGTGACGTCTCAACCAACCGCGCCACGGCGGTGGGTGACTTCCACTTCTGCCTCCGGCCGAATGCCGGCCCACCGTCATAATGCTGGCCGCTACCAGCGGGTGAGGTGAGTACTGGAGACATGAATCCGGCTTACAGCGACACACTGCGACTGGTCCGTATAATCCCGGTATGACGAGCAGCAGCCGGTGCTGGCGGCGATGGAGCTGTCGTAGTTGGAACTCAATGGTACCAGCAGCTCGGGGTGGCGGGAAGTCAACGCCCAGCTGACAGGCGTCCCACGATGCTCTATTCGTTGTGCAGTGCGAGCTAGCAGGCACTAACGCTGGCAGTGTGAATATGAGGACTAGGACATCCGCCCGCATCAATATAAACCCATTGTCTGCAGCTTCCACCGAGATCTCGACTTCCATACACTTGGACCTACCGAGACCGACCCTAACTGGGAATCTGCAAGCTTCTGAGCGATTGAAGGTGAAAATAAGATGTGGTTTCCGGGTTTCTCTGCAGACTTGTGTTGTCCATAAATGATCTAAGAAGGCAATTATTACGAACCAAAGTGACACTTATCGATTTCAGTTATGTTTCTTGGAAAATTAAAATATAGCCCACGTTTAAAACTAAATTAGAATATAGCCCACGTTTAAAACTAGTAATTAAAGAAAGCCATAAACATTGTATAAGCACCAGTACCGATGGAACATTTAGCACGTAGGTTTTAAAAGATGTGAAAGTAAAAATATGTGTCCGCGTAGTGGACATGAGCATTAATTACGACACGTTTCCAAGTTCAACCATGTGATCACCGAAAACTACGATCAAATAGTTTTCTCGGCATACTCTATCACATTACTATCTCAGTTCAAATCGCATTATGAAGATGCAACATTCTCTTTAACGGTTCAGACAAAAATATAGATATTTTTCTTACAATTTATGATGTCATTAAAACAGTATGTGGCTAACTTGACCAAAGCACCGCATGTATTTACAGGGCCGTCCGCTAGGGTGCCTACAACGGGATTCCTTCACGGTTTGAAAAAGTGCCTTATTTTGAACTGTAAATTATGCGGAAATTTAATACAGAGCCTTGAGTGAAAAAAGATATATTCAATAGTAGTTTCCCGACACGATCCACAAAACTCCTACCTCAATTCAAACCCATTATTAAAGTGAAAAATCCATTTAGCCGGCTTTCTGTACGGGTGGCGCTTTTCAATTATTGGAGTTGAATTACTGGGTATTTGAGAGTTGGCATTTGGCGGAGCAGCGGACTAAAGTAGCGGAACGCCCGAATCAAACTATGTACGAAATGCGATGCATAATATCACCACACAATTTAAATTGGACGGAGGAGTCTCCGTGAACAGCCCCAAACTCCCAACCGTTTATCCTGGGAATACAGTTGGTATGTTCTGCCCACCCAAAACAAACTCACAGACTAATGATGTGTCCATGCCTGCCAAGGCCCGCACCACATATTGAGGTAGTTGTACCCGACGACCCCCGCAGTCGCCGAGTGACCCAGGCAGCTGGACGACAGACATGGCCATACGTACTTTTCCACCGAAACGTGTATCTAATGAAACAGTTTGGAACAACAGCCGAGTTTCTACATCTGATTGCCGAACAGCATCACCTAACTATATTACAACTAAAATATTACCCCGACCGAAAGAAACACGTCCCTTCTCATGATCAAACAGTAGCAACACAGTTCCTGTTCAGCACCTTGATGATTGGGGTTTTAGGGCACGTCAGCTACCGAGGCTATATGTGCCCCTTCTGAGGCTTTTCAGAAGCTTCCACACCAATCACGGGCCAATTAAGTAAAGCAGAACAACCTGCTGAAAGCTGGTGCACGCCGTTATCTTCCATACTATATAATACCCATTCCTTGGTTTTCAGTTGAGCGACACTACGGAAACACTCTGACCCTAGGTCTTTGATGCGATCGCTTCCGTTCCCGCTTGTGTTTTGTGATACTTGCAACCCTGCCGTTTGGAAAAGATGCTTTGCATCTCCGATATGTCAAACCAGTTTTCCCCACGCAGGTACTGTTTAACTGTTGACGAAAGGGAATCGCTCAGACTTAACATCTTCACATGGGTATTCGCGTAGTTACGAAGCTGTGATGTTTTTCAGTCGAGCCAGAAGCTGTTGCGTGATAGTTCAGGGATCGTAAGTTACTGCTGGTGGAACCCAGCTGCTTGACCGGGACATAACACACTCCACAAGGCACTATTGCTAAAACAGAAACGTCTGCGTTACCAGTTCATCTTGGTCTGAACCACCTCACAAGAACCCTATTCAGGGATTCAAAAAATAGTTTCAGGTTTCAAGGACGCATCAAATGCTGAAGTTATGTGACAGCGAGAAATATCGCCATACTGGTACGGAGTTGAGATATGCCCAGATGGACACGCGTGAGTACAGGTCTTACACCACCGCCGAGTTCTACGGCGTGCCTGGTAGCGTCACCACGACCAGCCAGGTGGCACCACTTTCGCTCCCGCGACAGCACAACCGGCACAGGACCGTAACCGGCGAGTACAATAATGGCGGGCAACTTCGGGCGGCAAGGCGTGCGCTTTTGCGTTCGACTACCTCCGGAATATATCGTGCATCGGCAGCTGATATTGTCAGTCAACCGAACATTTACATTGGACAGCGGAGCATTGGACAGCGGACAACGGCGGCAAAGTTCTAGGAAGTCTCACCGAGATACAGTTGGCATGTTCTGCTCAGAAAAACAAACCCATAAACTAGTGGCGCGCTCTGCCTGCCAAGCCCCGACCCACATCTTGAGGTAGTTGTACCCAAAGATCCCGGCAGTCGTCAAGTGACTAAAGGAGCCTAACAAAAGCACGGACATACATACTTTTCCAACAAAATGTGCCCCTAGCCAAGCATATTAGACGCAGGAAGCGACAAGTCTACAACTGTTCTCTAAACACCTTCCTACAGAAGCTTTATCAGAGCACATATGTATATCTAGTCTTTTGCGCTCTGACAGAACACCACGAGCAGGGATAGTACATTATAGCAGAGGACGGTATGGATGCACACTGAGTGCGATATGTATGAATGCTCATTATCGTTGGAAAATAAGACAAAGCCGGCAATGACGTGGATTAAAAATCACAGTAACATGTGAAACACGCAATTAAATTAACAGGGTAGTTTCAGTCTCAATTTGGTACTGAAAATTACAAGCTCCAATTAAAATATAATCCCAACATCTTCCATAAAAATCCCTACCCATAATCCGGCAATTTATCATACGCCAACTGAAGTAAAGCATTAAGGTTCAAGCACACACCAAAGCGTTCACAGATATTCACGTACATGTCTAGAGGGATCAGCAATGGGAAGAGGGTCCAGTGTCGAAACAAAAGAGGTGAACTAGTGCGGAAAATCCCAGACTGTGTGTGTATTGGTGTTTTAGGGTGCTTTCAGCAACTGGGCTACACGCGCCGAAAAAATCCCAGACTAGAAACGTTAGCGCAAAAAGAACATCGCCAGCGGCGGCAGCTAATTAGCACCAGTCAAAAATACACTGCACTATAAATGTGTTGTTTACAATCAGAACAATTATACACGTGTCACATACCTGGATGCCGGAGGTGGTGAAGTAAGGGATCTCGAAGCGGACGTTAATGGGCGGCTTTCCGTCTATGTCCTCGGCGACCACGCTGGGCAGACCGAAGTGAGCCCGCATCAGGTACTCTTTACCGCCCTGCGGCAAAGGTGACGCATCAGTGAGCCCCCGAATAGGAAACTTCGCGCTGGAACTATTCCAGGTTTCCTGATCCCTTCCACATCGTGAATTGGAACGGAGGATACACACTCCACACATTGTGCGGAAGTTAAGTATTTCACGGACACTCTCCAGACAGTTTTTCATCGTAGAGTCAACGTTCACAAACGCAATCATACAACACCCCGTTAACTATACACACATCCAGTGGCAGTCCCCAATAACACTCCGCGAAGACAGCGGTTCACTCACGGGGAAGGACTTGATGCTCCAGATGACACAGCTCTTCTCCGGGACGTATCTGACGCTGCCGATGGTCGTCTTGAACTTGGGCGAGTCAGCGTCGTTGGGCACCGGGATGATGATCTCCACGTTGTTGGCGGTGGAGCGCCGCTTGAACTGTGACTTGGCTTTCACCATGTACTCGACGCGACTGTGCGCGTGCCGCTCGATCACCGACTCAATCCAGATCAAGGGTTTCACCTGACAACGAGTTGGAACACGGGACGTCACGGCTTGGGAAATGACAAGACAAAAAATTAGAAAATTACAGCCACTGCTGTATCAATCTTCTATATTCTCACGAAGAGCCAGTCTGATGGTACTTAACTGGACTACGCGCTTTCCTTAGGCGATATTATGAATTCCTATTTTCATCGACAAAGCCTCATTCCATTCATGCCATGTTTCTGCCAAAGGAAAATAGGAAGATTCTAACCCAGTTTCTTTCGTAGAAACAGTCACTATGAAATAAACAACCAGGTAATGCTGCTTCCAAACATTACCAGGCAGTTGATAGAAGCAACACAATAAGTCTCAGCGGACTGATATGGCTACATTAGAGTATGGCCAAGGCTCCAGGGCCAAAATGCGATCCAGACCGGACTGCCGATCGAGTCCCTCAAGTGTTAAGTCCCCAGCACTATGGCTCAGTACGTGCTACAATGCTGGGAACATGGCACTTGATGGACTCGACGACAACAAGATGGATCGCGATCAGCGGGCCGATCCGGATCGCATTTGGTCATGGAAACTAAGTCTATGTAACGATGAATAATTATCCCGTCTCTTCTGATTCTCGGGTGGCAGAGTTGACCTGCTGGTCCCCCTACTCCATCAGCATCCTCCACAGTCGGCGACCGGCCAAGAACAGCACATCTCCCCAACCTCGACATTGATCGAATGTGCCACCATAATCGCAATTACTCACGTGGGTGTTGAGTCGATAGGACATCAGTTCAAAGTCGCCATCGGGAGGAATAAACGATATAGTTCTGTCGTTTTCGAACCTGCAACAACAGCGATCACCAGCTGAAGGGGAGTGTTCACTGACTGTGCAGATAAACAGCTGGCACGGATGCCTGCCGCGGGCGCTGAGTCATCAGCCATGACATAAATTATTTCTACCAACGGTCAGATTTACATGCTCAGGCGAATATTCCAAGGCTAGACAAACGCAGTTGCCCTCGTGCATTTCGCTGAGAAGTACGCCTGGCAATTTCGCACGGTGTTTATTGAATGTAAACCGGCCATCTATAAGAGTAGGGTGGGGGGGGTGGGTAATGCTAGCCAACATCAGCGAGTTAGCAGACACTGCAGTTACTGACATTGTGTCCAGGGCCCGGTGAGCGGCTGCAATGCAGGTAATGGAAGCTGCCACCTCCGAGAAACTTTCATTACAGTGAACTGCTAACAGGATAACTGGGAAATGACTGGTGAGGCCTTAACACGGCGGCCGTTAGCGGTCAGAGCTGCTGCGGGGTGCTGACTTCAGGGCTGGTTGCATGGCGGATGCTTTAACGAAACCTGTTTTCAAAATTAAGATACCGACCCCGTGGTTCGTGGCAAGCTCACTGGAACCCTCACAAATAATTCAATCCCAAAAGATGGTCACACAATGGTTTGGAATTACGATATCAAGCACCTGTGATTTCAGCAAGCTTGCCCTAATAAAAGCGACGACAAAGCGACTACAAATATATTAGCTCGCGTCACCAACAGCGCACAACCTGCATCCAAAGCTCCGCGCCCTACACACCCCTTATCTCAGCCGGGGTGCGATACACTGCACCGCTCTGACCTGGAAAGTCGGACGCACTGGTGGAACTTGGTGTCCTCCAACTCCACAGACTTGCTCTTGCCGCGGCCGGTGCTCTCGAACAGCACCTTGTCGTTGAGGCCGAGCCGAAGCTCGGGCATGCCTGACAGGTACACGCGCATCTTGATGCTGCCCACGATCTCACTGCGCAGCACGTTCCCGTTGGAGTTCGCCTGGTGACAAATAGGAAATCGCACTGAGAAAGACGCGAGTACAGCAGCTACACATTATTTTATTGACCAGGAAGAAACAAGATGGTGGAAATGCAGGAATCCGGCACGTCCGAGATGCTCGGAACCGTGCAATCTGCGAGGCATGCCCAGGCGACGGGAGGCGCGAGGCAGACATTAAAACGGTGATATGCCTGCTTGAAAACATTATTACTGTACAAAATGGGAACATGCCAGGAGAGATTGTCGGCAGAATGTTTAAGATATGTATAGTGACTTATTTCATACAGCGGTGACCCACGCGTACTTCCCACCTCTTCGTCGTGGTAGCCATAAAGCACAACTCCTGTCTGTCAGTGCAAACATAACTCAAAACACCACAAATCCACTAAAACAAGCCAGCCGGCGACACGCCGACAGTCTTACCAGGAGGTTGACCGACTCGATGACGTCCAGGAAGACCTCGTTTTTGCGGTACTTGATGCCCTCCGAGCGCCAGTGGACCGCGTTGGTGACGGCCATCGGCGGCCGGGGGCTACCTCCAGCTTGTGGCTCTCCTGGGTAATGTACCTGCAGGCAACAGCCACCGTCAGCCCAGCCCACAACAACACACAGGGCCAGCTCAATTCCTCGCGTATGAGGCCTCGCTTACAGTCGGCGACCGTCAGCTCAGCTTAGCGTGAGTTTCGAAACTCAAACAATGACCTAGAGGGATCATGTCACATTTCGCCGATTTTTTCAAGGGTATACATGGTATAGACAAGATAAACCAGAGCTCTCAGACATCGAAATATATACAGAATAGTCACAAAAACTATTAATTGACCATAAACCATCATAAATCAAGTATAAGCTATCAAAGTCGGCTGCACTGATGAGAGCTTTGCATTCTTCATTTTTCAGTCAGAGCTTAGAGACACGTGTTACTCTCATCACCTATGTAATGCAGCCAAAACAAATATACAACATTACAAGCATAGATTATACTGATACTTTATTTTAAAAGAGCTTACGTCCACCAACGCAGAGTGAACGACCGGTCGGACGGGTGTACTCACTCCTGCAGTATTTTGCTGTCGGTGGTCTGCGGATACCCGAAGTCGATGAGCTCATCCAGCAACTCGTAAACGATGACGAAATTATCCCGTAGACTCTCCTCTTCTAGCTCTTTGAAGTAGTGCTCGAAGACCTGGCAGTAGCAATGAATTTACACACCCACAATGGCACACCATGTCCCATCCATGTCAATGGGCAACAGCTCATGGGAAGAATGCACAGACAGACTTCATTGTACTTACTTCATCTTCTAAAATAAGAATTTTACAGACATAGAGATAAAGTGCTTAAAAACCTTAAACGTTTAGCCCGGTGAGCCTAAAAACATTCATACTGATAAGAAATAATTACATTTTTCTTTGAGAAAGGCTGATAAAATTATAATCAGACGGCAGCCAACCAGGGACCGATGGTTTCGGAGACAGCTGAGGCTTGGTTAAAAGCAGCATGTTGCAAATAGAAATGCCCGCTCTAAAACGCAGCTAAAGGAACATGCAATAAATGGGGAGCTAAGTGTATCAAATATGAACAGGGTAACGATTAAATCGCATCAAACATGAAGCGCCGACATTCCCGGGAGCGCTATGGCCCTGTCTCACCTGGACCACTCTGTGCAGAAACACAAACACCAGACTGACGTTGGCGTTCTTGCGGGAGGTGCTCACCACGTACACGTTGCTGTGCTTGATGTACATGAAGGTGCACCCCTGGGTCTGAAACATGCACTCGTCGTCACGACATCGCCGCTTCGAACGCAGGAAGTGCAAACGAAACTTGCTGCAACGAAAACAGTTCCACAGTCATGGGTAATCATGAATATAAGCACTTCCCACAATTGGATCGTAGGGTCAGCAGGAACTGCTTTTGAGGAAGAGCGTGATTAACAGGCAGGATCGGTGAAAATAAAAACTACACTTCTGAGACGACCTAACTAACCGAGGAATCCGCGTAGTGTATACTTGTTATGTCCATACGAGGATTGTCGGCCTCGTAGCATATGCTACATCGTCGCCACTACCACCGCCCAATCACGACGCCTCACCATGCACGCAAAAAGAGGCTCCAGAGAATGCTGGAATAATACACA
The DNA here is from genome assembly GCA_034440635.1 of Lepas anatifera. Classification (NCBI taxonomy): domain Eukaryota; kingdom Metazoa; phylum Arthropoda; class Thecostraca; family Lepadidae; genus Lepas; species Lepas anatifera. The sequence continues at coordinate 73,867 of JAOTON010001770.1, read as the reverse complement.
TATGTTCTTTCTAGCACATACAAGTCACACACATAAGTCTAACAGAAGGCACCCATAATTGACACTCAAAACGATCCATACACACTTTTCATTAAAGAAACGCTCTACCTATATAAGTTCAAATGGCGAATGAACTCATTAATGACTGCATGCTTTATATGCGATCCTGAAAATAAATTATTGAATACATTCGATATGTAAATAAATAGAGCCTTGTAGCTAATTATGAATTTTTAGTAAGCTCATAACGTTGATTCCGTATTTTGTTAAAGTAGCAATAAGAGACAAAAAGCTAGAGAAAAACATCGAAAGCCAGCAGTGCTGTACAATTCAATGGCATATGTTTAATAAAAAAGCATGCGGTAGCCTGGGCTTAGCCCTCTCTTACCTGAATGATGGGTGACAGGTTACCCTCCTCCTCCCTATCCATCAGCAGTGGCATGAACTTGTCAATGACGCTGGGTTCGATATCACCTCGATAATTTCGCGAGATCAGAACCTGCCGCAAGTCGAGACATGCCAATAACACCCCCTATGCGTCAATGGTCAGAGTTGCCTTGTTCTACTGGGTTTCAAAACAGATACCTGCGACAGACTCAGGGGTGAACTGAAACTAATGCCGCCTTGCAGACTAGAATAGGTACACTGAAGAGCTCTCGGAACGTACCTGCCAAACACCACCGTCCGAATCTCGCACACCCTACACCAGCTCTGAATGGCTGAAAATAGGAGGTATTCCTGGTAAAGAAAATACCAATATAACTACTGTTGCCTGCATGCGACACTACACAGCTTACACCTATTAGGCAGTATCCCACAACTGTGACACCAATTTGTGCCACAAATCCGAAAACCGTAAGCAGGCATGCCCTAACTGGCACTCCCCGGTCCACAATATAGAACAGGCACACTATGTTAGAATAAGATTACACACAATGCAAGGATTAAAAAATAATAAACTGAAAGAGAACCCTCACCTCAATACAGGGCATTTCAAAATAATTACACAAGTTTGTGAATTTATCGCTGAAAAAAACAGGTAGACACAGAAGCATGAGCCAAATATTTGTTTAAAACCTATGTGCCGGTCATTTTCCCGCTGATTGTCCTGGGTGTATACCAACGATAGACTACATTACAACTGAAAACCTAAAAATCACCTTTTAACGCAAGATTTCGATAATTCACACTATTGATACGAGCTCCGTTGTGGTTTAGACAGGCACTGATCCGGGAAAGAAAACAACGATACGACCTTCTTCCACACTGCAGCTTGCACGAACTAAAGGCAGTCTGACACCTGCTTCAGTATGGGCTATGGGGGAGCCCATAGCCCATATTCAGTATCCAGGGCAATAATCAATTGCCGAATAGCTTATGGAGGATACCCTATTGTCTATTCCACAGCCACCCCAGTAGCTCAGTTGGTAGAGCGCTGGGCTATGGTCTGTTGCTCATGAACATGCAGTTGCAGTGTGCATGCAGGCTTGGGATCGATTCCCCTGAGATGCCCCGGCGCTCAACATTTACCCGACGTAGGTCGGCAGGCAACTTACTGGTGAGAGGGGGACCTGAGCAGGGCAGCCGTCCCAGTGTTTTGCAGAACATTAAATCCTGGCTTTTAAATTAGCCCTTCATTGCGGGGGTCGCTCGTTCAGATGGTGGGGTCATAGTTTTCGTGACAAGTCCCTTGCTGACTTTAGAGGGAATCCAACTCCAAAACCAAACTTGCAACATGGAAACTAAAAAAAATACCACTTCCACTTTTGCCTTTTCTTTTGCTGTCAATCCCATGTTGGAGCCACGAAGCTAGAGCTTGCAGTAAAACAAAACCAGAAACAACCACCAAGTCCTTGAAAAGGGAAGACTAGAGGTAAAAATGTGACAGGCTGTCAAGCTTGTGTAACTCTTTTTGAAACACTCTGTACATCATTCTAAGATTTTTAATACCAAACTTCAGCTTTTCCACTTACCTTTCCTTTAGAATCCAACAGATATATTGATGATACTGACATGATTGAGCTTTGAAGTCAGAGCTAATGAAAAACCTGAAATGAAGCATATCCAATGTTATAAATATCCAATGATTAAAGCTAACTATCACATAAAACTGGTAGAGCATAGCTAACAGGGACAGACTAGAATGGTACTGACGGAACACAGGACAAAAACCAACAAAAAGAAGCTACTTTCCATCCTGAAAATATTCTTTAGACTTACTGTGTGAACATATATAATATATCCCCTTCTTTGCTTCATACATTTGCATTGTTCTATAACGCACTTTGAAAGACACTCATAGGGCAACATTTTTGTATTTATGTTTTACAGAGTTCATTGCACAGAAATGATTGAGTTTATAAAAAACCATCTGGCAAAAAGTATAGCCAAGAAAATGTGAGAGTACCAAATTTCAGTACAAAACATAAATATATGAAGGAAGCAAAGAACTTGTAATTGAACAGCACAAATACATTTTGGGATGGCAAATTCTTCTGTTGAATGGCCAAGGTTAGACAAAGATTTGTGATGTTTGAGATATAACAGATTAGTTACACAGCAACACCAGGATAAAGTTCAGTATTTTACCCATGCCTTCACCTGCATCTGCCCAGTTGGCTTTCACTGCTGGGTACGAGCTTTCAGCTGGTTTAGAGCTATTCAGAAAAATTTTAAAATAGGGTTTGGACAAAAGGGTCTCTACAAAAGCATCTCAAGAGGGTCTTTTTGTCATCAAGCAAAACACAGTTTCAAAGATACCATACAAAAGAAATGTTCAATTAACATAAAGTTTCTAAGTCCATACACATATATTTCACAGCAAAAACGTCCATCAAGTACACACATCCAGACAACAACACTTAATCCACCTTCTATAGAATTTGACAGACTTTGGGCACAGCAAATCCAGCAAATCCAGGCACAGTAAATCCAGCAAATCCAGGCACAGCAAATCCAGTGCTCCACAGACTTGAGTCAGGAGTTTCTGGAAGAGCATGAGAAAATCAGTCAATGAATGCCTTTTGCAAGCTGAAATTAGAATTGTTTTCTTAATTTAAATACCAAATATAATTCTTGTTACATAGAGATATTTTTTTAAGTCCAAAGAAAATATCCCTGCATGTAGCTTTTTTGGCATTTCTTAGACCATGTTTTGATTACCAAATCAAGCCTGCCAAATCATCTAGCCAAGCCCCCCCCCAACAGTGATGGTGTGATGTCACATGGGTATGAAGGGATTTTTCTTCTGTCAGTTTTTTTTTCTAAATATTCCAAATTTTTATGGTTTCATTCACATGCAAGTGTACACAAGAAAACAAACTATATTTACCTTTAGAGGAATAAGGTGAATCTTTAAGGTGGTTTGAATAAGGTGGTCTTTTGGAACAATTCTGATTGTATTGATTGATACATCTTGAAGGCAGGGGCAAATGACATCCTCAAGGCAAGCAGGAAAATCTTGAACATACCTTGAAATAAAGGATGCTTAAATTTTGCATCTTGCACATGCAAGATATCTGCTGTTCATGAGTTTCTATTGCTTTGGTTCTTGAGGGATTGTGTGTATGTGGCTGCCAAGGGTCGGATGTACAGTTTTATTTGTGTCTCCTTCAAAATGGAGTAAAAAAATTGTATCAGTAATAACAATACACCCAAGTTGGAAAAAGTCTGCCCCAGCAACCAAACTTCTGCCCCACTTGAGGCAGGCTTGGGGCTGCCTGATACACCTCATGGTTCACTAATAGGAGATATTAGAAATTTAGTACAACTCAAGAGAGAATAATTCCATTCAACACTGAACTTTTGAAAGAAAATTACACTAAACTATCATCCAGATTTAAATAAGAATAAAAAAAGCAACACCCTCATTATAAATTACAAAGAATGTAGTAAGGATAAGGCCACACCTAGGAATTAATATATTTCAAGAGGCAGTCTGACCTTGACCGCCGGGTCGAGCGGTTGTGCCCAGCAGCGCTGCGCGGCATGCTCGGCTGAGGGGTGGTGCGTGGATCACGGGCGCGGTGTGAACCGGTGACAGGCCACCAGTGATTTTCTATTGTGAATTCTGACATTGTGGGACAACGTGGAAAGTGTTGTATTGCCGGGATCATCTACAGGTGAATCTGTTATGTCGCAAACCGGAGATACGGACTCTGTCTTTAGCGACGCGGAATCGGTGCCAGCCGCGGAGACTCCACGGAAAAAACGGGACAGAGACTCTGTGTCGGAGATGATATCTACCTTTGAAAAGAAAAAGAAAACGGGACCGTCACCTAAGAAAAAATCGCCTCGAGCCAGTAAGTGCGGAATTTCGTCAGAGGCACTGGCCTACATCAGAGAAATTATCGAGACAACGATCCAGAAGAGTATGGAGGCGGAAGTGACTAGAATAACAAAAACATTCGAGACGAAGGTACAGTCCCTGGAGAGGAAAGTGGAAGTGCTGGAAGGGGAATTGTTCGAGAGGGAAAAGACCATTGAAGAAATGGGAAAGCAGGCCTCAACTTTCGAGCAGCACCTATCCCTGCTGAGTGCTCAGGTGGAGGAAATGGAAAGGCACGAGCGTGGCATCAATCTGGTGTTGTCAAGTAAAGTTTTCGGAAGTCGGCGCCCGGGAGAAGATGTTAAGCTCATGGCAGTAAAGGCACTTCGAAGCAGCCTTCCGCACATCCCTGTGGAAACTTCAGATTTGTCAACGGCACATAGGCTCTCTCGCGACGATGCCATCATTTGTGCCTTCCATGATCGGGACCTGCGTAATAAAGTGTATTACGCGCGCACTCAGCTCCGGAACAGTTCCGCACCGAGGGAGCGCCGCCTGTACATAACGGAGTCCCTCACGAGGCTGAATCGGCAAATCTACAACGAGCTGGTCACCATGAAGAAGGAGAAGCTACTCTGGTCGGTGTTCTCGAACAACGGACTCCCCGGCTACAAGCTGTCAGCAACTTCGTCACCTGTCAGGATCACCACACTTCAAGCAGTTCGGCAGCTGTGGCAGAGGGTGACGTCCCCGCGGGGGTGCCGGAGCCGTCGAGGGCCTCGGCGTCGTCCCGGGACCGGCCGTCGCAACCGTCGGCGCCGGATCTCCCTCCCCGGCGGAGCGCCGGGGGCCCGCGGCTGCTGCTGGACCTCGCTCCTTCGACGGCGTTTGCCCGTCTGGGCATGCTCGGCAGTCGCGTGATGCCGGGCTCGCCCCTGCTGCTGTTCCGTCGACAGCGGCGGGGCTGTCCGGGGCTTCGCTCCGGAGCCCGGGACCTGGCGCCGGGCCCCTGGCTCCTCTTGCCGTTGGCTCCTCGAGGGCATCGGAGCCGGCAGCGGCTGACCCGCCGCAGGTAACGGGCTCTTCTGCTACAAAAGGTACTGTGCCGAACAGTCAGTGAAACATGGACTCGGTAAACGTGGTTTACTTGTGTGAATTTCTAGTGTCTGTGGATGTCTCTCAGATTATTGTTAAGCATTTCGAGGTAAAAAAGACGATCAATAGGTATCCTCGCGTGTTCACTTTTTACTGCCAGATAATGTAAACAGTGCATTTTTGTTTTGTAAGTTCTTCCTTCGGTTTTCATCTCAGCGAGGAAGCGTGGGTCTCCACACGTGTCTGATTCTCTCTCAGTGGTTTGTTACATGCTTTTATGCGTGCAGTTGTCGAGCTTTTCAGATCGGTCTTGATTTCCTTTTTCGAGTTGCTGAAGCTGCCGGGCGGTATTATATATTTGCGCCAGTCTTTGGGGAAGCGTGCGCCTGGCCTTTCCTCGCTTTTGATTGGTCATCCCGCTGACGTCAGTGTGAGCGGCGGGGCGCCGCCGTGGGTTGGTTTGCAGCGTGCGGTACGATCAGCTGACTACCACAAACGTGTTACCGGTGTCTGCCGTGGCAGGCGCAGGAGAGTGGCGCCCCTGTGACGCGCTCGCAGCAGTAATGGGCTACCCGGCGAGTCGTGCTATTTGAACCGTAGGCCCTCTAGTTTAAGTGGAATCCGAAAACTAGAGATAAGTAGGCACACATTTATGTTTCCTCACGTCGGTGAGATATTAATGTAAAGCTGATGCACTTGAATTGAGACACGCGCCCGTTCCACACTTGGTCTCAAGCGTTCTTTTCTTACATTCTCTACTCTTACATTATTTTCCCTCTTTTTCCCTTGAGCCATAAGTACGCTCATTCTCTTGTTTTCGGTTACGTATTTCATCGCATCCATTATGCTCTACTTGTCACATGATATGCAAAATACTCAATGCACTGGCTTGTACAACGCATTTGAAAGTTGCTCAATAGTGTTTGTTGAATTCCCTTCACTTGATTTTGCTGGTGGTTCATCATGGGACATGTATCGACCTTGCAACTCGATTAAACGGCGGATCCCAGGATTTCAGCAGACAGTTATGCAGCATGTCTTTGTTCTGATTAACCACAAACATTAGGTTTGCATCCCTGAATGTGAATGGTCTTCGCTCACGATCAGAGGGGGCGTTTCCAAACAGAGTAGGTTATTAACTTGGTTGAAAAAACTAAAATTTGACATAATACTATTGCAGGAAACGCATAGCAATGAAGATGATGAAAAATATTTGCTCGGACGCTGGGGAGGTATTGGCGTTTTTAGCCATGGGGATACAAAAAGTCGCGGCGTGGGAATCCTAATCAGACCTAATTCGGGGATTACCATTGATAACGTGCATAAAGATAAAGACGGTCGGTTCATTATTCTCGAGGTAATAGATAAGGGCACCTCAATTACGGTTGGAAATTTTTATGGTCCAAACGCGGACAATCCGCGAGTAATTGAGAACTTTTGCTCAAGATTAGATGAATACCATAGTCTTTACACCGTCGTTGGAGGCGATTTCAACTTTTGCCTGGATGTTTCCATGGACAGAGAGACCGCGGCTCAGCGTATACGAAACAATGACAAATGTAGGAAGAGTCTGGTCCAATATATGTGCGATAAAAATCTCGTAGATGTTTGGCGTGAACTGAACCCACAAACTAGGCAGTACACGTTCATAAGACAAAATCCACCTTCAAAATCCCGCATTGACTTCTTTCTTGTAAATAAAGATATCCTAGAAGTAAGAGATGCCGTGAATTCAGACATGCGAGACGGCTACCTCTCCGATCATAAAATGATCACAATGTCACTAAATATTCCAACTGTTTTGACAGGAAAATCTTATTGGAAATTTAATAATGATATGCTAAAAGATGAAGAGTTTGTCACTATGATACGTAGAAAACTTTCCGAAATTATATGTGATAATCAGTCGGACTCTATATCACAGTCTACACTAATGCAGACCGTACTGTGTGTCCTGAGAGGTCACATCATTAAGTTTGCAGCTCATAAAAAAGCAGGAGGCCGAAAAAATACTAACAGAAATAGAACACAAGTTAAATGAACCGGATAATGATTATCCTCGAAACGAAGAACGCCTTTCAACGCTAAGAGAACAACGAAATAATTTAATCACCGATCTAGCCCGTAAGGGACTGTTTCTCTCCAAAGTCCGGTGGAGGAGCCTGGCAGAGAGGGGAACAAAATATTTTCATGGACTAACAAAACGTAACAGGGGCAGGACGATATGCAAAACCATGTATGCAAATAAGATAGGGGACGATGGAGAAAGAGTTTTGATAACTGACACAAAAGCTATGCTGCAGGAAGGAAAGGATTATTTCGAAAGCCTGTATAAGCAATCAACAATGCAAGGGGATTCTCAGCCATTTTTAGTGGGGGTGGAACAACTTAGCTGTATGGATAAAGAGGAATGCGAAGGACCCTTAAGCATGGATGAGCTAACGTATGCTGTATCGGTCATGCGGAACAATACCTCACCCGGCCCTTCTGGGTATACCGGAGAGTTTTATAAATACTTTTGGCCTGAGCTGAAATGGCTGGTTTTTGATGTATGCAACGAGATTTTCAACACCGAAAAAAATGTCAAAAAATATAAAGACCAGCGTTACTATTCTAATTCCAAAAAAAGACAAAGATAATCGACTTATTGAAAACCAGCGTCCCATAAGCCTCCTCAATACTTTATACAAGATAGTTACTAAATGTCTAGCTATTCGCCTCGGAAGAGTAATAAAAAATTGTATAAACGAAGACCAATCAGGATTTATCAAAGGTCGATATATTGGTGAGAATGTAAGATTGGTATTAGACATCATTGACCACTGCAACGAAGAAAGACTTTCCGCTTTAATTCTAGCGTGTGGCATTAAACAAGCTTATGATTGTATGGATTGGGATTACCTAAAAAGGGCAATTGCATCTTTTGGCTTCGGAGAGGCGTTTAAGAAATGGATTAAAATATTATATGATTCAGATCCAAGTTGGGCCGCCACAGCCAGGGTTCAAATTAATGGTATGCTATCTGAACCCTACTTTATTGAAAGAGGCCTGAGGCAAGGGTGCCCGGCCAGCTGCTTGCTATTTTTGCTTGGATTCGAGCCACTGCTGCAAGGTATCAGGAAATCACGTAACGTAAAAGGATTGACGTTTCTTGATGATGAAGTTAAGATTTTGGCATACGCTGACGACGCAACGCTGGTGATCGATGGAACACCACGCTCACTTAAAACCTGCCTCAAAATTTTTGACGATTTCAAATCAGTCTCTGGGTTACAGTTGAATTACGATAAAACCCAAGCTATGTGGATAGGGGAAAACGCAAAGGAAAAGCTACCTATTCAAACTGATCCGTGCATTAGCTGGCCAACGTGTCCAATTGAAATTTTGGGGGTCAAGATTTGTAACGAACCAAATGCTGATACTGCTTTGATAAGTTACAAGAGCAAGTTAAATCCGATAAAAAGGAGATTGAATGTTTGGAATGGTAAAAGTCTAACCCCATTCGGACGAATTCACTTACTGAAATCTGAAATCCTGTCTCAGCTAGTATACCTCTTAACGGTGCTTCCAGAGCCAAATTCGGAATTTTTCAAAGTAATTGAAACGCAGATGTTTAGCTTTGTTTGGGGAGGAAAGCGTGACAAAATTAAAAGGGCTACCCTAAAATCTAAATACAAGAATGGAGGTCTTAAGTTTCCAGATTTGAGAGAAATGGCAAGGAGTTTAAAGATGACCTGGGTGAGGAAATTTATAGACCGGGAGAACAAAGCAAAATGGAAGTCAGTGATGGGACACAAGCTGCGGATCAATAATGACACTACTATTTTCCATTGCAATGCCTCCCACAAACAGATAGATAGCTGCGTTCGGAGCAAGTTCTGGAGAGAGACAATAGCAGCTTGGATGACCGTCAAAGAAAATCAGGAAATTAGCGGTAGCGAAATACTGAACGAAGTTTTGTGGAACAATAAACTAATCAATATAGAAAAGAGAAACATTTTTCATAAGCAAAACGTCATTGAAAAGGGGCTCATTAGAGTACGAGACATATATAACATAAGTGAGAAAAGATTGATGTCGGCAAACGAAGTCGCAACTAAATTTTCGTTACATCCTTTGAACGCACTGATATTACTAAGATCGATTCCACAAACGTGGAAGCAAAAACTCATAGCAGAGAAACCAACCTATCCTCACGATACTGACATTTTTGAAGACCTAAAGGAAATACACAAAACATCAAAATGGGCATATCACAGGCTTCAGAATCGCTGGCCTTCAATGCCTGAGAAATGCCAACAGAAGTGGCAAACCGAACTAAATATAGCGGACCCATCTATCTGGCCAAGTGTTTATGAACACATTCATTGCACCTCTTCAGACGTGAAGCTGAGGTGGTTCCAGTATCGTTGTATAAAAAGGATACTGCCCACAAACAGGTTGCTTTATCATTACGGAATAGCTGATAGTGATAAATGCAAAAATTGCCCAATGTATTCAGAAACTTTAACACACAAATTTTGGTACTGCCCGTCCGTGCGTATTCTGTGGAATGAGGTGAGAGATCTTTTTGCACACGCGACACCAGTTATCCTGTCGCGATGTCATGTTGGGGGTTAGGCTAAGGAGTCCAGAATTAACCAGTCTGGCAAATCACTTGATATATCTTACAAAATTCTTCATATGGAAACATAGGGTCCAGCCCGAGCAAATATCCTATCATAACTTTAAAAGATTTCTTTATGACTACATAAGTATTGAACAGTATATTTCAAAGACATCAAACAAAGAGTCTGCTTTTATCCAGAAGTGGGGTTCCGTCAAAGATCGTTTGTAGAGTGTGATAGCCGTCAATGAACATTAGTGTTACGGTGTTTGTCAGTCATGGATTGAGTATCATCAAAACCAAGCACATTTCAGCCACCAAGCGTACATAGCGATCTTAAACCCCCTTTCACATACATTTTATGGTCTAAAATATGTGTGACACGTAATTTTAGCATGCTGTGTTCAGCCTGGTTCTGTGGCGTCGAGTTTTCCTTCTTGCAATTGTGTTTCATGCCTCAGTTTTCGTTTTGAGAGTTTACATGCTCTTAGTACTTCCAAAGTGCAGGTCGCATATTAGCTCACAGTATGGTCACGTATTCACGTAAGCAGCAAGTAGATACCTCAAGAATTGGTGGTGAGTTCTGTTTCCTGTTCTGTTCGGCCTCAAGGTCTTCGCACCCTGGAAGTGTCTGCTCCTTTATTTGTTTGTGTGTGTGTGTGTGTGTGTGTGTGTGTGTGTGTGTGTATGTATGTGTGGAAACCCAAAAGTACACGATGATGTTAAGATATTAAAATACAGGGCTTCGCGTCACCTAAAAAAAAATATATATATATATATATATATTTCAAGAGGGATGAAATCCATCGTGAGGAAGAACTTATTATTTCAGCGTATCAATATTTTGAGCCACCGCCTATACATATATTTGCAGAAAATCACATCATTAGTCCACAACTGCAATTCCTACTTAAGTAGCTGTTCCTCTTCCTCTCTCTCCTCCCCTCATAGAAGGCAAGATTACTTTCAGTATAGAAGAGTAAAAGGCACGCAGCTGTTTAGTGTAATTTTTCCATGTTTTTACCCATCCGACTTCGTGGGTTACCCACACCAACCATAAAAAAACGCACAAAAAAACATTCTTCCACACACATTCCCACCCACGGTTGTTCCCACCCATACGCCATACGCCGCGCACTATTTGTCACTCATTCATCACAATATCCTCATTCGCTGCCAGGTACAAGTTCTTAAAATCCTCCAGTATGGTTGATAACTCTCAGATAACCTTTGAATAAAGATAAAAATACTCCATATTTTTCTTGGAAGTGCGTGGCAGGCTGGGGAAAGGACTTTGTCATCGTGTTATCTCACGGCCCCAGCACAGGGAGAGGATCAGGGGATGCATCCTTCCAACTTTCAAAAAAGGGGAGAGTGTCCTCCAACTTTCCTAGGCGCCTCTGGAGCGCTACAACAACATTTACTTTATTTTCCGAATATAACAAAAAATTCCGATCGGGCGCTAGAAAGACACACCAACATTATAACACTACCCTAGGCCCACGGCCGCTCATTTCGGTTGCCCCGGCACCACCAGGGGTCTTTTTGTATATACCGTGCCTGGGGCAGGGCTGGAAACCCTAGTCAAAAAGTCCTATAGGATCCTAAAGGATTTTTGTTTGGAAAATCCTATAGGATCCTATGCATAGGATTCCGCATAGGATTCTGCATAGGATTCCGCATAGGATTCCACATAGGATTCTGCACCGGATTCCGCATAGGATTCTGCATAGGATTCCGCACAGGATTCCGCACAGGATTCCGCATAGGATTCCGCATATGATTCCGCATAGGATTCTGCATAGGATTCCTTTGCGGAACCCTATGCGGAATCCCCCGGTAGATGCTATGCTCCACCAATTGAGCCGCCCCGGTAGCTCAGTTGTTAGAGCGTTGGGCTCCGGCCCGCTGCTCAGAAGCATGCAGTGGCAGTGTATGCCTAGGCTTGGGATCGGTTCCCCTGAGACGCTCCGGCGCTTAAAAGTTTACCCGACGTACAGGTCGGCTGGCAACTGACTGATGAGAGGGTGACCTGAGCGGGGCGGCCGTCCCTGTGCTTTGTGGGACGTTAAACTTTGGCTTCTAAATCAACCCATCATTGTGGGAGTTGCTCATTCGGGTGGTGGGGTCGGGGTCTCCGTGACAAGTCCATCGATGACTTTAGTGAGACTCCGACTCCAACAGCCGAACTGGGAACAACTTGGACAAAATTTAAAGAAAATATAAAAAAATCCTATGCAGAATCCTATGCAGAATCCTATGCATAGGATCCTATAGGATTTTTGTTTGGAAAAATCCTATAGGATTTTTTACTAGGGGGAGGAAGGGGGGTGACGCGTGGCAACGCGCGAGACACTGTTGTTCTTCAGCAAGAACCTCACGGTGCCGTATAAGATCTTGCACGGTATACCCAGTGCGGTTCTGCATGATGTTCTCATGGTATTTTGAAGGATTATTGCGTGAAGTCGTGTTGGATCCTCGCTGAAATCTTCAGACATGGGTAGAAGCCCGAGAGGCCCTTCCTGCAAATCAAAGTCACGACATAGGCCCTTGAGGGCCTCTCTATGATATCGGGAACCAGAAGTGATATAGAAAAAATATAACTGTACTATAAAAACATACCCTGGGACTGATCTAGCCGGTTGATTGGGGAGGGATGGGGGTAAACCAAACTCGAAAAGCAAAAAAACACATCACACAGTGAAAACATGTGCTACAATATGACCTGACGGTAGAATTTGGGGTATTTATAAGGCGGAAAGGAATAGAAAAATATCACGGGGTGAAAAATATGGGCTCAAGGTACTTTTTCTATTCAAACCACGCCCCACTGGGGGTACGGCGCCACCTTTGCCCCACCGGGGGTCATCGATGCCCCCTCTAACGCCGAAAGTATGGGCGTTAGCGCAAATCTGCAAAGTGCATTAGAAAGCTCGTGTGAATTCAGTAAAAAATTACTTGGCATGTTTTAGCGCTCAGGTCACTGGTTTGACCTCCAGAGGTCAATTTAGGTCAAGATCGGCTATTTTCACTCAAATATGCAATGCTTAAGCAAACTGGGCATAACTCTTGTGCCATTAGAGCTGTTGAGATGTGGTAAAGTACATTGGATAGGAAAATATCAGAACTTTTCCCGCTATGTGGAACGTAATGACCTCCCGCCAGCGGTTTGACCTCCAGAGTTCACCTCGTGACCTAAGATGACCTGAGGTCACGAAAGGTCAGAAAGTGACCTTGCCGTATATTAAACAAAAGCCAGTGACGAGACATACACGATGGTGTTTGATTCAGCGCTCTAGCTTATATGGTTCAAAAGTTATTGTCAAAATACTGTTTTTACCCTTGGTGACCTTTGATGACCTTGGAGAGGTCAAAGGGAAAATATGGTCCCTGGAATCCGTGAAAGTGGGTCCAAGAACGCTTTTCTGACAAAACCGAGCATTTTCAATCGTTTTTGTGACTTTTAGATCATAAGACAACTTTTCCCCATGCTTTGTCAATGGGAGAGGTCACCTCGTGACCTGACCTCAGGTCACGAAATCGAAAAATCCCGGATATAAACCCTGTAGAACCTAGAGGGGTCATGAAGTGTAGGAAGTTTCAAATCGATCGACTTCAAAATGTAGCTCTTACAGAGCTCTAAAGTTGAAGTGAGGTGACCTTGGTTGACCTCGCCTGGTGACCTGACCTTGGGTGACCTGGGGTAAAAATTTCAGGCATGGTGGGAAAATGATGCAGTGAGAGGTAGAGCGCTCAACCGCGGTGCTGTACCTCTTCGTTTTTTCTGCTATCCCGTAAAAACCTTCGGGGGGCCATAGGGTTAGGGTTAACCCTCGCCCCACCGGGGCCATCGATGCCCCCTAAGGCTTTTCCGGGATAGCAGAAAAACGACGAGACGCAGCGCCGCGGTTGAGAGCTCTACCTCTCACTGCATCATTTTTCCATCATCCCTGAAATTTCTCACCCCGGGTCACCCAAGGTCAGGGTCACCAAACGAGGTCAACCAAGGTCACCTCACTTCAACTTTAGAGCTCTGTAAGAGCTATATTTCAAAGTCGATCGATTTGAAACTTCCTAAACTTTATGACTCCGCCAGGGTCTATAAGGTGTATATCCGGGATTTTTTCAATTTCATGCCCTGAGGTCAGGTCACGAGGTGACCTCTCCCATTGACAAAGCATGGGGAAAAGCTGTCTTATGATCTAAAAGTCAAAAAACGATTGAAAATGCTCAGCTTGATCAGAAAAGCGCTCTTGGACACCCTATCACGGATTCCAGGGGCCATATTTTCCCTTTGACCTCTCCAAGGTCATCCAAGGTCACCAGGGTTAAAAAACAGTATTTTCACAATAACTTTTGACCTAATTAAGCTAGAGCGCTGAAACAAACACCATCGTGTTTGTCTCGTCACTGGCTTTCATTTGATATACAATAAGGTCACTTTCTGACCTTTCGTGACCTTAGGTCATATTAGGTCAAGAGATGAACTCTGGAGGTCAAACCACTGGCGAGAGGTCTTTACGTTCCACATAGAGGAAAAATTACTGGCAATTTACTATCAAATTTACTTTACCAGACCTCAATAGCTCTAATGACATAAGAGTTATGCCCAGTCTGCTTAATCATTGCCTATTTGAGTGAAAATAGCCGATCTTGACCTAATTTGACCTCTGGAGGTCAAACCATTGAACTGAGCACTAAAACATGCAAAGTAATTTCTTACTGAATTCGCGCGAGCTTTCTGGTGCACTTTGCAGATTTGCGCTAACTCCCACATTTTCGGAGTTAGAGGGGGCCATCGATGGCCCCCGGTAGGGGTGAAGGTGGCGTCGGACCCCCGGTGGGGCGCGGGTTAAGGCCCGATATTTACACTGAACTTAACTGGTTGTGTTTTTTAAGTTGAGAGTTGAAACACCAAATAAATCTTACTTCTAAATTAATAAGGAGTCGGGGCAAAAGGAGATTGACCGCTTTGGGCGAGGCAAAGACATAGTTTTGGCCACGAGCTTTTCTGTTTGGAGGAGGCAAATGTCATTTCCCCTCTTGATCCGCCACTGAAAATACCTACCGTTTTTACTCTGGAGCCGAGTTTGAGCAAAATGCGTTTACCTGTAACGTCATAGTTAGGGGCGCCGCCACTGCATTTTGACAGGGGGACGGATCTGGGCTGGCGCTGACCGGGGGAGGCGAATTTGTTTGAGCACATTCGATACCTGACAGCAATAATGATGACGGACCAAAAATTTTAGGGAGACGTCCCCCCTGGTTGGCCAACAGGGGGATGCGTCCCCCCGTCCCCGTGCTTTCGGCGCCCATGGTCATAGTAGGTACAAGTGGGTCAAATATAGACCCATTTGGCAAACACCCTATAATACAGGGACTATGATACCTAGAACAGAACAACTAACATCAATGTATTTGTCTTGACCCAAGGAGCACAATTATATGATACAATATGATATGATTATGTGAGGTTGAATTATCATGTTGACCTAGGGTCAATGTCAAACAATGACCCTGGATAATACTCATGCAAAAATTCATGATTCATGCTCATTACCATGTAGTGGCGGATCTAGCCGGTAGATTTGGGGGAAGGGCAAGTCAAAGTGGTAAAAAACGCGATGAAACATTTTGCGATAACTTAACAAGCGCAACAAGGGCGCCTCGGAGGCCCCCCAACCTGTTTTTCCGAGGTGGCCGGAGAACCGCTCGTAGCCGAAAGACAATATTGGGCCACATTTAACGTCATTCAATAGCGCGTCGATTGGTGAAAAATTGAGAAAATCAGTCGAAAATGTTTTGACTTGTAGGCTTTCAAAGTCAGATCTGCATTTTGGGATCGCCGTAATCGCGCGGTCGGGCCAGTTTACTTGCAATGGGGACCGAGTGGTGAAGTCATAACGCCATATAACCGAGTTGACATCTCAAGGTCACATCAAATAAAGGTCAAGCTCAAGGTCAAAGGTAGCATGTCAAGGTCATAAAAACACTTTCAAGGTCACTGACCTCAGTGCTTCCGGTCAAATGGCATTACCCGGTCTGACGTATATTATGCTATGACGTCATAGTTAACCCATTAACGCCCGCACCTACTTTCAGCTTTCAAATTGGCGAAACAAATGTTTTTTCTATATTTAGAATATGCCCAATAAGATGTTCCGAAAGTTTTAAATCGATACCGCTTTTAGATTCTGAGATATGATACCGGACAAAAATGACTCGCTGGGCGTTTGGGACATCGGCTGGCACTGCGCAGCCGGCTCCCGGGCGGCGCAGTCACCGCACTCAGCGGCCCAATGCGCACCGCTTTTACTGCAGTTTTGTAAAGTGTTTTTATTTCCTCTTGTGTATTGGCCATAGTAAAATGTTTAGACAGTTTTATGCTCTTAAGGTTTAATTAAAGATAACACTAACTGCATATTTGCAAATAGTATACAATAGTGGTTAACCTATACTGATGATTTGCAGGGGATAGACTAAAATTGTAAATAAACATCATAATATTTTAAGAATATTTGTGAATATCAACGGTTTTGGGAAACCGTTTCTTTTGTCTCTACCCCCTTCCTCCTCCGCCTCCCAGACTTTGTGACTCATGCTCACTGAGCTTTCAACGAGTAATCGTAATATTCAGCACACAGATGAAAAGTTTTATAAACTCAATCCGTTATCTCCCCCACGCGGTGTACATTTGCTTGATTAATCTCCAAATCTCCAAACGGGTCCATTTCCATCTTTCCAACTTTTCTTTGGAGAAACTAGCGCGCTCCATAGTTGCATCAATGTGAACCTCGACATTTCCAGGCACGCCACTGGTCATTGTAACGCTGGTCAGCTCATCATCTTTCTCATCCTCATGACTAATATCTTTGTGATGGTATGACCATGATATGCACCTGATCTGCTCCGCTATCTTGCGCACTTAAAACAACTTATTTTGCTTCTTTTCCTACAAAACATTTGATCTGTGGCATTGCTAACAACTATGCTTTCGACATATTTATGTCTCCATGGCTGGAGATTTCTTCTCGAGCAAGGAGGGGTTCTGGATGGTTTAACGCTGGCACTGCAATCCAAGCCCTAGACAAAGTCTGTGGGGGACCAAAAATCCAGGCGGGTCCTGACCCCTCCTCCTAACCCCCGGGATGTTCACTCATAGTAGTTTCACTTGACTAGAACCAAGCCGAAATAGTGCTAGTTGCGTTTTAGACAGAAGTTCTAGAACTTCCCATGCTTTCACCCATTTTATACTGCTACGGACGTTTGACACTGCACTATCTTGTCAAAACAAACCAGCGCGGCGACCACCGCGATAATTTCCAACTCATTTTGTCAGCTGGTCATTGGCTTTCAATCAGCAGTGGACACAAGGGGGCTAGGAAGGCTCAAGCCCCCCCTCCTCCCCTCCACCGAAATGTCAGTGTGTCTATAGTAAATACATTACTGAGGGCTGTTCCGTGGCCATGGCGGGGGAGGCTCGAGACCCCTAACCCCCACCCCCCACCACCCAATGAAGTCCTCAATCCGCTACTGTTTCCTATCCTCTCTATCCACTACACACAATCCATCAAGGGGAAAAGACAAGGCTCTTCCAGCTTAACAGTGAAGTCAGTGCTAAAATTTCGATAAGTTTTCAAAACCCCCGAAAATTGTATTTAATAACGCCTTTATAAAATGCTGGAACCATCTTGCCTGTTTCCGTTAAAAAATATGTGAAAATCATTCCCAAAATAAGACAGACCCCGAAAACGTTAGGAAGCATTTCATGAACTTCAATGTTTCCAAACGTATCTGCATTACACTAAAAATCTTCAGAGTTGATGAAAAATATATAAACTGGCAACCCTGCATTCGCAGGACCCACAATGCCTCCCTTCCCTCTAAGTAACATTATGGAACTAACGCACCAGACAGGAGGACAGGACACATCCCTTTCCTCATTTTCAGCGGCCCACAGATGTCCGCAACGCCCAGCGGGTCATTTTTGTCCGCTTCATATTTGACGATGTTTCATGGCAAAGCCGTTCAAGAAAATCTTACTGCTTCTTCACCATCTGACTCCTAGTGGTCTTGCCTTAATGTCAATCATGCAAACCTTTTTCAGCTTTCCATATGTTATTGCGAGAAACAAAATTTGCAGAGCTATCTCACGCTGACCAAAACCTCGCCAAAATAAGTTCCACCAAAATCGTCCCATAAAAAACTAGAATTTTCAAATGCATTTTTCCAACTTTTTTCACGCTCTGAAACACACATACATATCATAAATATTAAGATCACTTTATTGGTACCGATTCTGCAGCCTGTCAAAGTCAGAGGACAAAAATGACCCGCTGGGCGTTAATGGGTTAAGGTAGTTAACTCAAGACAAGAGCCAAGGTTAAAGGTCATTGGGAAAGATCAATCCTCATTTGCCGCCAAACAGTTGTTATAGTACTAGTCATATTGTACATGATAAGTAGTATACCATATTGTGACCTTATAGGTCAATAACCTTGAATGACTTTGAACCAGAAAACTGTAGGGAAGGTTCTTTTCGACCTTTCCTCTATGATCCTGGTCTGCCTTTAGATTATTCCCGCCTTTTTCCCGCATAATCACGGCATTTTCCACTCGGTCCCCAGCATGGCCAATATTTGACCTTTATAGCCTCGTTTGACCTTGAAGATATTCATCTAGGTCAATAAAAATTAGTCATGATTTAGTCCACCACAGCCCCCACCCACCTCTCAAACGGCGTTTTTCCACGTCGCTTAGTTTCCGAGAACTTAGAGGGCCTGGTAGGCCCCTCTAAGATCTCGGAAACTAGGAAGCGTGGAAAAACGCTGGTTTGTGGGTGAGTGGCGGCTGTAGTGATTTACATCTTAGTCAATTACGGATGAGTACCACGAGGTAAAAAAAGCATTCACGCAGTTACTTTCGAAATATGTAGGCAGATGTGTAGCAAGTGCTCACCTATCCAATCGGGACCCACCATCTCCACTTGTCGTTGTTTCCTGCCCTGCTGGAATCGGTGGCAGAGCGGACGCGGCCTCACGACTCGGGTAGGTATGCATAAACCCACGTCGTGCCGCTCGGCGCTGCAGTTGTAGATACGACGCGCAGGAGTGAGGATGGCGCCGCGGACCCGGGAGGCGCTGCTGAGCTGGCGAGCGCGAGACTGCTCCAATTCAGCGCCGCTGGCCCACGTGCGTCTCTGCCTTCCAGGAGGAGAACGACAGCTGCGCCAGTTCCGCATCAATTACAACATCAGTGAAATCTGTGCTCTTTTGGCCGACGAAATTCTTCTGGAGCCAGACCAGGTACGAAACATCGTCGAAGGCATCAGCATGGAATCGATTATCGGTTATATTCAGTATGCTATGTCTGATAAAAATAGGAAGATGTGTATGTACAGATGCATGAGGGTGTAACCTTCATATCTGTTCCATGTATTTCGAAGTTTAACCATAAAGCCTTTTACCGTGCTGCGGTTTCAATGCATGTCTCTCTGTGGCAGAACTGGCCTTATTTAACAAGCCTTTCAAATTGGAAGGTGACTGTTTCGAATAGACGGTATGACAGGTACTTTTCCTTCTCACTTTCCTCCTCATCTCAGAGCAATCCTCATCCCTTCATCCTATCTTAACCTTACCTGATAGTATCATCCAGTGGCAGAACGAGAATGGGTGATTTTGGAGAATGACTAAAATTGGAATAGGCGCAGTGTTTTCTTACTTAATTTCAAAATATCATATGGTATTTTATCACATGATGGCGTCTGTCATTGGCGGGTCCAGGAGAATCTTTTGGAGGGAGTCAAACCAACGTTTTGGGTGGCTCAATCGAGAAATATTGCTAAAACATAGTATTTAAAAAAACGGCTGCAATGTTGTCCTTTTGGAGGGCAAAATATATTTTAGGCTTTGGTGGGGGCCACGGCTCATTTGCCCCCCCCTGTATCCGCCAGTGGTGCCTGTTTGCGTTGGTGGTGATGTACAAACATTGGCACAAACGGTCTTGGAGAACGCTATCGAGGCAGTTTGCTGGGAATGGAATTGGAAACAATTACATAGGTCTGTAGTGCTACCATTGAGAAAACAACGAATGACCTCAAATGTTTGCAGATATCTAGAGGCGGATCGAGGTAAAATGTTGGAGAAGGGGGCAAGTAGGGTAAAATCATTAAAATCGGTTAAGATTAGGTACAGTTTGATCGTCTTCGGTGGTGCCGTGGCGCCCCCCCTGGATCAGCCCTTCTCCGATGGTTAGTAGTTTGGGGGACACATTCTCACGCGCCCATTCCCGCTTTTGCTGACCATGACTGGTATATTTTCACCAAAAATGTGTAAGATACAAAAATAACAGTAGTTAAATCATCCTCAAACTGACCTAAGTCAAAGTCGGCTTAACCTTCGCCCGGGTCAATGGTTTGACCTCCAGAGGTCAAATTAGGTTCCGATAGGCTATTTTCACTCAAATATGCGATGCTTAAGAAAACTAGGCATAACTCTTATCCTTCGCCCGGGTGGGGGTCTTTTTAGACCCCTTGGGGTTTTCACCGTTTTTCCGAAGTGACCAAAAAACGGCGTCGTGCAGCGCCGCCAAACTTAGTCTAGCTGTTCCTTCATCATTTTTACATCTTTCCTGAAACTTTAAGCTCAATGTCACATCAGGTCAGGTCACCAGGCCAGGTGAAGTGACCTCACCTCAAAAAATGCTTAGGTATGCATGACTAAAAGGAGGGTTAATCGATCAAGTTGATACTCATACCATACGCGTCGGAAAAGGGGGGCCAGGGGGGCCAGGCCCCCACTTCTTGGCCAAAAATTTCCTGATCTCAGTCAAAATGAGAGAAAACCGAACATTCTTATATCCAGCCGCTGCGGGAGGCAGCGAAAAAGCCCAAATTCGAACAGTTTTTGGTCCTGACGTTGAAAGTTTTCTGTCAGTATCAGGTTGAAGTTTGGCTGGCCCCCCACTTTTTTGCCGGTGGCGACACTTATGGCTCATACCACATATTGGGCCCACCAGGAGCTACAACATATGTTCCGGGATTCTTTTATATTGGTGACCTAAGGTAATGTGCAGAGCATGACATCCCCATTGTAAATACATAGGGAAAATCACGAAATGAGCTTTTCTTAATAAGTATGAATGGAATCAACTTCAAGCATCGGTTACGAGTCGCTCTTAGCCCATCTCTGAGCGTGATGCCAAAAATTTTACTTGTGATCTTTGAAAGATCACCTTAGGTCAAATAAGCATTTTTAGAGTTTTACTCTATAAATTTTAAATAAACAAATATAGAACTTTTATGTTGTCACCAAAGTGTTTGTATAGTCACTGCAAGTCAAATGATATACATCATGACTATACCAGGTGAAGTTGGGTCAGACCGTTGACCTTGGTCAGGTCAAATTTTTTAATTTGAACTGGCATAACAATATTACATATGTATCATTCGATTTTTGTTGACGAGAGGATTGCAATGGTGCATCAACTATGGCTACATCTTGCTTGGTTTGAAAGTTATTAGCGAAAATGGAAACGCCCTTATACATGGGTGGCTATGGAGATTCCCAAGAACATTCCCAATATTCAGTGACCTGTAGCTCCCTAGGCTTTTACCTGATTCGAAAATTATTGGCACTGTAATGCCAGAGCAACTCAAGAGCTTCCGAATGATGTTAAGAAAATGTTTCCAGCTATCATAGCTTCTGAGATATATGAGGTTTTCTTAGTACACGTCATATTGGAGATTTTGACCTATTTTGACCTCTGGGGACCTTTATATTGACCTGACGAGAAAAATGACCGAAGTATTTTCGATATCATTTTTGAAGAGCTTTCAATTGGCGTTTTGCGCTTTTTCTAGCTCTCTTAGTTTTTGAGATTGTGGGGGTCTTTTTAGCCCCCCACCAGGGTGAAGGTGGCCCGTACCCGCCACCGGGGCAAGGCTTAACTTAGCCGGTAATATAACAGGTAGGTTTGAACCCTCTTCCCTCAGTAGGAGGGGGTATTTGTACGACCTTATCGAAAACTTCGTGGTGCCCCTCTTTACCTGTTGAGAGCGGCGTTCTGGGTCGTCGAGCGTGAGAACTGAACTTGCGGTCCGCTGGCTGAGTTTCCAGCACGCTAGCCCTGAACCGCTCGACACGCCCTGTCGTCCCAATACAAATTTTGGGGGACTTATTGCCGCATCTCCTTCCACGGTCATATCGCGTCACTAGCTCTTTCCCTGTTAGAAAAGTATCCGGGAGCCAAATTATCGCACTGCTCCCTTGTCATCCAGGATTCTGGCGTTTGTCTACAACGCAGTTGTTCTGGGTGCTTCAGCATTCCAGTCTGACTACGGCAGTGACCATGACAAGCTTCCCTAAAGTCCTTCAGATATGACCGCTGAAATGAGCCGACCCCGACGTCTCGTTAATCTTCTGGATCTGCCCAGGCGGTTAAACTACTTCGGGTGATTGGTGGGGAGTCCAGGGAAATCTTGCTGGACAACGCTGGGAATTCCCAGTCGCCTTTTCTAGATCACCAAATTTAGGTGTACTAATAATGCCAGTTATAGTGCACCTGACCCTCAGTATTTTATGTTTACTATTCCATTTGCAAAGCTGTCCGAGACAGTATGTCTCCTCTTTCCGTGTAGATATGGGTGAGTTTCTGCTGAGTAATAAAAAGCTTTGATTTTTCCATGAATTCCGAACTTGTTTTCTTCTGTCATGCTTTTACATCCATACATATATATTTCGGAATACACACGGGTTAAAAAAGAAGAAGACATGATGATGCAAAAAGATAAAAACGTAGATGAAGTTTACAAAAGGAAACACGATATCAATACCGCACGGTCCAGAAGGCTAGGGGCCGCGTACAGGCGCAGGCGGGCCAGCGCGAAGCGAGCGGCAGACAGGGATACTGCGACCAAACGCAGGACAGTACCCAAAAAGGTGACCGCGGGACAGCGTCGGTGCGCCGGGAATCTACGATGAGGCGGGTGGCCAGGCGCATACACAATACAGTGCACGATGTGGTGTAGAAAAAAAGGAGAAAATGCTAGAAACATAAAATAATTAAATAACGTAAAATAAAGCCAATTTTTGGACCAGAAGAAACATCAAAGGGTTAGCGGATCCAATATTTCCCATGGCAGAAGGCACTTCGGTCAGGGGATGCCATTTTGATCCGAAAGTGGAATATTTGGGCCTGGGGACGTCATTTTGACTAGGGCTACAAATCCTTAAGGCGTGACCTTTCAGATGGGTGATTGGAAGTATGTGTCCCCTTGCCCCCTCCCTCTCTCTGGATCCGCCTAGGCCTGTTGATGTAACGTCCAAGACCGATGAACCCAGGAGCATAGGAAATAGTTAACATCTTGCCGTGGCAAGACCTCGCACATACCTTCAAGGTCAAACGAGATAAAAAGACGTAACTGGGCTCTGCTGGTAGTCTCTTGGAAAATACTGTGATCACATAGGCGGAAAAAGTATCGTATATGTTCTAAAATGAATTAAGATCATGAAGCAAATATTTCCTGTGGTATTTTTAGAATTTTTGATGGCAATATCATGCCAGGTTATCGATCTACGCAGTCACAATATATGACATTGCGGATATTAACACGATAACTGACATTGTAGTGGCTGCTGAGCTGAAGGTAAGGGCCCGACTTTATTCCATGACCTTTGACCTTGACCTGTGGCATTGACCTGAAAAATCAATAACCTTTGCTATGACGTCGTAACATAAGGTACGTCTTACGTGGTGGCGTCATCTGAGCGGGAAGCACTAGCTTCCATGACCTTGAAAGTAACATTAAACTGTGTCCTTTTATATTGACCTTGACCTTCATGTGAGTTAAAGTTAACACATCATCTCGACTATATTCTATTAAAATCGAGTTAGTTATATTAAATTAACCATATAATCATGTACAATTATATGGCATTATTGCGTCATTATATGGTTTGATAGAGGCTCGACCCAGCCTAGTAGCTCGTCAGCACTCCACAAATGTCTCTGGAGCCGGTAATGGGCCAGCTCAAACTTTTGTGCAATCGGCATTTTATGCGCAATCGATTGTTTGAAAAATCAAAAAGTTAGCACCATCTTTTTGGTTTGACCACAACAGGAGAAGAACTGCCAGGGAGGGGAGGGGTGTGGACGATATTATCTACCACTATCCTTGCCAAATTCCGGACTCCACTGCAGTGAAAACTGTCATTCGTATGTAACAGTTACGTGCAGGGCATGGAGTCTTGGAATGTTCCTGACTAACTTTAGAATACCACTAACTTTCACTTGTACGATTATCTTTACTACTCCTTTTTCTGTGCGGAACTTACTGCAATGCCTCGATTTTCTCCTTCCCTTTTAGCACAATATTTGTTTATATGACTGTTGGTATGTTCTCGGCTTAACGTGCGTCTGTTAAGACAAGAATGTGATATCTGAACCGGGTTCATGACCCAATGGCAGTGGCTGACACAAGAGGGATACAAAGGGGGTTAGAGGGGCTCCCCCCGCTCCGAAGAATCAGAGTGCCTGCAGTAAATGCATAGCCGGATGCTGGTGGGAGGCGTTGGCATGATCCGAGGACTGGACCTGTCCTAGTTTGGGTCCAGGAGTCTGTGCGGCTCGGCAGGCGATCGATCAGCAGACGTGACGAGCGGAATACCGCCGCGGTCATATCGCGAGCCACGCTGGAATGCACGGAATCCGCTGGAATCGATGAGCCAAATACGGCTGCATTCCGTGCTGTTCATACAAGAACCGTTGTAATTCCCCCTTGTGGTTGGTTTCGCTCTAGGAGATATGTCATCATAGCATGGGCTGATCCAAGGGGAGGAAAGAAATGGTCGCCCCCCTTTCACCCATGGAGTCCTCGTGGACATCGGGGGCTTCCTTCTAAAGCCTACGGGCTTTCTAAGCGCCCTTGAAATGCGAAAACTGCCGCAAAGGTGTTTTAGAACTGACTTTCGCAGGAGCCCCGGACAAAGAGGCCCTTTTTGCGCCTTTGTTTGCCGCCCGTTCCGTGCCGGCTGCATAGACTTACGTTCGAAATTTCGGCCGCCCCTCTCCAAACAACAACTCGCTTTTGGCTAAATCTAACCTGTTTCTTTCTGACAAAACTTTTCAAGCACCCGCACTCTAAAATACAAAGATTTCCTCGGGACAGCCCCTTGGAGTGCACAAAGCCCGCCTTCCCCAAGAGAATACACATTTTAAGGTCAGAAATTCTACATTGAAGTTCGTTCTGTTCGTTAAAGAATACCAGCATGTCATTAAACATTATATAAAGGAAAGCAGCTTCACTCATGATAGATACGTTTTCCAAAATATTAAAAGCATTACAATATCCAGCAGATGTGAACATTAAGCGTATTTCCAGGTAAATCAAACTATGCACACATTAATGCAGTGCTGCAAGTCATCAAGCTTCGTGGGAAGCCTTTTAGGCAGAGATTATCCAAGGGCCTTGATCCGATAAATGTATCTCAATTTCCTAGAAGTGATAAATTCGAGACCACATGTATTTAACTTTTAAAAACTTTTTTTATTTAGGTAAGGCTTGTTTAAGCGAGTCAGGCATGCCCTTCGCAAAGTCAGGCATGTAAGTGCGGTTATGTGTCATGCTATCTTGTAAGTTCTGTGGTGACGCGCTCGATGCAACCACGCTGCTCTGCGTCCAAGGTCCCGGGCATTGCTCGGGGTGGTGTTGGACTTGTGTCCAGTAGCTGTCGCGCAATTCATAGTTTTTATCTTACGGAAGGATTGGCCTGGTCAGGATTCTGATTATAACGTAGTTGTTTTATTTGTTGGTGTTTATCGATAATGGTTTCAAGAATGTAGTGAAAGTTTCGGCTAATGTCATTGTTGTCTCAGCCTAGGAAATTGTCATTTTAATCTGGCCTTCTGAGTTCAGGTGCGTGCTGTTTTTTAGCTTCTGATTGGAACAGGAGCGGTGATTTTGATACAAACACTCCCAGTTTGGAGAATTAACCGACATACGATGCCTGCAGAGATGGAAAGTCCAGTTCTTTCACGTTTGACGCACTAATGACGGACAAATAAGCTGTCAAACAAGCTCCCGGGGAGAACCAGTTCTGTTCAGTTTATGTATCTAGCATCCAAGGACCCATCGTTAACGTCATTACGGTCGGTCACCTTCACATCAAAATACTGCACTCATTGGTGAGAACAGATTTGCTTTTTTCGATGTGAGGATTTAATAATAGTTGGGATTAAGTGACGCACCAACTGCCAAGGTCATACGGCGTCGCCAACTCTCACCCTGTTGGGAGGTATTTGGGGGATCAGATCAACTTATTCAGAGGCTCCGCCGGGAGTTGAACCCGGGACCGGTGGCTTAGAAGACAGAGATGCTATCCACTAAGCCACTCATCCCCCTATCCGATGTGGGGAAAGAACATCTTGGTCATGCATATTTTATAAGGCTCCTGGTTCAAATAAAATGTATGTGTGATAGTCTGCAAGCTGAATTTAAGAGTAATACAGAGCCTGAAGAGTAGGACCACCAGAAGGGCTTCCACCGACTCGGGAACTATATATTTGCACCGTCAGTTTGTTGAAGATACCCCGATGAAGCTTGGTGAAAAGACTACTGTCAGTGTTGTTCTCCGGCTGCGCAGGTCAGAGCTGACTGACATTTTACAGATACGGTGCGGTCCAGGGGGCGAGGAGGTTGTTTCATATTATATTTATAGACGACGCCAATAACCTCAATGAATCCAGCGGGATAAAAGGAGTTCCCCAAACCTCTAAGTTGTCGCGGCCGTCTTAAAAATACCGTGTTTTTTCCGATTTGGAGCCATTTTGCCCCCTTCCCCAACAACCGGCGTAGGTGCACCACTGGTAGTAACGGTTTTGCTCTTTGTAAAATAGTGTTTTAATGTGACGTATTGGTGAGTTACCCCATACAGCCAAAGAAATACGGAGACAGCGAATCGCTACGTATGGCGCGGTCAGCCCTGGTATACCGGATATACGACAGTCCACCTGGGGTGCCTGGGCACGACCGCTGAGGCGTGCTGAGGCCACAAGAACCCACGACAGGGTGGATCAGGCCGCGCTGACCATGACGAGGGTAACGGGTCTCCGGCTGAAGCTGCGCCTCGTGTTTCCTGTCGCCTTTCCTTATGGCGTGAAGGCCGAAGGTCCGTTCCGAGGCGGGTGTTTGTGTGTGTGGTTCTCGGGTAAACAGTGACGTCTAAGGCTAACGATATGACGACTTTGAGTATTATGTCAACAAAAAACTTACCAAAACAGAGAGAAATATACGGCACGATGATGTTTTTACAGAGTGCTGAACCATACCATGATAATATCATTAAGTTTGACGATATCGTATTACTCCGGACTCTGTCTTTTAAATACGTTGGCTGAAAACGGTCGGTAATATTTGATTCTTTACCATCAGCCATCTTTGCGTACCTCAAATTCTCAATATGCATAACTAATGTCCCAAGGGCGAACTTGGTTTCTGATCATTACCTAGGCGGCAAAAGCATGCCCTGTGTAGGCGCCGAGCAGCATTGTAATATGACAACAGTTATCCTATTTCTAGGGTCTCCTGTATGAACTTGTCGACTGCCAAGGTCGAATGGTGTCGCCAGCTCTATCCTTGTTGGAAGGGATTTCAGGTAATGACTCTCACCCCCTTACCAAGAGAATCCATCGGGCCTTGAACCCGGTTCTTCGCCTGGAAAGCTGGCATGCTGACCACTGCACTCCGTGTGTACTGCACCCGTGACATGCCAGGTCTGGTTGAGAAGATATGATGTCTCATATGGTTGATTTTCCAAAAGCTCATACCGAAGTTACGTCGCTCCTGGTATTTTGACGTTTTGCTTGAAAAACATGTTAGCATCATGATTGTCATAGATTAAAAACACCTGGCCTTTCAAACCAATTTTCCAGAATATCTACTTATCTGTGAAATTTCATACATGAGCCAGCATTTACAGGCTTTACATTCCTATTTAATTGAGAAATTCCATGAATAGCGAAGCAGCACCGCCAAATACCATCGCTGCTGGGATAAAAAGCATGCGCACTGACCGTGGGCAGTGTCGCCAGATTGGTGGTTCACCCTTCAACCTTTAACTATTAACCTCCAAGTTTCCGCAAGGATGGCAGAGTCGAGGTCCAGAGTGATCACGAGCTATCGCGGTTATTGAGTCCTCTCTGTGGTTGCTACCGACTCGAGCACGAGTCAGTATGAGAGGATTTGACAAGGCTGAACCGTGGTTAGATGCTGTTTACTGTTTGGCATCCAGCCAAGCATATCGCACTATCATTTCTACTCCGCAAGTGATGCAATTTAGATACGCGATCCGAATAGGGATTGATTTAGCAAGGCGGTCAGATTTTAGAACATCGGAGTGGGGGAGGGGGCCGGCTATATTTTGAAGCCATTTCTTTCCAATCAACGCCTCAGGACCAATAGTTTAGATCTTGAACATTGGGGTGCATGACATCCTGGCCCCCCTGCCTTTACGCCCATGAATGTTAACATGTTGAACGCACGAAAACTTTCTGCAGAATACTTGGTGCTACGACCGAGCATAAAATGGCACAAAAGCCCTGCCCCAGTGGCGGATACAAGGGGCCTAGGGGGTGGAAGCCTCCCCCTCCAGAAATGTCAATGTCTGTAGTAAT
Source organism: Lepas anatifera (assembly GCA_034440635.1). Classification (NCBI taxonomy): domain Eukaryota; kingdom Metazoa; phylum Arthropoda; class Thecostraca; family Lepadidae; genus Lepas; species Lepas anatifera. The sequence continues at coordinate 45,230 of JAOTON010001770.1, read as the reverse complement.
TGCTTGGCCCAAGGCTGGTCCGAGGCTATGGCTGAGGAGGCTCGAGTCCCCTAAGTCCTGGATCCGCCACTGCCTACCGCATCTTGCCATAAAAATGTTTCAACAAACTTGGTGAAACGTTAGAAAAATTTGTTGACAGTATGAACCAAAAGTAATAATGATCCCAAATTATAAGGCCTTTCGTTTCTCGAGAGCAAAGTTTGCTGTCTTCAGTTGGATGGGGACCACTGATCTCCCCTGTTTCGGTTGGTGGCGACGCTGCTGGCAGCAGCTGCAGAGACTGGATTTTGGCCGCTCTACAGCTAGCAGAGTACACTGAAATCACTGGACAGATCTGCAGAGTCCGAGACCGTAGATGGAAGTCCAGCACGTGTGTGTTGTGTACACTACGAAGCTCGCGCGGGAGCATCTCCGCTGAGGCCGCTGTGTGCGGTCACTGCTCGGCCTTCAGAGTTCAGGGACAATCGGGCTCACCACGTCAACCCTCTCCTTGCAGAAACGACTTGGAATGCAAAAACAAGATTGCGTTGACATTTTACATATGATGCCAGCCGTATGGACTTATGCTACCCTGATGAAACTAGACTCTGAGCAAGGTCGATTTGGAAAACGTCTGATGGATTGAGATAGACAAAATGTTGATTGATGCCGAATTGCCTAACTGGCTGGTGTTTTTTTAAACCGTGTAATTGAGAAGGCAGGAGTGCTCTTCCATACCCGTAATGTTTAATCCAACTAGCGTATGCCAAATCGGTTTTAGGATCCAATAAGGGCCGTGTCACTCCCCGCTATTAGCTTAATGATTAGTCCTGTGCTCCCTGAGGTTAATTGGTTATTACCTCATTGAAGCATCAAGTGGGCAGGCAGATAGTTAGAATACAAGCGTTCCAAAAATATTTAGTCCAACTAAGGAAGGTTTCTGACTCATATTGGAATTTGACTATCGGAATCAGACGGACGCTTGCTTCTTCTGCCAACTTCTTGATGATTTTACTGATAACGCCGTACTTGTAAGGGATGAGAGCCTGAAACCGCAAGCTGCTTACAAAAATACGTATAAATATGTGGATGCTCTTTTAAGGTATTCGCCTCAAATGAAACCATGACGATGTCGCGAATTTGGTATCTCCGAAAAATAGCAGTGGTTCGTGTAGCCTAGATATGATATAATAATATTGAACAGAAGAGGCGAAGTAATGTTCAGCAATCACTGACAAATCCACAGAAAGAGGGTCAAAGGGGTCCTCCGCCACCATCGCCACCCTCCTCCTGCTCCGGTTAGTTTTTGGTTAGTGGTTTTCTGGATTTTGTTGACTATCTGTTGACGCTATTTGGCATTACATCATATATATCATGGCAGGTCATGGATTGATATCGACGCGTTTCGAATGTATTTGCTAATACCTATACCTATACCTAAAATATATATATATATATATGTTACAGGGAAAGTGCGAAATCCGGGATTTCGCGAACTCCCTAGGGATTTCGCGAAATCACTGACCAGCCAGGGAGTTCGCGAAATCCCTAGGAGTTCGCGAAATCACTGGCCGACCAGGGATTTCGCGAACTCCTAGGGATTTCGCGAACTCACTGAAACTTCAGTGATTTCGTGAACTACCTGAATGCTTTTCAGGGATTTCGCGAAATCCCTAACATGCCAAAATGTCATATAGTTTAAATCCGAAGAACTGATCCTTCAGTGATCTGGTTTTACACTCCCCGTCCATGTTTTCTCTTTCTATGATGTATTTTGCTTGAGTTTATGTCTACCTGATGTTTTTTTTTGAAAATTAATTTTACACCCTCAGCTCTACCTCACACCGGGTCCTTGTGCCCGCTGACGAACTATTCGGGTCACTAGCCTTCCTCGAGGTGCATGGTTTATGCAATATGAACCGTAGGTGTGGAGGGGGGGCTCAAAACAAACTAGAGATGCCACTACTTTTTCATTGTCATCTGTAATGAATATATTGATTCCTTAACAAAGCAAACTCCTGATGGGAAGTATTGTGCCGAAAGAAACGGACAAAGAGCTGGTATACTTTCACAAATGTCTGTTTTAGCTATTTCTATGTTGGAATGTACTATGGACGTCCACAAATTTTCCAATAACAATATTTTGATTCAGGAGGAAGTGTCGGCCTCGAAAAAGCTCACGGTGTAAGAAGCGGCACGCCTGTCATCGTTTGAACATTGCCAAGGCTTTCAGGAAATTTTATTGTCGATTCCGGCGGGCTAGCAAATGCACTTCAAGCTTAAGTGCTCCAGCCACGGTCATGACAATAGGCAATGAGATAGTACATGGCAAATATGCGTAACAATTGTTTTATTCCGTATCTTGTTTCTGCCGACAACTATAGTTGTCGGCTTTGCTTATGTTCAGCTATAGCTGAAACTGTATAACGCTTCTGGTATGCTGATAAACTGAAAACAGAGATATGGTCTAAGTTAATTTGCAGAATAATTATTTCGTTGTTGCAGCTCTGAAAATTTATCTTAGTATAGCCGAGTAAAAGACTGGCCAAAGTTTTGGAATACATTAATGAACTTAATGCAGAAAATAATATAGCATTATTGTATTTTCCTTACCCAGATTGTAATACGAAATGGCCATCAGATAAGTAGCATTTCTCTTTTGTATAGTAATGAGGGTTGTGATATGATAATGATCCCTCTGCAGATGCTGGATAAGTGAGTTGGAAAGAAACGCTTCAGAATTTAGTCTGTAATGGTACTTGCAGTTGGTGCACCTGACCGACTTCGTACCGAGTACGTGCATGGCCGGGGCGGGGGTTGGGTAACCATACCCCTTGGGTTTTTCACAAAAGTCTTGAAAACGGCTACGCACAGCGCTGCTGTACCCAGTACAGTTTTTCCTGAAGCTTTTACAACTCCTGTCAACATTTTCGGTTCAGGTCATTTCAGGTCAGGACATCTGTGCAGGTTAAGTGACCTCATCTCCAAAAAGAAAGAAAAAAAAACATGAGCAAGGAACAGCTTAATTTATCAATCTAAAATTCGTATTGAATAAAGGGCCGATTGAGTACACATAATTTTTTTAGGATTTCTGAAGTCGATGACCTTAGGTCAATTATGAGTCATGATGACACCGTTGGAAAAGTATCGGTAAAATGGTTCAAACATAATAATTTTGTTGGGAACGGAGCTAAATTGTATATTTTGCTATCATTGGGGTTGTCTTGTTTCTGCAGTTCTAATAATATACATTCTGACCCAATTCGATATTGACCTGATCCAAGGCCAGGTCAAATCTTAGCTTTAACCTAGAATAGTCACATTATTAATCATTCGACGTCGCATGCAGAAAAGCTTCAGATAGTGAATCCTTATATATTGTATGTCTTTTACATCAGATGGTAGGACTGAAGAACTGTATTTCAGTTATATCACCATATCCATATTAAGCCATTTTTTGGCTTCCAATGCCGTCAGATTTTACCCGACAAAAGAACGTATAGAACACTTCCTTTAAAGCTTAGGTTGTGCTGCTTAACGTCATTTACTTTTCCGCTAACTAGCGTAGTTATTAGATTTTAGGGGGCGTAACCCACCCCTCGTCATGGTGAAGGTGGCTCAGACCCCTGGCATTGCGCGTCTTAAAAATTGCATCCCACGAAACTAGTTTCAGACTCATACCAAACGATTTTGACTGTGATGATTTTAAGCCATCAAAAGGCATAGTCATAAGAGACTTTGCAATTGATCTCGGTGACCGGCACCTCATCGACACCACCAGCTAAAAGACACGTGATGAGTTTTCAAAAATGTGAGCGTCAGGCACATTATTTTTCGGATGGCGTAGTTTGCTCAAAAAGTGAGTGCGTTGCGCCATTGCCGAGCATTTATTCCATTTTTCAGTAGCGCAAATATTTCTGCCATTTTTTTAACTAAGTTATACCCAGATTTATTCTAGTTATCAAGCCATTGATTTCGTACCATTTTCTTTATCGTATCCGTAGGTAAAATTCCATAATAATGCAACCTACACAAAATACCGTAACGTTATTCTGTAATGTAGATTTGATATAAAATAACCGTAGCATCACATAATTATGAAACGTGGTGATAGCGTAGATCACTTTTTATTGAATACTTGGGTAGTTATACTGACTCCATGCACTGCATATGTATAATACTAAATATACAGATCTATCATAGGCGGATCCAGGATTGCCGATCGGGGGGAATCTTCCGGGGAAGGGGGGAGAGGGCGGGGCGCTATCCGGACCAGAGCAGTGCCTTTTTTACCGAAAAAAACCTATCAGGTGGGCGCAAAATCCTATCGGTGGGCAGAGGTCAAGAATCTCGCCAACTCGCCCACGCTCGTGGGTAGCCAAATGAGGTTCAAGGACCAGAACTTAGGTAGCCAATCACGGAGATTTCACAGAGATCAAGAATTGCACTCAGCACAAAACAAGTATTTCCACGATCTTACCGCCACGTAAAAAGAACTATCCACAATATGCAATGCTACCTTGACTGATTTTAGGTAACATTATAACTTTAGTGACAGACGATGCAAATTAGTGACAAATAATTTATCCTTACTTACTCGCGTTATTCCACAGCTAAGTTAGAGATGGGTAGGTAGCCACATCGGCAACGAAATTGACCCATATAAAGCCATGAGAAAAAGGTACTCTAAATTGCGATGACATGAAAACGGTAATATTCATTATTTTATATGAATTTGACCATTTATTTTGAATAAAAAGAGAAAGATTTAAAATTTATATCAGGATTTATAGTGAAATTACTCTGCATAGAATAGTAAATCCACTGCTTACGTTGTACTTGAGGACTCGTTTTGCGGAATTAGAGATGGTCTGGTAGCCAGGCCGCCAACGAAAATTACGATTAGGGACCACCAGGTAGCCACTTGGGTAACCACAATGTTTTGCGTTTCTGGCGCGGGAGTAGCGAGAAGAAAGCAGTCAGATATACGTGTTGTTGAAGCTGCTGTGTGGGTATCTTACTATGGGGCTGTAGATTTTGACCTAAATCGAAATCGGAGGTTTTGTTGCCAGTGGTAAACCCACTACCAATTCTTATAAATTATGCCGCAGCCAGAGAAACGCAGGGCAAAGTGAACTCTGCCAGATCTCAAAAGCCCAGGAGAGTAGTGTGATTTGAGGGTGTCAATAAGAGCACACATTTTAATCATGTGCATGCGAGATATCAAAACTGTAGACCTGTGGAGATGAGAGTTGCAAGTTTTGGCTTTGCACCTAGAAAATTAGATGTTGTTTGGTGCCCATGAATTCAGGTAAACTGCAGGTAGGTTTCTTTGGTGCCTACCTGCAGTTTTGTGGTGTCAATTTTATCAAATCAAACTTAACAAAATTGTAATGATTCCACAAAAGTTTCCATTCAGCAGGTGAATGTGGTGCTGCTTATTGATCTGCTTCAATATTTCTAGAATTTGCTGGATGATGGTTGTGGTATTAGGAGGTACTTGTCCTCTGGCTGAGTACCTATATTTGGTTGCATGCATTGGAGATATTTAAATTATATGTATTCTTTTAACAGTGTTAATTGAATGTATCCTTCAAGTAGCTTAAGTCTCAGCATGGTGACTGCTACAGTCAAATGGTGGTTGTCTGCTATCTTAGCAATGATGATCTAAGCAATGATTGATCATAGCAAGAAGTTGCAGTAAGGGTACTAGACTCTGATGGCACATATTATTTTTCATGTATTTTTGAATTAGGTACTTGATAACATTTGTGACCGATTAATATGCCCAGCTAATGGACGCATGCTTGTATTACAGCACACAGAACTTGTAATCACTGCACATATACTTAACATTTTGCTGTTTGGTACTAAGAGTATGCTATATGTAATTCATTAGTCTCCAAATCACTGTAAATTTAATTACTTTCATAACTCCACTTTTTTTAGAATACTTTTTCACTCACTAAGACAGTTATTCTGGGAACCATTTAAAGCCTCAGTTCAAACAAAAGTTAATTTCGCTTCAGGTAGCCACGTTGGTCGCATCAAGGGATGTGGGTAGCCAACCTGACATGTTCTTGACCTCTGTCGGTGGGCGCCGATTCTTACATCCCTAGGGACGAGGAATGGAAAGCGATATTTCAAAGTGGCGACGTGACCATTTCAGGGGCGCCGAGGGTCGATCGGGGGGTCGGGGCACCTGCCCCCTTGTCCCCTCTATATCCGCGTATAACATATATCATAAATATAAAATAACCAAGTACCAAATCACAGTGAAGGCGAAGGGTATTCTGTGGGGAGTGTGTGGAAACAAAATTTTAGAAGTGGACTAGGGCGTTTTGGAACCGCCAGGGGCCAGTGTCTTTCTCTCCCGCGATCCACATTTGCAATCAGCAGCAACTGAACTTTTTACATTGCAGTACGATATTTATCAGCGAAACTAGATAAATGTATCGCTACGACCTCAAGAATAAAATTATGACCTTCCTTATATTTAGCTTAAGACCTTCCTAATATTTAGCTTAAAACCTCCCTTATACGTGATTTTTACGGAAAATGTCCGGTTACTGTTTGAAATAAATCATAAGAACAATAGTCCGCAATGCTAGCTAGTCATCCTTGAGCTGACTAAATGGCAGGGAATTCGCGAACTCCCTGAGTGTTTATCCGGGATTTCGCGAACTCCTGACTTCTAAGTCCAGGGATTTCGCGAACTCCCTGGTCACCTAGGGATTTCATGAACTCCCTAGGGATTTCATGAACTCCCTGGCTGGTCAGTGATTTCGCGAAATCCCTAGGGGAGTTCATGAACTCCCGGATTTCTGCACTCTCCTGTAACATATATATATATATATATATATATATATATATATATATATATATATAAATTAATATGTAATAGAAATAGATATATATATATATATATATATATATATATATATATATATATATATATATATATATATATATATATATATATATATATATATATATATATATATGGATATACGCAAGCTTGAAAGGGAAACTCGGGCTCCTAAGCGGTGTAGTGGTTAGCATGCCGGCCCGGAAATCCGGGGACCTGGTTTTGATTCCCAGCTTAGGAGCAATGTTCCAAAGCTGCAAAACCATAATAGCCGATTAACTGATATATCATTACTGGAGGTACGCAGAGAACTAATTGGCATGAGAATGCCCCAGGGAAACAACTACCGATCAATTATATATAGTTAGTTAGTTAAGGGCTTTTTATAAGGCGTTCTGTGCAAAGCACCTTTGCCCGCCTCTAAAGTGTGGGGAGAATTTTCCGGGAGGGGTGTTTACTTTAATGTCGCAGAACAAAGGGACGAATCTTATTTCAAGGAATGGGTCGCGAAGTGTAGCAACACTTGCGAGGGAAGGGGATTGCTACGGCAGAGATGCCGAGCCTGGGGCACAGGTAGGATTTAAAAGGGTACGTGAAGAGTCTTGCCAGCGTAAAGATTAGTTTTTGAATTTTGTTCCTTGTTATCGAATAACCGTTTGCTTACGTTACTCGAGTTCCTCCATTGAAAAAGAATAATTTTGGGTTATTAGAAATACCCGCAAGCACCATGACGTGATGCCGCGGGTCTTTATCCTGCAACCAGGAGGTGAGGTTACAGCACCCTCTCTGGCTGGGTAGCCGCCGCATAGAGAAAGAGAGAAGGGTAATAGAACAGATAGAGTGTTAGGGAGGGTGTGAGTTGCCTTCATTGATGAATAATGATTTTTTTTTACCAGGCAACAAAAAAAAAACAATTTCAGCCATGGTATCGGTCTCTTGACGGTATGCAGCGCTTAAAATAGTTTTTAAGGTTAATTAGTGACGCGTCTTAAGTGCAGAATTACTGCAAATTCATTCTACCTATGCTTGCAAATCTTTGCTCCCTCCCCGTGGTTGTTGCTCGAACATTTGCTACGGCACGCGCCTTCGTTGTGGGTGACTAACGCGCAGCAGCGGAATTTCCGACCGCCACCGCCGCCGCATGTTGCAAGTTGAAACATCTACAAAAAGCAACATTCCTGAGAGCTTGTTTGCTTCATGCGTGGCACCTAACTTTTAATGTAAGTGAGCTTGCCTGATAAGCTGCAGATATTTATATTGGAAAATAGAGTTAAGACAGTTGATATGGTGTGCGGAGCGATTCTGGCCGAACTTCACCTCCGGCCTCAGACTTGCCGGGTCGCTGACCAGCTTTCGACCCGGGGCTGATGTAAGATTGTATGCGTACTGCGCAGTTGGTTCCGCACGCACAATCTCGTGCGTGGGCTCTCACACGGACGCGTGGCCGCGGTTCAGCTGCCCTGTCTCTGGATTTGCCGGAGTCCTTGGCTGCGTCCTACTTCTGAGTCCGTGGAGCGACGTGGCCACCCTGTCTGCCGTCCCGGCGGCGGCACGGCGTCCATGGGCTAAATCTGGAACACAAACCATATCAGCAGACGGCTCTTCTCTGCCGTAACCCCCATCCCAGTCAACCTTCAGCAGGGGCGGATTCAGAATGGGCAGTTTGAGGTTTGAGGTGGGGAGGGAGGAAGGAACGGGAAAGCGGTCAATATCGAGAACGATGTTTTGCTCTTATTTCCAGAGAATCAGAGAGTGGGGATAAATGTCAGTTCTTCACCCCTTACCGTAGATCTACCTGTGACCTCGAATGCGCCTTTACCCCGTTGGACGGTGGATATTTTTACTATTTAGCCCCAATAAACCTCTAAATTCGAGTTGAATGTACTAAATTCAGAAAAAAGAAAATATCACAGGTTACATATTTTTAACATAAATATGTATATGACACACGTACCGGCATCTCGGTGCGTGAGTCGAGGCCGCAGACCGAGGTTGTGTTGATGCAAGGGTGGTGTGAGGTTGGATGGACAGGGTTTGAAAGACATCACAAGGCAGCTGGGGAGTACAGTACATTACACGCATGGCTGTCTGTCACGCAGACGCAGGCTTTGTTTGTGAACACTTGATTATTATTCCGATAGAGATTATAGCCATATGTGTGGGAGGAACAAAGTGATTAGATTAATATTAGGGCGGGGGACAGGACAAATTCAGGTCAATTCTTACCACGTGACGCCACTGGGCTCATGCCAATGGATTGAAATACTTCGCTATGAGAACCATTTGCATCTATGCTTGTGGTGTAACGTCAAATCAAGTACCAAACTGGGCTCCTGCAGTGCAGACGGGTCTCTGCAATCCTATTCGTGTGAACTTTGCAAGAACAAAACCAAACACTTGTCCAGGGCAGCACTGCAAAGCAAATTAGCAAGCATTCCACTGTTTCTATTCCATCGGATATGGCATGTTTTGGCAGACGATCGATGCTGGAAGCAGGCAAGCAATGCGCCTCGGCGCGCTCAGTGACAGACAAGCCTGTAAGCACAACTCAGGCAGACGACGATTCAGACCGGAACAAGTGCAATGAAATGTTTGTCAGACTGTTCCTTTATGCTCATTATCATATATTTGAAATATCCTAATTTGGATCAGCATGTAATAAGTAGGTATATGAGAGATCACGCCCCTAAAAGGTGTTCAGAACTGTAAAAAAAGTTAAACACACGCATTGGAGAGGAGTCTTGCGTCAACGTGCAGTGGGGGTCGTAAAGTGCCTCCGTGAGGCATAAAATCAGGAGGGCTAGGAAAATGCCAATTTATGATTTTTTGGAAGATAGGCTGATCTTCATTATAGCCAACCTCCGTTGATCTCGGTCAATGTATCCAAGGTCCAATCCCGGTCATTTGGGAACCTATTCGAAAATGCCGTGGCTGTGTGAAAAAATCACGAATACATAGAAATATCCACTAAGGCCATGAAAGAAAGGTGCCATATAACTATTTGTGGACTTTTGGAGCCAGTCATACACAACGTCTAGCGTTACAGCAGCGGTTGAAGGGGAAATAAGGGTTGGACTCTGAACCATGATGATGACCTTCGATCTTGATCTTGAATTGACTATGATGTCATAATATAATATACGTCATATTGGAAGACAATACAGTTGAACTGGTGAGATTGCTCAATTCAGGCGATCTCAAAATACCGGTTTGACTTTAGAAGCCTATAGATAAGTCAACAAAATACCTACATATTTTGATTTTCACCCATCGACGCGTTCGTCAGTTCTCTTAAGTGTATCCAAGAGGCGCGTTTCTGTTGCAAACGATTCTCCGGCCACATTGGAAAAATAGATGGAGGTACTTTGACCCTCTATTGTGCATATTAGCTTTTTTCTGGACATGCATGACTCCAGGTCGTTAGGATGGCGATGAATTGTGAGTCAGCTGGTTTAAGCGTGCTTGTTTGTGCTGTAGTCAGAAACAAGTTACGGGGAAAACATTACGATCCAGGTTAGCCGCAGAGAACCCCTACATCAGACAAACCAGAAATGTCTGCCAAAAGGGATCAGGATTCCATATCTTCCCTGACTACATTTTCCCCACTGTGACCCCTGTGGTATGTATCTGACAGGGGCAGATGGGAGGGGGCAATCCGTCCATAGCTTTCCAAAGCGATAAAGGGACCGGCTGGTCTAGTGGCTTCATTGACTGCATCCAGATTGATATATGAATTAGCGTGGGTTCGATTCCCACGGCGGGAAACCGCCCAACGCGTCCCATCTGGCCTGGTAGAAAGATTCGTTAAATACCCACGACAATGCTCCTTGCGATTGGGCAAGTGTGTCAGTTGAGAGTGAACCTTATGAAATAAAAATATAAAAACAAACTACAAACATAGTTTTCCTGACTGGTCCGTCCCTCCTAAAAATAAATCATGAAACACTAGCTTGCTTTGGGAGGGGGAGCCGGGCAAAACAGGGTTTGACCGGCCTTTGATTCTTCCGGCCGCTTCCTCTGACTCTCAACGCTTTTTTACGTTTTTCTAGGAACCTAAGGCTGAACTGGGTTTGCCTCCCCCGATACCAAGAGGCTGGATCCGCCCCTGGTACCTGCTTGATGCTGCCAGTAGTGTTCTATGAAATAGCGTTATAAAGGTACAACCTCTTACTCCTGAAAAATCGAGATGGGCATTCTTTAACTATATTTGACAGGTAGTGACTTTTGTCTCTCGTGGACATGGAAGTGAACTACATTTCCCTATCTGTGGGTTATCCTGAAGTTGATCTAATACGTTTATGATGCCATAGATCTGTTGCTCAAGACTGAAACAAGTGACGGTGGAAATTGTGTCACGAGGTTATCCGTGGTATAGGCGGATCCAGTATCTAATTGGGATTAGGGTGGGCTTGCATCGGATAGAAGGTGCCCCTTGGACCAGAGGGGCGCCTTTTTAACGGTACAACACATCAACGGGGAAGTTGCCAATGCTGGCATCCTAGAGGCGAGGGTGAGGGATGGGTAGTGCCGTTTCATGGGGATGTGGTTTCGGGGGATGCTGAGGCTCGGTGGAGGGTCACATGTCCCCATGCGATCCGCCCATGATCGGTGGCCATAAATACCGGTATCTGCGCTGTGAGAAGACGCAGCTCTGCGGCATCTGTGGCCTGCGTGTGCCCTGCGTGGCCAGCTGCAGCCACTTCTGGGAGCACGCACTGGATCCGTGCCGGTACCGGCGCAGCCGCCGGGCTTTGAACTGGTGATGACGCACAGGGCAGGAATGGACACTCCCAGCAGCGGAGCCTGAATCCCGGTGAAGTCCAACACCACTCCCAAACCGGCTATTGTGGGCATTATAAGAATTATTGCCAAGCTTTAACGAGAAATTCAGTTTCGCATAAACAATGTATTAATTTGATGCACTGATATTGACCACAAATTTTATGAAATAAAAGTTGACCACTTGCAGATAATCGTTGCCAATGAGGAATTCTGTAATCACTCCTGGATCTTCTTTCTTGAATGTGGTGAAACATCCAAGACGCTAAAAATCAGGGACCCATCTACCGCAAAGCCCATGCGGCTGTTATTTGCTTGTGGTAAACTTCTTTGCATTTATGCTTATCTTTGACACCTAACAATTTTATTCGTACTCATCTTAGGCTGTCTTCACGCCTACCTGGCACCCACGTGTTCTGACCACCATTCTTTCCACCATTGTTACCCCGGGTTTTTATGTACAGTGGTATTAAGGTCATCTTTTGGCAGCGTCCCAACGGGACGCGTCGTTTCACCAGTGACGCGGAAATTAAATTGTCCTTGGACGCTGAGCGAGGCCGTTCAGTTGTTGGAGATGCTAAAGGCATGTAAGCTCTTCCTGACAGTTTTTTATTACATCGCTAACAAAAAAAAACAATAAAATCAGTCGTGCTTTAATTGTATCATGCATATGTTAAGATTGTCGAATTAACTAAGGCTGTAAAAATCCGAAATCGTCAAACCTGACATCCTCATTTTCCTACGGACGAGTGGCTCAGTGGTTACAAGCGCCCGCTCTACGCAACATCAAGTGTAACGAGTTTAACCCGGCTCCACTTGGGTTCTTTTTGTGCGCCCCACTGCCAGGGGGTCCGATCGGATCCCCCTTCGATCTCGGGAATGGAACAAATTAAAACGGCACTGGAAGCGCCTTACCGTCTTGCACTCTGTAGCAGAGTTAAACCACATCCGTTGACCCGTGACATTCCGGTGGGCCAAAGTGTCTCAAATTTAGACCCATTTAGAAAATATGTTGTAACTCGGGAATCATTAGACCTAGAGCTCGATACAAGATATCAATCATTCGGATCCTTGGGTCATGCTATTACTATGATACCAAATTTATGAAAGCATCTTTTTTGTTCAAAACTTTCGACACAAAACATTTAAAAACCGTGACGTATGGTGACCTCTGGTAACCTTGGTATTAACCTGTCCTCAAAATAGATGATAATGTGCAGATTTTTTGGTTTCAAAACTTTTGGATGATATTTAGAAACCTGATGTAGCTCTTCTAGAAGCCGAGCTACGCACCGGTTTTGTCAGCCTATTTTAGAACAGAATCACCTTACATGAGTTTAGCAATGACGTCATAAGTCGTTGATCTGACCTGATGTCAATTTATGGTCATATGTTGTCAAATTAATCACCTTCAGGCCTGCAAAGCGACGCATGTCTCACTTGAATCGGCTCAGAACTATTCGTAAAAATCCGCGGGTGGTCCGATCGTACCTCCTTCCCCAAGGCGATGATGAGTTTAGTCCCAGCTGAGGGTTGGCTGAATCAGTGTGACCCGGCCTTTACAATCCCTACTAAAAGATGTGTTTTGTGACGTCATATAACCTTGGAACGTGGTGTCCGATAAAGCCCAACGATTATGGAAAACCATGATCAAACAACCCCGAGTATTTTCTTAGGCACACACACGCGGTGCGCCTGAGTCTATTAGGTATCTGTTTTCTGTTCTTTTTTAAAGCTGCGAAATGCGTGTGCCAGCTATGTGCTTGAGGTACGCCACTCAAAAATGGATCCCAAAGAATGTACCTGTTTGCGTCCTAGATAGCATTGACCACAAACACTGCTTTCACTGTGAGCACTGATTCGCAGGAGCGCCTGTTTGACGCTGGCCTCTGTCCGGCAGCTGGAGGTATTCAGCGGCGTTGGCCACCCCCTGGAGCGTGTGGCGGACAGCCTGGTGCTGGCTGGACTGGACGTGGAGCACAGGGACGTCACACTTCACCTTCGCCTCCGCTCCGAGCCTGCTGCAGGCGGCGGCGGGGGCGCCGCGCCTGCCGTCACCTGCGGCTGCGGGATCGTCCCCTGCAGCACGTCCTCGGCCATGCCAGTCTCAGCATCGAACACAGTGCCGAAAACGGAGAAGGGTGAAGTGACGGGACAATTCTCAACTGCTCTGCGGAATTCGGAGCGGGTCCGACGCGACGCGCGCCATGAGAGATAAGACAGGCATGCCAGAGATCTGCTCCAATGTGTGAAATGGTAGGAGGATGAGCTAGTACCAGACGATACGAGGTGGCTTTATTGAGCTAAAACTGGTGCCTTATGTTGTGTGTGAACTTTGGAAACGTGATGTTTTTGTATTGAAATGTGTGTCGCTGGCATTGTGTAGTAAGGACATGCTTATGTGCAAAGGAACTGTTGTTAGCTAGGTGGGGAGGGAGATGAGTGCGAACGGCGATATCTGACATTGGAAATGTTTTGAGTACCTGTTTTTCTATATTTGGCTTTTTGGACCATTTCTGCGTGTGAAAATCACCTCATTGGCCTTTGGGGGAGCTATAGACAGTAGCGGATTCAGGCATGGTAATCTGGGGTGGTTGTGTGGTTGTTGAAGGGAAGGGTGGGGAGAGGGGAGGGGAAATATTAAAGACGTAGATATAAGTATTTTTGAATAAAGTGAATGTTCGATAACATGTTTTTGCCCCCCCTCAACCCGTCCCCAAGATTTGTCAGTGGCCGTAGGTATCACCCATAAGCCTTTTCCTCCTGAAGCTGACATCACTCTAAGAAACTTTGTCTTATAACATCCGCTTGACAGTTAAAATAATTTTGGATAAAAATACAGCCCTAGCAGCTGAAACACCCTAAAACCCCAACGCCACTTTCACTTGAAGCATCTTCTATGCCATTTTTGTCTAATTATTGACAAGTTTGATTGCAACAGGAATAAAGAGGCAAGTTTGAAAGTTGGGATATGAAGGTGCTTCTTACGACCGAATTCTGACTTTCTTGTAATCTTTGCACAAGCAAAAACATTTGTTAGTTGATTGGTAAATATTGTGCTGCATGACGAAAAATACCTATGATCCTCGGTATCGGAAAGACTGCACTTGACTGCAGGTGAAAGTGAAAGATGATTTCAAAATCGCATTTACTTAACTGGATGATCCATGCTTGATGATAATAAAGTCTTTACTGCTGCTGCTTACGCAATATCATTACCTATACCTCCTCCGATTCGAGTTTGGCAAAACCGCCTTAAGAAAAGAATCCTGCACTTTTAAGTCCGCAAAATATCAGCGTTGATTTCGAGCATTCGGACTCCTGTGTAACCGATCACCCAATATATATCAAGATAAGACTCATTGAACTCGTAAACAATGACTGCTGTCTTCATAGCAACCCTTGAGCTGCGCCTGATGGTCTGTTGCTTCCGTATTTTATCGAAGGTCATCTCCCCTCACCAAAGCTGCCGGTCAAAGAGTGCGTCATTCCTCGCTTCAGGTTCACAGAGAATGCTCGAGTATGTGGATTAGCTGCTATGAGGGTTCGCTTTTCGTGTTAGGTATAAATAGACGTGTTCGAATGTTGTATAAGCATGCCTCTTCAGTTACTTTTGTGGTATTTTACCATATGTTTTGAGCTACATATTTAGAAATACATTCTTAGGGTGTTTATGGAAGTTGTCGCGATAATCATATAAGTTATTCACGATATTACGTTTGTTTATTCGGGTATTCGAGGATGGATGTACAGTATTAAAAAATACTATACCTACGATTTATTTTTCATAACAAGGAACCTTAAATATGCCACCAGGTCGCAGAGAACCATTACAGGTAGCCATGGGGGTGACGAAGCTTAACGAAGCGATAACGAAGCTTGCTTCGTTGTGATGAGCAGGATAGGATGAACACGCGCATTGGCAGGGGTCTGAGCCACCTTCGCTTTGACGGGGGGGAAGCTTGCTTCGTTGTGATGAGCAGGATAGGATGAACACGCGCATTGACGGGGGTCTGAGCCACCTTCGCTTTGACGGGGGGCGGGGCGGGTACCCGCCCCCTAAGATCTCGAGAACCACGTTAGGTAGCGAAAAAGGTAAAGTGCGTTGGGTAGCCCATCCACTTTTCCATCGAAAATATTTGAACTATTTTTTGTCAGGTCACATTTAAGGTCGCGAGAGTTCAAAACATGCCGTAATAGGGATAACATGTAAATTAAGGTTTTCGGCCATTTCATCTGAACAAGTAAAGAGAGAGAAAACGGCTTCAACTATATGAATCCTCGCAGCAAGCCGAATCAAATGATACATAATTTGACCTTGCTAGGTAAAATCGAGTATTTGACCTGACCTGAGGTCAGGTCAAGATCAAATTATATAAAATGCATATCAATAGAATTGCAAAGACAAGACGAGTCTAATGCAGCCAAAATAAACGTTCTATCACCATCCGTTACTGAGTTCTACAGGGTTCTACTGCCCTTTGAGAGTGGCGTAGGACGTTCTCCACTTGTCGCTCGTACTCGGCCCTTTACGTGATCCCGTAATATTGTGCGCGGAATCCAAAACGTCTGGCTTGCCATCCGAACGGACATGATATTACCCGTAACCTCGTTTAGGGCTAGCTCAACTCTTCCAAACCCCAGGATGGTGTTCAAATATTGGCCATTTTCGGGACTGGGAAGGAAAAGGACCTAGTATGAATCATTATGGATGGAAAGCCCGTGGGATCGCGGGGCCGCTGCCGTGTCTTTAATGGTGCCGTTTTGAAAATACTAATTCATTCATTCCAAAGGGTTAAGTTTTGGAATTGAACCAACTGTGGAATTGAGAAAGAGCAAGGGATAGTGAGTTGTCGCACCAGTGGATCGCTGAAACTCCGGTACCAGCGAGTTGGGGCTAAACACCCTGGAATAAATCCGACATAAGTTTTTATAGTTCAAACGCACTATCACTGGTGACGGGAAAAGTAGCCACCCATCAAACTCATACATCATTGGCGGATCGGGAGAAGCGGGCAAGTGTGCCCTACTCGATCGACACTGGCGTCCCCCTCAGATGGTTATGGAGCCTCACTGAAGGGTCGATGGTGCACCCAAGAAGGTCGCTTCCCAGCCCCCTTCCCCAGGATGTGAAGACCAACGCCCCCGCGACAGGATTTCGCGTCCACCTGACAGGTTTGCCGCTTACAAGTAGCGGCCCCTAACCATGTGCCCACTCCCCCATGAGACAAGCTGAATCAGGCTATGCGACTAAGCAGAATTATAGAACTCAAACAATAGGCTGTTGCGTGTCTGTCCATTCATAACGTAAAATGTTGCACATTTCCCCAATCAAATGTGATTTTACGTCCTTACCTTCTAGGATCTAACAGATGGTAATTTGTCCTTGCCCCTGATCATCATCCAGTTCAAACCTATCGTACACCCCAAAAATATAGACCGCACCCGGTCCCTTTAACTTTTAGACAAAAAGGAAGAGTTTAATGACTGAATAATCAAACAATTTGAGCTCTTAGGTTACGGTCAACTTCGAGCGGTAACCCTGGCCCAAATGCGACATGGCGCAATTGGTACGGGCTCATTTAGGAAATGACAGCCTTCTTTTGGCAGGCGATAATGGCGCACTCCGGGTGTCAAAACTTGTGTTCAACTTCAAAAATTAAAGAACATTTACTGTTTATTATATTGGAAATAACTTCAAGCATCCCCGAGACGTGTCAAACTACTTATTTACTAACAAAGAGCACCGTAGGTAGGCCAAATACACCCTGATTTATAAAATGCAGTCCGGCACCGTAAATAGTGCAACCCTTGGCACTGTTCCACCGGAAAAGGCCTGGATAGTGCTACTTCCAGAAGATGTGAAAAAAATCGTAGCGATAGTGCTGATAGGTTGAAAGATATTTGAGTTGAAGCATTTAGGAACATGGCGCATTAGGGGCACTCTCCCCTACCTTAGTACCAAATGTGAGTCAGAGAAGAGCACCTTCAAATTGGACGGTGGAGATTTAAAGAAAATGAACCACTTTGCGGACATTTTAAAAAGGATAATTTGATATCAAAAGAGGTCTAAAAGTCAGGGGAAGCATTTTCCCATTTTTATACGCTAAAAACAGAAATATCTCCCCTTTTCTAATAACATGTGACGTCATCAATATAGTTCTTTTAATAATCAGTAAAATTAATTATTATACCTTGATCATGCCCCCGCTGCAAAGGCCCATCACAGCGTTGCTGCAGGGCAAAAATCGCATGCAGGGGCTATTCAAATACTTTGTGAAATAATCACAAGACCCGCAACCGATTTTCCGCTGAAAACGTACGCTCTCATCATCATATTTGTTCTATTGCCACGGCAATCGTACTCCCGGTCCGCCCGTCCATTCTCGGTGTTAAACACTGGTGCAAAACTAAACAACAGATGTCGTTATGGTGGCCGAGTTTATTCAGTGTTGGAAAGATTATGCATACTCCTGATGTAAAGAAACAGCTTGAGAGCTGGACTTTGAAAAAAAAATTGTTTTTGCAGGTACGGGGGAGGGAGGATGTGATGTGTTCTTTGGGTGCATTTCGGCTCAATGACGCTCTGCTTTAGACTACTTCTCGCCCGAACCGAAGTTTTCGCTCGACAACGTGTTGCATGTGGTTCACTCGCTAGCATGATAATTTCAGTGAGTGGGCGAGGCTTAGGGATTACGACCAATCAGATTACTGGAACCATACGGAAGGTATTCCTTCATGGTTTGAAATAAGGCAATACGCCCCTTTACATTGAACTTAAAGGCTGGCGGAAATTTTGCACCGAGAGCTTTGGGTGAAATTAAATATGCCAATAGTGGTTTCTTAACACGCTGTACAAAACTACTTTCTCAGTTCAAAACCCATTACAAAGGTGGGATACTTCCTTTACAGTTTTAACATTGAATATTTCAACGTTTTGTCTGTTGGGCCGAGACCAGCTATTACTCTAGTTCTGGCCGGTATCCTATAACCCACTATAGTCGATCGTATCTGTAGACGGCGTCCAAGGGTGTGATGGCGGTCCGAGTATCAATCATCGGATTTCTCCTTACTCCATATCCAGTCCAAATTAGGGTGTAAATGGCATGCTGCATTATTCAGGCTGGCCCGCAGACAACTCGACAGACGCCAAATAAGGCCAAAAGTGTGGTCACCAGCAACAAGGTGGGATAAACAATCAAGTTCCAACCTGTTGCCAGCAATGAACAATCCCCTTTAGAAATGTAGAATAATCGGATCTGGGTTCATTACTTCTTTTCATATTCGCTGGTAACAGGAACTGATTTCTTCCCAAATTCAGTAAAATTGGAAATATTTATACTGATAATATTTAACCCGCGCCCCACCGGGGATCCGGCGCCACCTTCGCCCCATCGTGGACCATCGATGGCCCCTCTAACTCCGAAAATATGAGAGTTAGCGCAAATCTGCAAAGAGTATTAGAAAGCTCGCGTGAATTCCATAAGAAATTAATTGTAATTTTAATCCCTCAGTTTAATGGTTTGACCTCCAGAGGTCAAGTTAGGTCACAATAGGCTATTTTCACTAAAATATGCAATGCTTAAGAAAACTTAGCATAACTATTGTGTCATTAGAGCTATTGAGATCTGACAAAGTGCATTTGATAGGAAAATGCCAGACCTTTTCCCGCTATGTGAAACGTAATGACCTCCCACCAAGGGCTTGACCTCCAGAGTTCACCTCGTGACCTAGTATGACCTGAGGTCACGGAAGGTCAGACAGTGACCTTGACGTTCATCACATGAAAGCTAGTGACCAGACATACACGATGATGTTTAAGTTAGCGCTCTAGCTTAATTAGGTCAAAAGTTATTATCAGAAAACTGTTTTTGACACTTCGTGACCTTGAATGACCTCAGAGAGGTGAAAGGGAAAATATCGCCCCTGGGATCCGTGGAAGGGTGTCCAAGAACGCTTTTCTGAGCAACCTGATTATTTGCGGTCGTTTTGTGACTTTAAGATCTTAAAACAACTTTTCCCATGCTTTTGCAATGGGAGAGGTCACCTGATGACCTGACATCAGGTCACGAAATTGAAAATTCCCGGATATACATTTATGTAGACCCTGGAGGGGTCATGAAGTGTAGGAAGTTTCAAATCGATCGACTAAGAAATGTAGCTGTCATAGAGCTCAAAAGTTGAAGTGAGGTGACCTTGGTTGACCTCGTCTGGTGACCTGACCTTGGCCGACGAGGGGTAAAAAAAGTCAAAGATGGTGGGAAAATGCTGAGGTGAGAGATAGAGTCCTCAAGCGCGGAGCTGCATCTCGTCTTATGACAAAAGTTGTGGGTCAGGCTCCCTTGCCTCTTCCCTTTTATTCCGACGCGTATGAACAGGAAACGCGTCAGAAGCACAACTCAGGCGAGAAGGAGGGTCATGCCCCTTCCCTAAATTTTTTTGTTCGTGACCGCAAGGGGACACACTTTGGAGCAAAAACAAAATAATATGCATAAGAATGTTTATAGCTGAAAAGATATGCTGCTATCGCACAAAGAATGAGGGGGCACAACTTCGATATTGTGAGGCACATACAGGACATTCGGCAAGCTTACACATCTACTGGAAATTTGTGGCAGGGACATACAGGGCTTGGGGCACACAAAGCACATGAGGGACATGCTTACTGACATTGGGGGAGAGGGTCGGCACAGGATTTAGAGGACACGTTTTAAAAACTCCAGAGCTGCTCTCGAGGCCCCCCCTCCTCCCCTAAGAGTTAGTCTCGGGGTCCTAAAAACTAGTCTCACTGCTTTCAGACTTGCGCTCGGAGGGCTCCAAGTATCTGGGACCCCAGAGTCGGTTTTGGTGGCCCCAAGAGTTTTCCTTAAAGGCCACCAAGGGTTAGTCTCGGGGCCCCAAAGTTGACTCGGAGGGCACCCTTCGGCCCTATATGTAGGCTCATGGCTAGGTTTATTAGACCTACGTATTACGTAGGTTCGTACGTAATAGGTAGGCCCTGGTAATCAGAGGCGGATCTAGGTGAAAGGCTTGGTGGGCAATCCAGAGCATGGGGGTACCGGCTGCACCAAGTGGCGCCACTTTTGGGCGGGAAACATATCGAGTTGGCAACAAGACCTATTGCAGGGGAGCCGAAACTCGCATCATGAGAAGGGGTGCTACCGACCCTTCCGGGGGTGCCAAGGGTCGATCGGGGAGGGGATGGTAAATAAGCCTCTTTGTCCTCCCCTAGATCTGCCTATGGTCAGGTAAGATCATGAAGAGTAGTTTTCAGAAATATTCTGGAAAAAGGTGAAACTTCGCCATTTTGGAAGGATAAGGCCAGACTGACCCCTGGATCCACCCCTGCAGGTAATAGTGATTGAATACAAGGAAACAGATAGGCCAAATTTGTTTTGGAGCTCCATGGAAACCCCTAGGAGACGTCCCCAGGGCGATCTCCTGATTCTCGATCGTTTTACGACTTCCCCCTCCCTACCTACCCCCAACTTTCAACGCTAATGGACCTATGCCCATCAGTACATGATTATAAATTCGCCATGACCTTGCTTAGCACTAAGTAACATCTTCGGCTCCCCAGGGGCGCCCATCCAGGGGGGAGCAACAGACCCAAGGGGCACCGATTGAGAGGGCACCGATATGATTTCCCTGCGTTGAGAGGATAGAAGTAAGCGAAACTAAAAATGTCCATACAGCCCACGGAAAACGGGATTATTGACACCATTGTTGTTTAAACAACTTTTCAGCGGTTGATTCAAAAACAGCGCCATTCATATGTGAAAATCTTTCTTATTTGACACAGAGAGTCCTACCTCTTCAGGCAGGTGGTGTTAACCCTATTTCCGTCAGGCTCCCGGCTACCCCCTATTTCCGGCAGGGGGGCAATATCGGCCCCCCTAAGATCTCGTAATCTAACCGGCCGATTTTGAAAATTCAAAGTGCTATAGATTCCCCTGACGCTAAACCTTATTTTGAAAAAAGAAAATTTCAAAATTTTGATTTTTAAGGAGAAAGTCGTGCAAAATATACAATTTTTTTGTATTTCTTAGATTTTCCATAACCCTTGTCTCTGTTGTACGATTTTCACAAAACTAGTTCAGATTTACAAATAATTGACCCAAAATTGTCATATACTCGAGTTACGCAAAAATTCGAAATTCAATGGCAGTTCCAGGACCAGGACTATGAGGGGAAATATATACAACCTAAAAAGTTTTTGTTACGCGGATTAGAAGCCGTGATATACTGCTTGGCATCTTTGACACATAAATAAATGAAAAAAAAGTGAAAAACTCATCAGGGGCGGATGCAGTAAGGTAAAACAGTGGGGTAAAATACATCCCAACAATATGCGAGTGGTATGCATGAGTATATTAGTCCCTCGACTAGTTGAAATTTATTTCTGATAATTTTTACCCTCCCATGGCAGCTCTGGGAAAGGGGGTGACATAGGAGGATCAAGGACTCTCGTCGTGGGGGGGGGGCGGGTGGGGGTGATTGGAAACACAGTTTTAATATACAACGATATTGAGTCGCGGCGGTGATACTGGCTGGGAATATGCATTTTGAAAATGTGTAGTGACTGGACACGCCTC
Organism: Lepas anatifera; assembly: GCA_034440635.1. NCBI lineage: Eukaryota > Metazoa > Arthropoda > Thecostraca > Lepadidae > Lepas > Lepas anatifera. Next base: position 23,009 of record JAOTON010001770.1, on the reverse strand, counting down.
TGGTAATCTAGAATTTGGTTATAACTATTTTGAATTTTCATATACCCAATTGTATTCGCCCTGGCACGGCTGTAAGCAGTCTTCTCACTTACTAACGTTTAGTCCTTCTTGATAACATTCCCCCCATTTTGAACTGCTGTAACCGCCCCTGATGAATACAAATAGTGACAATTGTGAATGCACTATCATCTCACATAAAAAATGATATAATAAAACCATATAACTGGTATCAGGATCAGCAGAGACGGCTTCCTTTTACAAAGAACCCATCGCATACGATAATACTTGGTTTGTGGATAGAACCTCCCCAAAAACCCAGCCATAGCTCCGCCCCTGGTAAATATATAATATTGACAATTTCAGAAAACCTGCCTGTACTAGTTTTAGGAAAAGTCAGGAAGTTTCAAAAATCTATCGCAAGCCGTTTCGGAGATATTCTTGAAAAACCTTAGGGGGGCAATATTAGCCCCCCTGCCGGAAATAGGGTTAAGGCCCAATTTTCTCTTGAACGGCCGGGGTTGCCGACAAAATCCGGGGGTCCCGCCAAAATCCAGGTGCGGGGTTGGGGAGTGCCTTCCCGGACCAAACCAAAACCGGTTGAATATAAAAATACTTGTGCACACCCTGAATCTTTTTCAGGGTGCTCAGCTGCATACCCTGCCCACGAAACCATCGTCCCTGTTTACGTTTATTCCCTTTTCATATAATGGATATTGGCGTTACCTCATATTTGAGCACCCCAATCATTAAAAAATACTCGCAGATGGTGTCCCCATAGATGGGTCCAGAATTTCCAATAGGGGTGGGCACCTTCGGGGAGAGGTTATCCGGACCAAGGGGGCACCATCTGGACCAATGGCACCAATTTTAGCCGGCGAAACCCATCAGGTGGGCGCCAAACTATCTCGGTGGACGTCGGTTTTCGCATACTCGCGGGGAAACGATATTTCAAGGGAGCGCCATCGCCCTTTCAGGGGCACCATGACCATTTCAGGGAGCACCGAAGGTCAATCGGGGGGCACGTGCCCCTTTGCCCCCCTGGATCCGCCTATGCTGGAGCCTGGGCTGAAACATTCCTTCCCGGTTGTGGCCAATATCTGCCGAGCGTAATATAAAGGTATTGTTATAAGCATTCCAGAAAACTCTTATTTTAGAGTATTTATATAAAACTAAAATATCGTAGTGATGCCAGAATCAACATGCATTACATCGCCGCACTTTTACGGGGAACATGTGAGAAGGCGGTGTTATGGTGTTATTATAATTCAGGGCAGTTGAATAACTAGATTATAATTATTTAGCAGCATTAGCAGTGTCTCTATTGTTGTTGCTGTAGTAGGAAGCGAGCGTGCGGAGGTAAGGAGAGAAAATAATAAATTAGTGACCGTAAAGACGGTATAAAACAACATGGCGATGACCCGGGATGTCACTGACTGTTTTGATTGAGTCTTTGTTGTATTTTCGTCAGCTTATTGATTCGTGTGTGTGGTATAAGCGGTGCAAGTAGCATGGCTTGTAATCGAGATTAAAGGTAGATACGCGAAAAAATCATTATTGTGGTTTCTTGCTATTTGAAAAATCCTGATTACTGAAGCTTGCACTTATTTTTGTATCTTACACAAAATTTTGGGAGGCCACTTTTATCAAAGTAGGTTAACAGATCCGATAAAATGCTGAAACTTTCACCCATTTTTTACTTTTTGAAGACTTTTTTAAATTGAAAAGTAATGTTTTTGTGTAATGAAAATGTTTGGTCTCCTGTATTTGTATTTGAATTAATTTTACAAAGCCTTTAAAAACTACAAAATGAATTAGTTTGCCCTCGGAATGGAAAAAACAAATTCTCAAGTCTTCAGCCGTTTTGTACCTCCGGTCTTGGGTAGTCTTCTGTTTCAGCCCCAGAATGACAAAATTTTTGCATCAGAAAGGTCACGTGACCCCCCATATGAATTGGCTGTACCTCCTGATTGGTCAATTGTGATTTCTTTAAAGACCTATATTTCTGTTTTAATATTATTTTTGGCTCTAGATGAAGAGGTGTACTGGTAAAAATGTCTAGAAATGTTGACTTTAAGAGTGATTTTAAGGTATTTGCAGGCTGAATTTGCAAAAATGAGAGTAGGACTTCTGAAACAACTTTTAATGACCTTTTGATATAGCCAAGAAAAATTGTTTTGTGTATCTTCCTTTAACCACAAAGTGCAAATTCGATATCATCTCCAGAACGTGTGCCTTGCTCCCTTAGTCTTTTTATTTTAGCCCTGGCATTGAACTTTATATTTTCAGTCCCTGAGAAGGATTCTTGGAATGAGATGCTCCTAAAGGCTTCTAAGTAATGCATTTACACCAGATTATGGCTCTCTTTGACTAGGCAACAGCAGGTCACTATACATAGAAAACACAGTTGCCCAGCCTACTCAGACGGCTCCCACCAGTTGAAACACTTCACAACACTTATTCTCGGGGGTCTTTCGATCTGACACCATCCACACGATTACTGATCACTCATCCATTCGTTCCAGTAAGTTCCCTTGTGCACACCATATCACACGTCCTCCATCTGGCGTGTGGGTCAGCCCGCAGTGACTGAGCCACTGCCCGGGGGCTCTGGTAGACCAGCTGAGGTGATGTTGGAGGACACAGCTGGAGACTCATTTAATGTCATCTTTGGTGATGTCCACTGCCTTGGTGGCCGCTGACGCCGCCAGGCGCTGTCTGGCCATGAGCAGCCGCTGGAACACCTGCGGCGGCACTGTCTGCTGCAGCAACTGCAGATGCGGCTGGTGGCACACTGCTACCGTGTTACACAGGTGCTCCACCCCCTGCGCCAGCAGCTCCTCGCCCAGCTGAATCTCCGACAGGAAGAAGCTTTGGACGGTCTCCTGGGAGCGAAGGTCAGGTAGAGCGGTGGAGCCTCCAGGTGCTGACTTGGCGTCCTGCTTCCGCCGCTTCTCCCACAACTTTTTCTTGAAATCAGGAGCACTTCTCTGCTTCCGGTCGAAATATATACAATATCCCATGAAAATTGTACCACATACTGCAGCAATTCCAAGAGTCCTTGTCGATAGCATCGTCATTTCATGACCCCTGTCACGTCACCCCATCGCCCTGCACCTCCTGCCGTCAGGAAAAGGTATGTTATTGATTACATATATTGATAATTTTAATACACACCACATGATAAAAGCAACCAGAGATGAGACGTGCAGAGAGTGAGCTTGCAAACAATAGGCATCAAGAATGACACAGTGGGGGAAGTATCGGCTTCAGACTTTCAGGGGGACGGGCCAGTGTGCTAAGTATAGCATTTTCGACGAGATCTCGTCGGTGCGCAGCCCCTCCAACAGCAAGCGCAGATCACTGGATGTGACGTCACATCTCGTAGCATATAACATGGGAAAATTAAATTATAACATATCCAATATTTGCAAAAAAGAGGCCCAGAATCGAAAATGATATGCTTATCAATTGCAATTGGGATAAACCTGATTGCCACGTATTCTCACAAATCCGTAAGTGGGCAGTGCCATTAGCAGCAGTTTGACACATGGCCCAATGATGAAGGAATTCCTCCACGCCCACAGGAGGTCACCCAGGCGTGGAGGAATCCCTCTTGAACGTACCTTTAAGTAAAGGTATTTTGGTCGGTGCGAGTGCCCTTGGAGACAGGAGCGAGTGGTGAAAATTTTCTCGACCTGGTGCGAATTTCTGAGACTGGTTCGAGGAAAGTGACACTGAAAACCAAACAAATAATGGCTAAATGGTTATAAAGACACAGGAGGGGCCTTATAAAAAGTCCTCAACTAACTAACTAACTAATAAGAGAGGTAGCATTGCATCATTTGAGTAGGAATGGGTGTGTTCTTCTCCCTGGTATATGGCAGATTGGTGCGAATTTTTGGTGTGTGGTGGTGCGAGAATTCTAGATGGCTGGTGCGACTCGTCTGGACTGCTGCCAAACTTTGCAGGCTGGGGGACGGGGATAGACATAACTACTGATAATGTTTTATCACACTCTTACTCATTGAAGCAAATGTTGATTCAAAAGGGGTATAATTCTTAATTGGAGGGTCCTTCCATTGTGTTTCATGATCAGATGGTTAAAGGCAAAACCTAGACCCAGTGTAGAAGAGGCCGGGTACACCAGAGTTAAGCAGTGCAAGATGCTGTAGAAGCAGATCACAAATCCTGAATTTTCCCTATTTCGACACAATTTCATTTCAAAATCTATAAATGATTCAAAGATGATGAAAACAACAGCTACAATCTCCAAAAATTATATCAATATATTTTTGTCCCTGTCCCTTATGAGGAACTGAACCACAGGAGCCGGCACCTTCCGGCATGGTGGCTCCTGTAGTGTCGGCCTCCGGATGCCTGCTGGAACTGCTGGCCCGGCCCGATGGGGACCGTTGAGGTTCGGTGGCGTTGTGCGCACCTGCGGTCCCGCTGACCTCAGACTGGTGGCGCTTTTTTGCGTCCGGTGTCTGGCCCTCCTGGAGCGACGCCGCGGCTTGGCCTTCGTGCTGCTGATGCGGTACCACCGAGCCGGCTCTGGACCAGTCCCCGGTGTCGCAAGGCTGTGGCGGCGGCTGGGGTCGTGTGTCGCCATGTGTGCTGTGGAGCCGGTCGCGTGTGGCGCCGCTGTGGCCGCTGGGCGGCGCTGCTGTGAACGCTGGGCGGCGCTGCTGCGGCCGCTGGGTGGTGTTGCTGTGCCCGGCAGGTGGCGCTGGTGCGGGGTGGCGCGCCGCGGCCGTCGGATGCGCGCCGGGGGCTGCCTCAGTTCGGTGAAAATCAACCACCAGCCCATCAACCCATGACTTTATTTTACTTTTTTAAGTTTTCCGACTTCTTTTTTCTTCTGCGCGCTTACCGCATGTCGGTCCGGCTCCGTCGCCACATCTACGAATGGAAACTGAGGCGTTATACACTCGCGGGAGCCGTCCCCGCCTCGTAGGTTGGTCTGCCGGTTTTTTTTAAGGTTTTGTCTTCACATGTCATCCTGCTGTTTTTAATCCATGTCTGTTTTAACCCATGCCTGTGTATGTTTGATTTGCTCGTTTTTTGTGTGAATATATATGTATGGAGGTGAATCAGTTGTCCAATGTTGGTGGATGTTACCGCCATTTTTACATTTCCCACTTAGAGGGGAGGTCGTCATGATACTCCTTTGTGATGTTGAAGACTTTTTTGGCATCGGAAGGAAAGTTATATTCTGCTTAAGGGCTGCTTGTCCTGTCACAAAGCGATTCCCATGCCAGAACTCTTCCAGTATTGTGAGTATCCTCAGAATATTTTGTATGTGCAAGATGCATCATGATACCATGTGGAAGATCCATAGGGTTTTTTCAGTCACTGTTGGCTGGGGATTCACTACTTCCTCATGCGTTGAAATCACTCATTTGTATTCCTCCAGGAGTCTCTTCCTGTTGGAGGGGCTACCAAGTGTATTATGCTCTCGGGTGGTGCCATCATGTGTTCATCTGATCCTTCTTGAGAGGCTGGGAAGTGGTAATGCTCGTTTACACTGTAGCATACTCCTTTTCTGAGCGTCTGCCTTTATTGGAACGTAACAATTTGAAAAAAGGAATACCGGAAATGTGTGTTTTTGTTTTTGTTTTTTTTTTGCTATCCAGCCACTTCTGGGGTCGAAGTTGTCGAGACACCCCTAAATAATTTTCGCATGGGTGTGAAGGATGCAAATTCAAGTAAAAATGTATATTGAGTTGGCACCTGGAAAAAGGTTTGAGCTTGAGTTATCAGAGAGGATATCTATATATTAGTGCCCTCTGATAGAGACAGGTTTCCATTTTACCTCTTGATTTTTGTTTAGAAAAAAAACTTTAAAGTGAATACTGAGCTGTGGCGTATTTTGCACTTGACTGAATCCCTTTCATTGGTGACAGACTGTCCAGAAAGAAATTTAGGAAAAACTTATAGTTGTGTAAGGGAGTGAATGAAAAAAACTAATGCCTCAGCCATGACGAGTGAGTTGAGAATTTAACTCCCCTAGTTTTCCGCCCGAAAACTAGGGTTTTGGGACACTAGCAGAGACTTCACACCACAAGGGCCAGAGGTGTGAACCAAATCACTTGATTAGCCTGACAATTATTCTGTGCTGCCCGGTAGGTGCCCCGATGGGCGTTTTATAGAGACTACTCTGGAAGCAGGTTGTACCTGCACAGCTGATATTGGCCTCATCCCTGCGATCACAGCGGCGTATTCACTCACTAACCTCACCCTTCTCTTAGGCCTCAGCCTGGCGCTGACAGCGCGGACCGCCTTTTACTCCTGGTTGAATCTGTGCCGTTTTAGCGTGTCTGCATCCTGGCGCGGCGCTGCAACGCGGATCGCCATTACTGGTCGCACGTGGCGGATCGCCCCACTGTACCGTCTTAAAGGGAATGTGGCGCATTCGTAACGAGATTTGAACTGAGATAGCCATGTGATAGAGCATGCCGAAAATATATAATGTCGACATTTCATTTGTCCCAGAACCTGCCATTCGCGGGGTAAAGGGAAAATACCTTGTCCTCCCCAAGTGTTTAGGCGCTGCGACACGATCTTAGAAAAGAGACGTCATGCTGAAGCCCTAGTGTGCGTGCTGCGCGGACAAATTTCTGTTGCTTTGAATTCTTAACCCACGTGTTAAACATTATAAATGCATATAGCTTCTTTATTGACTAGTTTGAAACGTGAAATGTGTTGAAATAGATCAGTAAAGATAGAAAAAATCGATCACTATAACCAAGAATTTGTGATTTTACCTATTGCACTATCCTGATTCTGATGAAGGGATGTGTCCGAACATATGATCCCAGTATATTACCTCAATTTTGCATCCAGGATTTGAGGAGGCAGGCCATTAAACGCCGTTTCAACGTAGATTCACTTTTTAATTGAAAACTTATTTTACTACAGATGGGACTTTTGAGACCAAACTGAGCATATTGCCTTGAAAAGAGTTTGTTAACGGCCTCAGCTGAAAACAAGTGATGTGGAAGCTATAAGACCACACAGGTTAAGTAATCAAATAATAAGACCACAAGCCCAAATAATCAGTCAACTTAAGTAGCAGTGTTCTCTTAAACATGTGTTGAAATATTGTATTGTCATGTGAACAAGCAAACATATTGATTAGCGCAACGCAAATTTTCATTCCCTTCAAGATTACGTGGAAGGTAACTAAATATGGCGTTGTTAACTGAAAATGTGCATGGTCAGCACCCACTTGCATTGTGCCGGATTCTCATACAATATGCGTTTACAAAGTACGATGAATTAGAGTGCTTTGCGAGAACTGGTTAATTAAAAAGTTGTTAAAACAGCATTGTTATCAATGATCCGGATCGGTGACCTCAGTCATTGTTAGCAGTGAAAGTGATCGAAAACCCGTCCATGACAATTAGCTATGTGCCGTTAGTTTGTAGCTATCCTGGCATCTTTACGCGGCTTCGCAATGAGTTGTATGTGCTTGATGATCTTTCGTTTCACATCATCTGTCTTACGTACTCTACTCTCCTTATGGGGTATTTGTCCACTGTCCACGGATGATTGTCTTACCATGTTCGAAAGCCAGTAATAACATTGTAATCTGTTTGATAATAGTCTCGAAATTAAAATGAAGTCTTTTATTTCAGAGAGCAATATGTTTTTCCACATATCTTTGGAGCATGAAATATTGCTGCATCCGCGGTACTTTGGGCCTCAGCTACTGGAAACGGTCAAGCAAAAGCTATTCTCAGAGGTAAGTCATTTGCATCGGCTTAAGTCTTAACAGATCGACATATGCCTATATCCATTTTCTCGCCTTCCAATTTTTTTATGATCCTCGCAAATGCTTTCAGCCAGGTACTAAGAAACATTGTATTATTTATTCGTGTATGTTTTGTACAGATTCGTATATTTGTATAGATCATGACCCGGTTCATATATCCAATCCTGCAATATGTTGTTTTACTCTCTTACGCTTGTGAACCGCTCACTGCATTTTTTTGAAGTTGTTCCTAGTTCGGTTTTTTGGGGTCGGAGCCTCACTGAAGTCATCAAGGGACTTGTTACGAAGACCCCGACCCCACCATCCGAACGAGCAACTCTGACAATGAAAGGTCAATTTAGAAGCTAAATTTTAACGTCCCACAAAGCACAGGGACGGCCGCCCTGCTCAGGTCATCCTCTCACCAGTCAGTCGCCAGCCGACCTACGTCGGGTAAATTGTGAGCGCCGGAGCGTCTCAGGGGAACCGATCCCAAGCCTGCACATGCACTGCCACTGCATGTTCCTGAGCAGCGGCAGCGGGCCGAAGCCCAACGCTCTACCAACTGAGCTACCGGGGTGGTTTGTGTCCTTTATATACTCGTGTTCTCGATCTTAATATCCGCATGCTTTCTCCCATCAGGTAGAGGGCACATGCACTGGCAAGTACGGCTTCGTCATCTCGGTGACCACCATTGACAACATCGGCGCTGGGCTGATACAACCAGGGAGAGGCTTCGTCGTCTACCCGGTCAAGTACAAGGCGATCGTGTTCCGGCCCTTTAAGGATGAAGTGCTGGATGCCGTCGTCACGCAGGTATGAGGTCGGTCGTGGTGGCCGCTGTAACTAACCAGTCCGTGCCGTCGAAACATGTATCCTGTTTATTTTAGCTATGATTTTGATAGCCTGTGGTGAAAGTTTTGAGGTACTGGGGAAGGAGGTGCTAGAGCATCGCTGACTGGTTTCGCTGGTTCTCAACAGCTAGTCGGGTTGAGAAACTGGGAACAATGACTGTGTATGCTTGTGTTTGCGCCAGTACTGGCCAATGCGTTCACCTGCGCCCCATCTCAGAAACACACTGTACTAGTGCACCCTCCCGGAGAAGCTCACTTTAGGAGTAAATAGAGGAACGTCATGCGTTAATGCCTGCGCGAGGGGGTCAGTGCGTTTTGGTCGATTTACCCAGCCGCTTGTCCGCTTTACGCTCTCCCATCCCCGGTGTGGAACCGGAATAAGCAAGTTTGTATCGACTGTAGGAAGACCGGTACCATATGGTGGCGGTCTTCCTACAATATGGAGCATACAACATGGTACAATATGGAGTATACAATATCCCCGCGTATATGCATATATTTATATTCCCGCATACAATATGGAATATTCAACATTCCCGAGTAGCCTTATATTTTCTAACGTTTCGAATTACCGACCTTCTCACTGAATTACATAACGCTGATGGGTATTTGTTATCTTACTCAGTATGTACAAATCTCCTTCAACTGTTAGGATGCGCTGCATTATTCCTATATAAATTATTTGGGTCCAGGAGGTGCACTGGGTTGAAGTGAGTGTCAAAAACATTCATACCGCGATCTTCGGAGTTGCGAGTTCGAGCCCACCAGGAGGCAATTATCGACGTCTGCCTCGAAGTAGCTGGTTCAAGTGCGGCGGTTCATCGTACATTTGTTGACCGTCATAGTTGAGATCGTATGCGTCTCAAGATCTCAAGATCTTGCTGAGGAAGCTGAATTGGTGACTAATGGTCGGCAGGTAAACAAGGTCGGTTTGTTCACCGAGATTGGACCACTCAGCTGTTTCGTTTCACGCCACTCTATCCCCAGTGACATGGTGTTCGACCCCAACTCAAACCCGCCATGTTACAAGACACAGGACGAGGAGGTAAGCTGTTAAGTTGAACTCACAAATATTGTTTCTAAAACGTCGTGCCCTGTAGACATTGAAGATTGTGTCAGTGTAGGCCAGACTGGGAGATAGTAACGTGGACCTTTTCTTCACGCAAGACGAAGATGAAATCGGTTATCCAGACGTGTTTTATGTGTGTGATAAGTTGTAATATGTACCTATTCTTATCATTGTATACGTCTGATGAACCGATAAAAATGAAACGTAGGACATATTTTTTAATAAACAATACTTATAGTTCTTTAGCAATTTGGTCTCTACAGAGGAAATTTCGAATCTGTCCCAACTTATGAAATTTCAACAAACATTGTAATCACCATATATGATGCGAAACCTGCGTTTTTGTTTCCTAAATGTGCTTGCTGCGCACTCGCACTGGTGTTACCTCGTGTTTAGGAGGTAACACCAGAGCCTGGTCGTTGTCCCGTTGGCCTGATTGTGTAATTGTCGTGTCGTCACAGTGCTCCGTGGTGACAGCCCCTGCGTTTTTCCAGGTGGTCATCCAACAGGACGACGAGATCCGGCTGAAAATCGTGGGGACTCGGGTAGACGCCAGCGATATATTCGCCATTGGAACTCTCATGGAAGACTACTTAGGGCTCATTAGCTAGGGATGGCTCGTCCTTGTGAACAGAGATTTAGCACGCTCTGGTTGGACGAGGCGGACGTTATCATCACCATCATTATGATCTGGCACTTCGTGGACTTGAATACATATGTACTCTTAACGACCATATTGTATTCAGCATCAAGTTGCCCTCACACATCAGGTTTTGCCTGTTATCACATTGTGCTCATTCTTAATATGTGTGCGTGTGTGCTTGCTGGAGTTTCGAAACGTTATTTCGGAGGCATTGGAAACAGCACGTATTTTCCCGGGTGTGGAAGCGTGGTAAGCTGACGACTAAGTATGGTCGTGTTTCCTCACCGTGTTGCTTCGTCCTCTGAACGCCCTTGTCTAGTGGTTGCTAATTTTAAATTGACGAAAATTTAACGCAAAGAAGGAATCGGGATCATGCATTAGGGTAGCTGATGTCATCCGCCGAGTAAGTATTTTGTCGGTATTTCATTTGTCTCAGAATTTACGCATCGCAGAGAGAAAGCAAGGTCAAAATTGACCCCCATGTTAACCCAGCTTTCACCGATGGTCACGTGACATAATGTGACCATTAGTAACCATGGCATCGTAGCGTAATGTTTACGCCATGTTGAGTGGAGAAGTCTTCTGCCTGGACCTCCTCTGAACCTCCTTCCTAAGCGCAGCTTTTAGTTCTGACGATTGTAAATCCGCATTACTTGCTTTAATGACTACGTTTCAACCGTGAAATATGTATTAATATATTAGGAAAAACAAAATTGAAGTATCTTTCTGGGCCCTAATAATAATTCCTCTTCTAAAAATGCTTCATTTGTATTTTTGTTCCTTACTGGCACAAATGAACATATTTATTCTACCTGAAAGGGTACTATAACATTATGTCTCGTCGATGTGTATACCTTTTACCTCTAAGGAAGGAAAATTAAATTATATTAGATCTTGAGCATATTGGCCCTTTGTAGATGCAATGGCCAAATTCATAATTTTCAATAAAACTGCCCATAAAACCATTGCAGGCAGGACTCGTGCCAAGACGCCACATTCCCTGTCAGTCGCGTGACGCGGCAACCCGGCGACAACACCTGGCTGACTCTGAGTGGGGTTGGCAGTTTCAACTTTCTGCGCTTAACACGTTTTCATGCGGACACGGAGTCAAACCTATACCTCTGATTTCCCTGAAAGTGGTGTTGTGCAAAGGCTCTGTTTTTTTAGCATACAAAACAGGCGTCAGTCGGCATCGTAAGTAAGCTTACCTTATGAAATTTGGCCTCAGTGATTCCGCTCAAATAAGGCATTCTTGTCAGTGGTAACACATTTTGAACATTGTTGTGCCGATCGTTGATTTTTTTCAAAGGCGATCTCTGAATACATGATGGAAGCTCTTTAACTGACTCAGCAAATTCATTCCTCTTATGAGAGCGCTGCTCGATTGCTAAGTGCATTTTATTTAAAATACATGTCTGACATAAACATATCTCATTGTTCATCAAGGAAGTTTGTGTCTGTGTTAAGCATTATGAGTATATTCAGGGTCGCCATTATTTGCTTGTCTGGTGCATTCAGAAATCGTTTCGCGCTTCTCGTATGATAAGCATCTCCAAGTGTGGCTGATTTTGTCATTGATGGACATTGCTACCTTTAGAGTTCGGCGCTAAGAAAGTGAAATATAAAAGTTCGAGCATGCCTCTTGGTCAGACCTATGGAACGTTGGTGAGAGGGCGGTGGTAAGTTTTCCGGGGGCTCGAGTAATTGAGCTGTGTATTGGATTGGTAATAAATTGTGGATTGTTCCTGGAAAGCTTCACTGTTTTGTGCGGTATTCCTCGCGATTAGTATATTAGCTTTGGTGACTCACTGAAGTTCTATTTGTCCTGTCAGGTACTGTCAGGTATCCGTCGTTGTCACCTGATAGCTCAGTGTGCTATTTACCCGCGATACATGGGCGGCATCGGTACCAAGACCCTCGGTACACACTCTTACGTCATCCACGGGCCACACGAAATATAGCAGCGCAGAACGGATCATTGTAAAAAGCAAAGTCATTGTATTTGTACGAAACATGCACGTAAGCTTATAAAACTCATGTTGTCATTTCTAAAAATAGTTTATAGTCAAACCACTGCTATCCAATGGAAATACTGTACTCTAAACCAAAACTTTATCAAATGGCACGGATTAAACTCATGTTCCCTGTTCTAGGGAAGGACCGGGACTGAGTGGCAGCACCGTACCACACACCCGGATACATGAGCCGATTGCTCCGTTCCCGCGGAAGGTACCGTGCTGAGGCTGCTCATGTATCTGGTGCACGTGAAGTCGGATGTTCTGGATGATACCACGGGCAGACCTAGCTGAGTGTTGGCACAGGACTTGACAAGTACTCGGGCGCGCACAATCGGCGGGTAGTGTTCTCGGCACCAGCGCCGCCCATCAGTCCCACACATTACCCCTGATCCCCAACTCACTCTTCATAATCTCCTGCATGGCGAACTTCTGAACTTTTCCCGTCACTGTCTTGGGAAAGTCGTGTCGGAACTGGATGTAGCGCGGGATCTTGTGGTGAGCGATCTGCAAAAAAATAGTGTAAGTGAATATCTCCCTTGTCAGTATTCGACACGAAATTGCCAGGAGGAATCACGCGGAGCTACGCGGCGGTGGGTCTCCTAGCTGAAGACAACATATGGCCACGACTATGCGACGTTTCAGGGGGGCGTGCCTTGCCCGTGGACCTGCCTATGAAAACGTGTCCACGGGTACCACATTTGAAATTCCAGGTGCTGCTGAATTGTGGCGGAAATGTTTTCAATACCGTGGTGCTTTCCGTCGTTTAATACGGAAGGCAGTTATATCGTCGTTAAAAAATACTCTTAGCGAATGTTCTTATCAAATTAATCACTGGGTGACACTCAAATCCGGAAAAATGGTTTCATCTTGGTCTTAATACTCGCCTGTATGAGGCTTCGCACCTCCTCGCCCTCCCCCCTCACCACGATATCAGCAACATGTAGGGTAGCGGAAGCCGGCGTTATGTAGCCCGTCTTTATACCTATCAAAATGTAACTACCATTTTTCTCAGGTCACTGGTGGCCAAAGTCATTTCTCATAGGGCTACAATGGCCAATTTATGCAAGTTTTTGGTGTCGTATCGGCTGAAACAGTAGAACTGTAGAACATATAAGTGCACCATTTAGATACTTTCCTCAGGCCCGACCCGATCGCGATCTAGCGACTTGAGCAGGTCAGATACTGTGCTTAACCTGACCTGCCTTAAGGTCATCACAGGTCATATATGTGCCATTCGAGGCGAAGTGTGAGGCCATGCACGATGACTTCAGAATAAAGGATCTATCCGTTACCTGCGAAGTTATCGGCTTTGATCCTATTCCCCACGCATTTGCAATGGAGGGATATGGTCGTGACCTGATCCCAGCTCATCAATGTAAAAATTATCGCAAACTGATGTTTCCGGCGACCTTATTATGTGAATTGAATGTCAGATCGAAAGATGAGGTCTGCTGTTACTGCTGCACTTGAATTAGTTTCGGTCACTTGACCTGGACTGTTGACCTGACCTGTTGTTACCTGGACCCAAAATTGTGTGCAAAGCTATAAAAATAACCAGCTTACAGGTATTACAGGCGGCGCTGCCCGCCGCCGTTTTGTTTTTGGTATCTACGATAAACCGTGGGGGTTAGGTATTCCCCGCGTGCCAGCGCGTGTTAAAGCTGCATGCAGTCCACCGCGTGCTCGGATCCGCCAGTTTAAGATTTAACCTGCAGTTGCCGAGCTTGGCCAGAGTGCAACACAATTTCGTCCATTTCTATGTATATCGTTAGGATGTCTCGTGAACGCGAACAAGTGGATAGCTAGATGTTTCAAATTTGAACCACTTAATAAAAGGCTACATCTCGTGTCCATTCAAACTCCAGCTTTATTTTTGTTACAGATGACTATGATGACTTTGATCTTGGCTAGACAAGCATAAAGTTGAATAGTCAGATTCTCATCAGAAACTGCGCCTGGAAGAACTTTTTTTTGGAGGGGGATATGGTATGACTGTTATAGTGAGGAATTGTGCTGTTTCGTAAATGATTTCCTGAAAGAAAACACTTTGATTATTTAGTTCAATATAAGTGACATAACTCGGGAAGTTTGCTTCACACTACCTCGTGTATTTACCTTGCGGTGAATTGCCTTTCATTGCCAGAATTCCCGTAGGCCATGCTCGGTCAGCAGTGTACCTCTCCGTTGGATTACCTTTCCCTGGCAGAATTCTCGCACGTCGCGCTCCGTCAGCAGTGCACCTCTCCGTTGGATTACCTTTCCTTGACAGAATTCCCGCACGTCACGCTCGGTCAGCAGTGTACCTCTCCGTTGGATTACCTTTCCTTGACAGAATTCTCGCACGTCGCGCTCGGTCAGCAGTGTACCTCTCCGTTGGATTACCTTTCCTTGACAGAATTCCCGCACGTCACGCTCGGTCAGCAGTGTACCTCTCCGTTGGATTACCTTTCCTTGACAGAATTCTCGCACGTCGCGCTCGGTCAGCAGTGTACCTCTCCGTTGGATTACCTTTCCCTGACAGAATTCCCGTAGGCCACGCTCGGTCAGCAGTGTACCTCTCCGTTGGATTACCTTTCCCTGCCAGAATTCCCGTAGGCCACGCTCGGTCAGCAGTGTACATCTCCGTTGGATTACCTTTCATTGCCAGAATTCCCGTACGTCACGCTCGGTCAGCAGTGTACATCTCCGTTGGATTACCTTTCCCTGGCAGAATTCCCGTACGTCACGCTCGGTAAGTACGTTCGGCTGGTCCGTGTGAATCCAAACACACAGCTCCTCTCCCATTTTTTCATCGGGTACACCAATTACCTGCGGGCAGGGGCAAACACCCATTCGCTGCTGCGTCATTCACGAGAGATACATCATCATACGAGTACATGTTTGTGGTACGTGTCAGGTATCTTGGTAGAAGTGACCGCTTTGCATGCTGGCAATTGTATTGTTTCAGCACATAACTTGAGGCCACGTCAAGTTCAAAGACTTAACCTCCAAGATATAAATGGTCATCCGAAGTTGAAATATGTTCTGCCGTGAGAGTGCCAAAGGCTACAATTATGCTGTCATATAGCTTTTTTGCATGTCAGGGTTGTTAAATCGGATGCTTTGATCTGGGGCTTAACGACGCAAGAACTGTAAACTGCCAATGCTGCGCGGGATACGCTTGGATGCAGCATGTAACTGAATGAACAGCTTTCGTTTTGGTAAATTCCCTCCGCGAATCTAATGGTGTGCATGATTGCTGATTTTATATTTGTACCTTCCTACTGAATGGTAATGTATACAATGATACGTCATTTAATTAACTACTACCAACTAATTTTAAGCATGCACACATTTTGTGAAGCTCTTTTCAGTAGACAGGCATAGATAAAAATGTATGCTCCTAAAAAATTAAATTTCGGTGAACTCAAGGTTAGGTAAATTTATATAAAGGCTAACGATGCCGGATCGCTTCGCGACCATCTTCAGTTTAAGTCGAAGATTTTTCTCTAGATTCTCTATATTTCAAATAGGACAATACCAATCGGGTGGCCTGGTGACTTGTTGTCTGCCTTTAGTTGGGACAGCATGGATTAATTGAGGTTCAATCCCGCGGCGGGAAACCACCCTCCATGTCCCGTCTGACCCGGGGAAGAGGATCCTTAAACACCCACGCCAATGCTCCTTGTAATTGGGGAGGTGTGCCGGTGGGAGGGTGGCCCTAATGCAATTAGAAATCAATGAATAAAAGCAGCAGCCCTGTATCCCTCAGAGTCCCAGATGTATAACGAAATGTGGCTCAAACAAGCGCTCAAAGGTCCTCAGCCAGCATTTAAATTGCCTACTGTTATGTGATCTCGCTGATATAATCCCTCGTAAGAAACACTTACGTATGCCTCCATAATGTTCGGATGCGTGTCGAGAAAATGTTCGATTTCGACTGGGTAGATGTTCTCGCCGCCCCGGATCACCATCTCCTTTATCCGGCCTGCAATCCTCAAGTACCCGTCCTCCATCATCACGCCAATATCACTGTGAGGGTAACAAAGAGTGGAGTCGGTAAGGCGTTATAAATATGTATTTGTATGCGATCACGAACGTTTGACAAGTTGTAATATATCACCGTTAGTTTTGATAATTCACAGCTGCCAAGTCTGGCTGAAGCCGAGTCTGATGTATCAAAACAGCTACTGTATCGACGAGATATTTTAAAAATATTTTATTCTTGTCAACAATCAATGGGCTTGTAACCAATGACTAACCGATCCAAGTAATTTAGATATGTTGAGCCAGCCTTTTCATAACAAATCTGAAAGCATCTGGAACGGTTATCTCCTTTTTACATGATCCTAATGATAGTTTGCAAAAGTTCATTTTGATGTTAGCTCCTTATTCCTAAGAAAAGCTCCTTTACAAGAGACAATAATTTATGCGAAAGTTTTAGTTCAGTTGTTTTCATTGTGATGACGAATGGTCATTTGCCGAGAACATACACAGCTGTTGGTTAGAATTGGTATCCATGAACCTAATTATAGTATATAATGATGGCTTTGTGCTCACCCGGTACGAAACCACCGGTCCGCTGTTAGGCACTCCTTGGTCTTCTCTTCGTCGCCCCAGTAGCCGAGGAAGGTGTTGTATCCTCGCGAGCAGACTTCTCCCCGCTCTCCAATTGGCACGATTCGGCCGGAATCATCCATTATCTGGTAAAACCGGGGGGCATTATCTGGTAAAACCGGGAGGCATTATCTGGTAAAACCGGGAGGCATTATCTGGTAAAACCGGGAGGCATTATCTGGTAAAACCGGTAGGCATTATCTGGTAAAACCGGGAGGCGGGGGTGCGAGCTGTAAGCTAGTTGTCCAGGGCGTAAATTTTAACGCTTTTTGTTTGCGTACCAAGGAACCGTGTTGGTAAATGCACGATGTTTTTGCATGTTTATCGGACTTCTGGTCAGCGCAAAAATCTTATCGTTTTCCAGGTTTTTATTTCGCTACCCATGAGGAAGTGGGCAGAAGTGTTTTCGCTTTCCCCTGTGCTCATTTACCTACAGTACAAAAATATAGGTAATAATGAAAAGGGGATATACGCAAAGGTGAAAAATACTCTATGGTCACACCTCTTCTCATTGTTTTATTGGTTATTAATGCTTTGACACGAAGATAATGGTACTTAACAGGGGTGCCGCCACGGAATTTTCGCAGGGGGGACGGACCCGGGCTGGTGCTGACCGGGAGGCGAATTTTGAGCATGTTCGGTACCTGACAGCATTAATGACGATTGACCCAAAAATTGTGGGGGGACGTCCCCCCTGGTTGGCCAATAGGGGGATGCCTCCCCGTCCCCCCCCCGCTTTCGGTGCCCATGGTACTTAAGAAAAAAGTAATATTTTCAAACACCAAGCAATGGCTTGGAAGCGAGTTCAAAATATATGCTCGGCGTCCGGGGAGATTAAGGATAATTATAGGATTTATAGGGGATGTGATCAGAATGTGTATGTTACGTTAACAGCCTGCATCCTGGTTAGAAATGTAATATATGAACAATTGGTGCGGTAGAATTAAGGCTTATATCAAGCCATAAATGTCTTCATAGTATGCATTGGCGCTGCAATGGAACAACTGACTCCATACTCTGTTACAATCGACCCGCGACTCGGGTCAATTGTAACGCACTGAGAAGTTTTAAAACTCGGACTATGACATTAAGAACTGAATGTTTTCAAATATTTTACGGTTCCTATGAGACAAAACAGGAAAGTAGACTTCGATAATGTGAATTTTCTTTTACGTCTAAAATTGTTGGTTCGGCAAACGAATCAATAACAATTATTCGCAATTGAACCCAATCTCCCTTACTGAATAAGGACTTCCTGATCCTCAATGCACCTTTCAACAGAGTGAAAGCTGGCGACGCCATATGAACTCAGCAGTCGGTGTGTCGTAAAGCCCCAAAGCTGGTTATCCCCAGTGCTTCCGGCCAGATGACCTCACGCAGTATAAAACATAGTACGTTATGACGCCATAGTTAAGCTTGCCCAATGTTAGGTCAAGGTCAAAGGTCGTGGGTGAGTGTCAAACCCATCTCCCGCCCAACCTATAGTGGAGGTATGTACATTACGGGGAATCTTGTTTGAGTTTTAGACAGGTATAGAAACGAAAACAAAAGATTCCGAATGATGACAATTTTTCGATCCATTGCAGCTTTTTCCGTGGGAACACCATTTGATATGTGTGGCAGGGGCGGATCCGAGGGAACCGGCAATTGTCGCCCAGTGAAGCCGGATTTTACCCTCTTATAGTTGATTTTCGCCGATTTGCTTAAAAACCCATGATCTGACGATTCTACCTGGGCTGTCCCTCACCCAAGCGTTTGGCCTAAATCCGCCCGTGACGCCAAGTATATTTGTATACAAATATACTTGTATACTAATATACTATATATATATATATATATTTGTATATTGTATACAACGGGGATTAATGACCGCACATTGCCGTGCAATTTCATCATTCTTAAACTGGTACGTTTTGCAGTCGATACGATCGCCCGGTAACGTTACGTGACTCGAGCACTGAGTTCCAAAATAGACCGGAAAGTGGTCTGTTCGGCTTCTGAAGGTCCCGGGATGAACTGCCAAACGGTGTCGAAGAGATCTTGGGGAAAATTATAAAGGGGCAGGGGTAAAAGTAAACCTTAAAGTTTAATTCAGGACCAAGACTTGAAGAAAAGCTAGGTATTGTACTTGGCAACAATTTTTCTGAGTCCTGCTGCACATGATTGCAGTTGCATTCCAACGTCAAGGCGAAGTGATTGATAAATCCTAACTAAATAAACAATGATTTTCTGGGGCTTCATTTTTACAAAAACAAACCCGAGACAAGTCAAAACATTCGGCTGGTGTTGCTACACTGACTTTGTACGGTCGGGATTGGTGTAGAAATGAAAAAAGAATGGAATAAAGAAAAAGATCGGAAAACAAATAGGAAACAAATGAATCAATAGATTGGAAATACCAATTATCAAGTAGAATAAAACAACAGTAGAAATAAATAAAAACAGGTTAGACACAGCACAGAAGACGGCTAAATATCCGGATCTTGAATATCTTGCTTTATTAGTTGCTCAATGTCCTCCGAGTCTATCGGTCTTCATGTTCAAGATCAGCAACATATCTTCATTACTAGAAATACATGAGTTTATGTAATACTGGACGCCGGGTGCCTACCTTGACCTCCACGTGATCGGTTGGGAATCCGACGGTGCCACAGTGGTGCTCCAGGTCGTCTGAAGGGAAGCCTGTACTGATGAGTGGACTGGTCTCCGTCAGGCCGTACCCTATCTTGTGAGGACATAGAGCGTGAAGTCAGTGGCTGAAACGAAACATTTCAATAGCGGATACTGTTTTCCAATCAGTGACTTCTAAAATAGTGACTTCAAAATAGTGATTTCTATTATTTAACACGCACCGGTATGGGGATCTGCACCACCTTTGCCGGCACGGGGGCGCAGTTACTTGCCCCCTCCCCTGCGATAACAGCAATCGTGCTGGGTAGTGGAAAGTGGTGTAGGATAGCCCGTTTTGATCTCTACCAAAAATTACATTACTATGTTTTGGTCAGGTCACTTGAGGCTACTAGAGACTAAGGCATGTTCTCGGGGATGCAATGGAATATTACATTTTGTGTCATAATAACGGTTATGGTACAGCTATAGACAATAACAAACACCATTGGAATCCTCTCGTCAATCCCGATCAAATAATATATCATAGCATATCGAATCAAATCGCAAAATTTAATTGACCGAACCTAAGGTCAGGTCCAGGTCAACAAAAATGATAATGCACATCAGTGACTAACCAAACAAGATGACGTCAAAATGGATGCTTTATCACCCTTTGAAAACAGCTATAGAACTTAAACCAACTTATCCGTGATCTCCATTGGAAATATCATGATCCTCACCTGATCTGATCCCAGGTCATTCATAAAGAAAAATTACGCTTCCAAAAGTTGTCGTACTTGGTGACCTTATTTTGCCATGTAAATATCACATCGATAGATAAAGTCTGCCCTAAATGCGTCGCCTCTAAACACGTTTTGACGTAAGGTGACTTAAACTTGAGCGTTAACCTAATCTGATTTGACCTGGGTCTAAAATTGTGTCAGAGGCTGCAAAATAGAATAGATAATAGGTGTGTCAAGTACGGTGGCGCTGCATGCCGCCCTTTTTATAACTAACAAATTTAGGGGTTAGCTACCTGCCCCCTCCCGTACCGGCGCGTGCTCATCATTATTTCTGCTTGGTATTTTAGTTGTAAGATGCACGGAATACTGTAGTTTTGAATCACAGAATCATTCGTCCAGAATGTTGCCCTTGCACTTGAATTAGTAATACATCCCTCATAATAATACAGAAACATGTAGGTGTAATACAATTAGGGAACATGATGGTACTAAGCTCTATGCTTTTTATATAATAAAGCTATTATCCGAAAAGCTCAAACACCAGACAAGATGCTTACAAATAATGTATCCAGGCCAAATTGGCTGATCATGTCGTTCATCAGCTGCTTGGGCACTGGTGCTCCCCGCCGCGCAGGCTCGCAGGGAGCTAGTGTCGTACTCAGCGTGCGAAGCCGCGTCGAGAATGGCCACGTACATGGCCGGGGTGCCGTACAGCCAGTCGCATCTCCGCAGGGCAGAGAACAACAGTTAGATCCCAGACTCTCTGCCACACATTTCTATATATCACTGATGCCACAAGTATAGTTGTAACGCTAAATAGATTTCGCTAGAGACGCAGAGGGATTAGATTTTCAGGGCACTGCAGCTGCAGAGGCTGTACGTGACGCTGGTGACACAGTTGCAGCTTTTAAAGGAAATCGCAGTTATCCTCCAGTATGTTAGTGAGGTGCTGATGGATATTCATAAGTGCAACGTGCATTCGCTCTGAACCTTAAGCAGAATTGGTGAAGATGCCTGTTTAGGACGGATCTCATACAATGCCGTGGAGTCACTTCCCTGGTTATGTTTAAAGTCTGGGTTGTTTAAACATCTGAGCACCCTGCAGGGTGCAGCCAGCCAACTGACGGTGGTGATGAGAGCTCCAAAACCTAAGGAGGTGAACTTCGCTGCGGGCTCAACTCTGCGCCTAACCTAAATTCGCCGTTGCTCATTTCATCTGTAGGTACAATTTCAAAACCAGCCCTATCTATTCATAAGCCGTCTTGTTTTCCCAACCAGTGACCTCCTTTCTCTTTTTTATGGCTAACGGCTCGCCAGCATTGTCCCATAGAGTGTCTGCCGCACCATCTACCCATGGGCGCCGAAAGCGGGGAGCAGGGGGATGCGTCCCCCTGTTGGCCAACTAGGGGCGGACGTCCTCCCCCAATTTTTAGTCCATCGTCATTAATACTGTCAGGTGCCGAATATGCTCACAATTCAGCCCCCCTCGGTCAGCACCAGCCCGGGTCCGTCCCCCCCTGTAAAAAAATCTGTGGCGTATTACTGTGATCTAGAACGGAAGTGAATGTGGGTGTTCTTTCACGCCGGTGCTTTTCAAGAGCAAACATGACGTCTTCGAAATAAAAGTTTGCAGGTACTATTTAAATTAGATTAGGCATTATAATGCACAAAAAGTCTGCTTTAGTGCATGTATTCCCTCACCTTTCGTCTGTATCGCCTTCACGCTGGCAGCAGCGTTGAAGGTTTCTGATGGGAAGACGAGGGTGTTGCCGTAGAGGGAGGCCTGAAACAGAAGCAGACCACACAGCCAAAAGAGTGGTATAGCGCGCAAAGGGATGCAAGAAGCGGATGTTACCAGCGTCAAATCCTACCCGACCGCCTAGAAGCCCAGGCTGTTGTTGATGACGTTGTGGTGGGAGAGCGTGGCACCCCTTCGGGCTGGCCTGTCGTCCCCTGGTGGAAGAACGATAGTGGTTTAATAGACAGAGCAGCCAGAGGTCAGCATGGGAGGCACTCCTCAACTCTAATCTAAAAGCGATAAGTTTTATGGATGACGCTACAAAAAATTGCACCAATTTGTGTACTGACCGGCCAAGGAGGAAGGATGAGGTCGGACCTTCTCCATCGGATCTCGGGAATTAATGTCGATACGGAACAAAATCGAACGGCACCGAAAGTACCCTTTTGCTTTTGGAACCAGGTTCGAATCATATCTAAATATGACGTCACAGGTGGGACAGAGTGGGATAGACTTGGACCGATTCAGGATATTTTGTTATGACTAGGAACCACTGCACCTAAGGAGAATACTAAAGGCATAAATGTATTTATCATGACCCAAGAATTCACACGATATGCGGTATTACCGTTGCTTGTTTACTGGTCAAGTAAGGACTTTCAAGGATATTTTGCAATATTTATGTTAATCTTTAGGTTATTTGAATCCTTATGTTATGCCGGTCACTACTGTATCAAAGTTAATGCTGCATATTGTTTTGTTCAAAAGCCACGACACAAATATTTTGAAAACTGTGGCCGTTCGTGACCCTTTGATAATCTCATTATTAACCTGACCTCAAAATGGTTGACACCCATTCGATTTGTCTTTCCGAGAGCTTTTGAATAATGTTTATAATTTTAATATAGCTCTTCTAGGAGTCGATTTCTACTCCTATGACTGCACGACGGTATGTTTCTTAATCAACAGCAGGTTATTATGC